>OX454322.1:55482145-55902145 GCA_949715965.1 Dysmachus trigonus
GCTTTGTACAGGAATTAAAATTTCCAATTATACAATAGCTGACAAAGAAAAGTATACAAATTGCTGCGAACAATTGTCAGGAATAATAGTTGAGATGTGGACAAATTATGGAAGTTAGCAGAAGTGCATAAAATAAATCCTGCTAGCCTGTAAGATCTCTTGCAGATATCATCAAAATGTTTGTCAAAACTTAGCCTATTATCAAAGATCGAGCCCAAATCTTTAAACTGGCTAACCTCTGACAGAGTAACAAAATTCAGGCTATAATCATGCAACAATTACTTAATGTAATTGACATTTTGAAGCACTTATTAACATTTATAGACAGCCAGTTAGCTTATAGCAGTCTTCAAGAGCGAATAGGTCAGTCTGAAGAATATCACAGTCAATTTGAGAGTCGATCACTCGGAAGATTTGCAGGTCGTCAGCTTATAAAAGACAGTCAAAACTAATCACCATGGTCAAGTCGTTAATAAATAACAAAAAGTGTAGCTGTCCGAGAATAGAACCTTGTGGGACACCAGACGGCTTAATTAAAAACTAAAATTAAATTTAGAAGCGAATGGAGGTTACCAGCATGGAATTGGTGAAAGTTCAAGTTTCCTACTTCAAGATTGTCTAATTTTATCTATTTAATATTTTGAAAAACATCATTTGTCCCAAGTGGATTCATTTTCAAATTTGATTTAAAAAATTTACCATGTTTAAAATAGAGCCACAAACCTCTCAACAAACAAACAAGTTAATGAGAGTCGAATAAACGATCGTGTTCTACTGAAATTTGGACGAAAAGTGGACACTTTTCGACTAAACTTTAGTAATGCCAAATTACTTTTTCATGGTCGACATTTCCTTCCGTCGACTCTGTAATTGGCCTAAATATCTAAAGCTAAAATGAATGTCTTCAATTTAAGTGCGTTTATAAATTTCTAAATACATTTTTCTAATGAAGTTGAAGTTTTAATAACTTAGTAACAAGTTTAACCACACTGGATCTAAAATCTTTTTTCAGCTCTAATTTCTATCTGAAACAATCCGAATAGTGTATGATTGTTCAAATGTACTAAAAACTGCACTAGCACTTACAAAAACATAACAACCTGACTAAATAATCGCAATCGTACCACCAAATTAAAGAACAACAAATACATAATTTACCATGCCAATGAAATAAAGCGCAGAGAAAAATGTTTAGAGCAAGTGAAGTCTTAGGTTTTAGCGAAATGTGCTAGGGCGGCTGAATTAGAAAATATTTGTATAAGTAAGATTAACGATTTTTTACAAAGTGAGTCGCTACCTATTTCCTAGTTATTGGAACGTAATGAGCATATAAAAATAAGATTGCTCTACTCCTTATATTAATATTATTTATTTAGATTGTTACTTGATTTCTAAAGTTGCTACTAAAACCAAACTGACTGTTGATAATCACTCATTTGAGGTTTATTTTTTATATGTGTTGATATCAATCAGGCGTTTGCATCGACTTCATTCGTCTATTTGTAGTAAGTATCTTAAAATATAAATTTAAAGATAGGCGCACAAATATGGGTATTACTTGAAAAAAATATTCTTTCGAGTAATTACGATCTGGTGAGAAGTGCTACCGATACCACAAAAATTAAAACTACCACCACTTTCTAGTGTTTTTGACCTTTTGAAATCGTGTCCATTTATTTATTTTATTCGTTTTGATTCGAGTGTTGAATTACTAAATTTAAGGTGTATCTGCGATTTTTATATTCGGGTTTATTTTAAGATCCATCAGAATTTCAAGTTTCAGAAATTCTGATTCCACGATATTAATAGAAGCGGCTCGTTGAATTGCTCTCTGTAGGATATCAGAACTAAAATTAATTTTTTTGTTTATTTTTAAATGTCATAATGGATCTGTGTATAGAACTCATTTACTTCGCTGAAATCTTTGGTGTAACAGTCTTCCATATATGTTATGCAATATCCTAAATAATTTTATGTGTATAATTTCTCTTATTACATTTTCTGTCCCATTCTCAGACTTCATATTAGGTTTTTTTTTGATAAAAACAACTTGAATAATTTACAAGGAAGTATCATCAAAGGCAAAATGAATAATTTTTCGTCCTTCCGTTCATAAAGATTTTCTTACTTCAGGACATTTCAGTGTGATACATGTTACTTGGAATTGGAGAAAGCTTTGCTTTTAAGTACGAATTAACATAGCATAATAAATACTAATCCAGATGGCATAATTAGCTTTAGTTACCCGTAATAACGTCTTAGGCACGCTGGGCAGAACATCTCAGATTCTTTTTAAATTTCCTTCGTTTTTCCCTGTAGGCTTCTTCTTCGTGCATTACCATTTGAATTATTTTAACATTCCGGTAGTGTAACATAACATTTGTAGGAAAGTACTTTTCATACTTGGCCCCCCACAATAAAATGCCACTTGACAGAGGGTGGACTGAATAAATCATATTTGCGTGGCTATTTTCTGTCACAAAATAAATTAACACCTGTCGCCCTGATGAATATTTGCTGAGTATGACTGAAATGGTGATGTAGAAGATGAATTGGTCAACATCCGGACTCAGTCCAGTGTGTAATAGACTCATGAATAATTGTCGAGAATTAATAGAACCTTTTCACCACCATCAACTGAATTAATCTTAGAAGGTCACTGTCCTTCCAGAGATTGGATAAATCTCGTGGACAGTTGTTTCCTATTGTAATATATTTTATGCTACATTTCCGACTCTTTCAGCTTCAAAAAACAAAAAACAAAAAATTTTTCTTATTCTTATGTCTTCAGTAAATTTCACGAATATACTTTTTGGATGTTTGAAAACATTATACATATCAGAATCCTTTACATCCTACACTTTTTATAGCGTGCCAATGTTTCCGAAATATCGTATGTATATCAAAATTCAAATTTAAAACCTATTTCACATTAACCTTTAAGCAATAGGCACGATATTTTCTAACATGCTCTTAGGTTAAAAATATGCAATAGAGCAATGGTAAAACGAAAATCACCGAGTTGCCTGAGGGTGGAGACCAAATTGATCCTGCAGAGGACAACTTCTGATTTAATCGAGTCTTTACGCACGAAATTCTAATTTTACGAAAACGCGAGGGCAACCTGGTCAGTTTGTTATTTTTTAATTTAATATTTGATTTGATCCTGTTTTGGAAAAAAAATTTAAAAAGCCGAGGGTATTCTACTAATTTTAAACCTGAAACTCTTTCGCCCAAAGTGCGGCCAGTGTAGTGATGCTGGAACATGTTACCGAAATGCTACATCTACTCGTAAATGTATTTCGATACCCTTTCTCTTAATTGGAATGTGTTTTATCACGAACCTTGGTAGATACGAATTTTGTTTTTGCAAAATAAACAGCTCCTGCCTTTGCCCATCGTGCTCCTAAAGCAGGTTGTTATTCTGAAATTCAACACCTTCAAAAGCAGGGAGTAATTCCGATTTTATTCATGCATGAAAGGAAAGGTGTATTAATATTATGGTTCCTCGTCGGTATATCTGTTAGTTTGTGAAGTAGATATTTTACAAATATTTCTCTTCTTTCTGGAAAAGCAAATATTATTTTGAATTGCAGAGGGAAACTAGAGCAATTCATTTAAATTGTTTACCACTGTGCGAACTTTAATTCTGTGATATACGAGTCTTCGTTATATAAGAAAAATTAAGTAATATTTTTATGTCAGAAGTATTTTATCTAGTTATTAACATGTATTTATTATGTTTACATAGATATATTTGAATGAATCCGACTGGCAAATAATTCCCATATCTCATTTTAAAGCTGTTCGACCTAACATTAAGTTTCACCACTTTTCATTAAAAAATTCTCTCTTTTCGTAATTAGTTATATAAATCTTTAAATTGGGTTCTTTCAAAATAATATGTAAATTCTAAAAATGTTAAGTGTCCAAATCCCATTTGTTGATTTCCATATAATAAAGCTAGAACCCTTTCTCATGACATTTAAGCTATTATTGATAAATTTCTGATTACCCAATTAATATGTTTATCAATTTCTTTGTTTTCTATGGCTGTCGTAACTTCTCCAAGTTCTCTAAACTGGGTTTCGGAAATATTCTAAAATGAGGCAATAAGCTTGGAAATTTATTTAAAAATCAGAGTTCAGTTATAAAAGCGTACAGAGCACTTCATGAATTTTTATAGACCGATCAGAACTATTATTCGTTGTGTTATTGAACATTATTTTTCCAAAATTTCGGAAGATTGATGTTAACGAATTGTGTTTTCAACAGGACGACGCCACGTACCATATAGCGCCGAAACTGTATTGAAAGGGAAATTTTGCGAAAATCTTATTTTAAGAAATGGATCTGCCTATTGAACACCACTGGGCTATTTTTTGTGGGGATTAATGATGTCTGTGGTCTAGGCTAATAAACCAGCTTCTATTGACGTATTGGAAGTCAACATAAAAAGTTTCATTGTGGATATATGGCTCTAAATTCTAGAAAAAGTGGTCAGACATTGGACTCATAAGATGCGCTATGTAACTGGCGATGACGGTACTCATATGCTCGAAATTGAATTTAAATATTAAATTTTAAAAAGAACATCTTTCGAATAAAACCAATTTTATGATCACATGTTAGATTTTTATGTGTTTTATTTACATTCAAAACCACGACGCCCTTAAAAAATTAACTTTTGGAAAAAGAGTTCATTAGAAAATTTCGATTTTTATAATTCTTGTGGTTAAAAATTCAGACATTTCAGGTTCTCTGCTATTTTGGCATTTTATTTAAAAAAAAACAAAATAAAGGGAAATATAATATAAATAAACAAAAACGAAATTAATTAATATATTATATAAATGTGTAGTGAAAAAAAAATTAAATATTTTAGTATTTTAATTCAAATAAATAAATTTATTAACGAAAAGAGAAATAAAAAAATGTAGTGCTTAAACTGATATACATATACTTAAAATTAATTAAAAATATGTGAATTATTATATAATACTAACATATATCTAAAGAATACTGAAAGAAAAGAAATTAACTCGAATGCTCTATTTTTGCATATTAAATATACAATTTAAATTATGAAAATATCTACATAACAAGCCCTTTTAAATATGATCTCATATGATATATAAAAATCAAAAGAAATTTTTTTGAGTACCTAATTTACGCCCTAATTTGTTCCAGTACCCTAAAATAATTGTGTGCGCACATTATGGGCTATATCTTTATAACTAATCCATAAAAAAATTTGAATCATTTTTTCAGAATCTTTGAAAATAACTTTTTCAAACAATACTCCACACGATAATTTGCTTTAAGGGCTCAACTCACCTCTATTAAAAATGGAAAAAAAATTTCATGACCTTTGACTATAGAAATAAGTGTGCGTCACAAGTACCTGACATTCTGCCGAATTTAAAATTCCTACGTTATGTCGTTTTCGAGAAAGACGTCTATGCCAGACACACGGATGGGCACAAGTGTTTTGTTTGTTCCTTTTGAAATACGAAACCCTCAAAATTATGCAAACATTTACCGTTTGAAATACTAATGTACTTAGAGCTAAAAAAAAGATATTAATTACTTGCTAAACTTGCCAAGAACTTTTGCGCGAAAAAAATTGAATCTGAATTTTATCTGTATTTTCTACTTTAGTTATTCAATTTCAAGTTAACTTTTTGGTTCATTATATACATTTTATAAATCAGGGAGAAAATTCAATTGAAATTTATATTTTAATTCTTTCCTTCGAAAATTAAAATTTGAATTTCTCGTCTGAATTGTATAATATTAGAATTTTGAATCATCTGAATTTAGAATGATCTGAATTTGAAATCTTCTGAATTTTATACTCATCCGCATATCAAATCCCGACTAGAATTTTGGTGGGGTACAGCTAGGGCCCCTATGAGGCTAGCCACACTGCCTCATGTGGGTCCCATGAGGCTGCCCTATAAGGCGCACGAAGGGCAAATAACGCCTTGCCTCATTCGCGCATCATTATGACTGCCTCATGTGGGCCTCGTGAGGCAAAACCCGACTAGAATTTTGGTGGGGTACAGCTAGGGTCCCTGTGAGGCTAGCCATACTGCTTCGTGTGGGTCCCATGAGGCTGCCGTAGGGCAAATAACGCCTTGCCTCATTCAGGCTCTCTTTGTAATACTTAATAATATAATCCTAACTCCTTATACTTATATACATGTGGAAATACTTCTTTATTAGTATAAATTATTATAATAAACTTAAACTCAGTCCGAGGCGAGTGCGCCCTGATGTTGTCCGTGCTGCGGGTAGAATCCAAAAAAGAACGAGTGCCGCAATATCGCGATGAGCTGTCAGCTCGTAGGGGGATTCGTCGAGGGATTCTCAAGAAGCTGATACTTCATGCAATAGATTATGAAATACGAAGTTTTTGTAAGGAAAACCCGATAAGACAGCTATTAATAATACTGGGATTTGTGCTTTAATCGAGCCCAGCTGATAATTTGCAAATATAACCCACTAGCAGATAACGTCAAGTATGCCTAGGTGTATATGTGATGTTTGCCTAATCGAACCCCTGTAAAGCAAAAGGTGGGATTGCCTATTTCATTGTAAGGTTTGCCTCATAAGACCCTTGTGAGGTACTCATAAGGTAAACCTCACTTCAGTATCGCTGATTTTATTTTGTGAGGTCCTCATGAGGAATTTACGGGGAAATCCCTCTATCGGCATGCCCCTCACTTGCCACATGAGGACCTCATGAGGAATCTACGGGGAAATCCCTCTGTCGGCATACCCCTCACCTGCCACATGAGGCCCACACGCTTCATGAGGCATGCCCCCTATAAATTCTAGTCGGGATATTTGAATTATGATTATCTGAATTTTTATTATCTGAATAAGATAACAAATCCATAGAAGAAATTTAAAAAAGATTGTGATTTTAGTGAGAAAAGAAAGATTTTATAAAAGCGTATTTTTCGGTCGGTAAAGTTTTAATATTATTTTTAGATTTTTTTTTTTTTTTTTGTAAGGAATCGGGTTGCGGAAGGGAAACGCAGACGTGTTTAATTGAAGTCCTCTGTTCGTCAAAACTCTGCCGGGAAATTGGTGAAAACATTTGCTCAAAGCATAACTCCATTCTCCCTTCCTCGATTAGGGGAATTAGAGAAAAACACGAATTCGTAATTAAATTCAACTTAAGATCCGCCCAGGAGCGGATGTCTTGCGAACAAATCCCCGTATGAGCGGCTCCCCGACAGGTTGGCAGATGAAATGACTTTCAAGTTGTGGCGCGTCAAGACAGAAAGAACCGCCGCAAGCGGAGTTCTGACAAAACCCATTAAGAAGCAGCAGCAGCAGCTTGGCGGTGACATGCATGCGGAGCCCCTCGGTGGGGCTGCCGAGGCGAATCCGATCCGTCCTTGGGTAGAACTAGTTCATAACCAGGACTCGGGGGCTCCGGGAGTCGTATCATTTGCAATCGTTCTGCAGGGCGGGTCCCCTGTCAGCGGCGCGAATCGCTGGATCTTGGGTCTAACTACACTTCCGAACTTTCGCTATAAATCACATCAGGAGTAATGGCGGAGCCGGAAGAGCGACTGTCGAGTCGGGCGGGCAAAAAGTTTGTCAGCGCCAGACAGGAGCGGGACGACGACGCGGACGGAGCTGCTGCAATCGCTCCGGCTAATTGAAGTTTACCTTCTTAGTCCTGGCGCTTGTCAGGACTCATAGGACTCAGGCGGAGTGAGTGCCGGAGCTCTCGAAACTTTTACAACATTTGCGTTCCGAAACGAGGAGAATTTAAGCGAGACCGTGCAGATTTCATGTCAGGTGCATTCGGGTAAACTCGCGAGGCGGGCGCGATCGAACATCACTCAGGCAGGTGAGTTTTCAGCGCACAACTTTGATAAGGGCAATCAGGTTGCGGAAGGTCCGGAAAGTTCACCTGCCATCGCAGCCCTTATTAAATCACCCCGGAGTGCGCTCTGCACGCGAGCCGAATAAATCCCTCTAATGACCTCTAGCAACCTTCAGGGCACCGCGACGCGCGGTCTATTAATTAAGCTGCTGGGCTGCAAAGGTACTTTTCTTATCGCCCGCAAAAAAGCGACATAATGAGCTGGCTCCCTACGCACACGGCTCCCATGAATCATTTTCGTGTGAACTTTTAATTCGGTTCTGGTCTGGCGGCTCGCGCGATGCTTTAATCTTTTCCGCGGCCGGATTTGACTGCCGTTTTCGTGTCTCTGCACTCGGCCCAGCAGACCCCAGACAATGGGGCTCGCGTGAAGACATCTTTTTCGCAGCGCGGGGACGAACGTGTTTAACAGCTTTGCGCTTAATATCGTGATTACGGGCGAAATAATTCTAATTTGCATTTTGATGCCAGACCATCAGACCACCAGCCAGCCCACAGGCCCAGCGCTAACCGAGTGGAGGGAAGTTTCTCACGCGAGTGTCGCTTGGGTTTTTTTTTTTGCTCCGGAATTGCATGGGAGAAGGAAAACGGCGCGGAAATTGTTACTTGCGAACATTTGTAAATGGTCAGAGTTTGTGTGTGTTTTATTTTCTCCACAATTAGATTCCTACCTTCACCGCGAATCGTTTCGTAATTAAACCGGGCCCTATTAATCCGACAATTTATCGGTAATCATTAGGTACGAAACTAGTTCTTTATTGATTTTAAAATAATGGACATTGTGATAACAGCTCCTAACTACTTTTATGCCATATCAAATATTATTACTCTTTTAAATAGTCCTAAGTTTGAGAAATTATTGTATTTATCTCGTTTCAAAATTAAGTATAATGGCCATTTTACCTGAATACTGAGAGAAAAATCCGGCTTTAAAATTAAAAGCGAATACGATTAATTAAGAAATAGGCATGTACCTACTTTGATTTTAGTTCCCTTAACGTATTTGATCCGGAAGTAAACATTTTCATTTTTAAAGTTTAGCTTTTCAAATTTGCAATATTAAAGTGTTATTAAAGTGTAATTTTTGGTTTAAGAGTCTATATATAAAGTAAATATTGTTTTAAAAAAGAAGAACATGCGATTTTGTCGTTACCTTGTATTCTGGAATGTTTAACGGAAGTGTACAGAAGTTATGTCAAATTACAGGAAGAACTTATGTCAGAAATAAGAATTACATTTCCGTATGCAGTGATTAACAACTATATTTCTGTCAATAAACACAATATGAACGAAGAAATTTTTGTTTTTGTTCTACACTTAATATGCATTTTTTTTTTGTAACATAATGCTTAAAAATAAGGCTTTTGCTGGAGACGTTAACAATATTGTTCCCATTTTGAAACAAGATTTTAAATAAACCGGGCACATGTGGATGTTATTACATGTTGTATTGAGCTCTGGGAATATAGTTTTTCGAAAAAACATAATTTTTTTTTAGTGATTCTTTCACATCTCAATAGCCCACATTTTTAAATCAAAAGTGCTTGTATTTGATTATATTATTTAAAAGTTTCGCTTTTATATTCAATACATTCAAATTTAGCTGGTTATCATAATTGAAAATGTTTGATTCAAATATGTTTTAGCTTTATGTTAACATGTTTTTCGCTTAATAAATGCATATACCATACAATTTTATTATTTCTTAGAGTTCCGTACACCGAGAAAAAAAAACCTTGTAAAATCACTGGGAATAACATTAAATTCATAATGGTCAAATATGATTTGACGCGAATATGTAAAATTATTTATTTAACTAAGTTTCACATTAAACTTTGGTTTTTAATTACCTAAAATACATTGCAGTTTTAAGGTATTAGTACCTACTAGAAGCTAAAAAAAAACACATTTTCAGTAGTTTTTGTTTACATTTTATTTACCAGATAAGGTAATCAAACTTTTTCTATAATATCAAGGAACTCTTGAAGTATACAAAAAAAAATTTTTTTTTCATTATCACAATCACGCCAAACTCGACTCCTCAAAAAAAGCGTGCTCCATGACGGACAGTTAATCTCTGGAACGGCAAGTCTGAAACAAAAAAATCAAAATGGGTTTTAAAAAGGAAGCCGTCTTACACAAGAATAGACCAGAAAATCTGAAAAATTAAAAAGAAAAACAAAATTGCGGATGTTCAAAAAAAAAGTTCAAAAATCGTCCTTTTTCTCCGATATTTTTTTGACGCTAAAATTTGTTTTTTTAAATTTTTTAATCAAATTGTGGTCGATTCTTGCAAAGGAAGCTTAAACAAACAAAATGCTTCAAAATTTATTTAAATCGAGCGAGAAGATTCGGAGATTAACTGTCAGTTGAAAAAAAGTGATTTCGAGAAAAACGCGTTTAAAGTTTATTTAGAACATATAGAAGCCCAGAGCGCGCGCTCACTAAAGTTGATGTATCTCGTTTTCGGTTTCGAATTTTCATATAATATTTTAGGGAGTATTTCATATAATATTTTAGCTGTAACAAATCGAAATCCGTGAAAAAAAAGAAATCGATTTTTTCAAAATTATAATAGGTACTAGTACCTTAATGTAGAATTTGTTTTTTTTAAAAATATTGCCTCGAAACACCCAGATCATCTCAAAAAATAAAATAGGTTGTATTTTTATACTGTATATTAAAATAAATGTAGCTATGATCTGAAATATAAGAGATAAAAATAAATTTGTTTTCAAGAAAATTATGAAAATTTGCAATTTAACGAAACAAATTGCTGAATTTTATTTAAAAAAAAGGTTATAATCATATTGCCATTCTGGTAAAATCAGTTACACTTTCGAGAAAAACGAGTTTAAAAATTCGCCCTCTTATTTAGAAGCCAAATTATAAGAGTTTAGAAATCAAAAACAAAATGTGCATACATTATTAAATGTTTTCCTAAAATATGAACTAATATACGGTCAGAATGCTTTATAATTGTTTAAAGAAAATGGTATCAATTTTCTTTCAGGCGCGCCACATTTTCCTATGTTTTTTAAGATACGATTGGAGTAAGGATAATACTATAATATTTTATAATAAATACTTTTATATTTGGCGACTCAATCCGGAAGGGGTTGAAAACAATTTATTTTTTATTTTTTATTTTTTATTTTTTATTTTTTATTTTTTATTTTTTATTTTTTATTTTTTATTTTTTATTTTTTATTTTTTATTTTTTATTTTTTATTTTTTATTTTTTATTTTTTATTTTTTATTTTTTATTTTTTATTTTTTATTTTTTATTTTTTATTTTTTATTTTTTATTTTTTATTTTTTATGTTTTATTTTTTATTTTTTATTTTTTATTTTTTATTTTTTATTTTTTATTTTTTATTTTTTATTTTTTATTTTTTATTTTTTATTTTTTATTTTTTATTTTTTATTTTTTATTTTTTATTTTTTATTTTTTATTTTTTTATTTGCTTTTTAAAGCAAAATTCGCCGTTTTAAAAATGAAGAATACATGACAATTAATTTAATCTATTTATTACAATACACTTAATGCATACTTACGTTTCGCTCGCGCATTAAATATAACTAAATTCGCGAAATCCAAACTTAATAATTTTTTCCACAATTTATTTTCTTAAATAAAATCTCTAATGTATGATAGGATAAGTAAGAAATTTCGTTAAATAAGTTCTAGATTACTTCTTGCACTCTTTTAGAACCTAAGATAGTACGATAGTCTACATTTTAAACGTATTTTCATAATTTTCAATTTGTTTTAATGGATCATTTTATTTGGATCAAACATATTTTCTACCATATGTTAATGCTTGGATTATTTTCGGAAGCTCGTTATATTTTCCGGTACTGTGAGTTTCACAGGAAAACCTGAACTTTGAATTTAATTATTTAAAAATTTTCCAGCCGGCAAGTTTCTCAGAGGTAGAGATCAGTTCGAACATTAACAAAAGTTTTTGTCGAATTTTCGAAAAGTTGGCAGTTCTTTGAGCCGTGACTTCTTTGGCCTGGCATTCTTGCAGGAATCAAAACATACATATATCACAAGTCTTATCGGAATTTACGTTCCCGTTCACGTTTATAACGAATATACATAAAAATGAATAAATTATGATGGTAATAAAAAAAAAAAAAAAAAAACTCCCAGTCGCCCTGAAATTTCCCTAAAATTCGAGAATAATTCAGAAAAGTTTCCCTTTCATAAACTTGACATAAAGTTTATTAAATATTCTGTGAAATTGCCTCCAACGAACTCCATTAATATTTTATGTGTGTTTGCCTGAACTTTGGCAATTGATCCATCCTCCCAGCAAGAAAAATATTATCCGAGCCGAGCACCCGCTCGCGCCGGCCCCAACACACATCTTGCGGAAAAACTTCAATCGAACATACATTTCGCTACTCAAATATTTCACTGCGGAGGCTCCAGGACCCCGGACCGCGGCTTCTGCCCGGGGTGTGCTCCTTTTTGGTGTTTTTTTTCGGGGCGCTCCTCTGCTAGTTTTTTTGGTATTTTCGGTACCCCGAACAATTCCCAAAAAGAGCTACTCAAACTAGAGGCGAAGAAGCACTTAAGGAAGTTGGTCCGCATTCGAAAAGATAAATAAATCTTCGCCAAATAGGAGATTTCGTATTTTCAGCAACCGTTCAAGTTTTGGTGCAGCCCTCCGCTGGGTAAATACGGACCCAGAATTTTTCACCTACCACCACAAGCGCAAATGGGGACTAATCGAAGAAAAAATACGTTCCGACAATGCACTTCGCTTGAGTAGCTCCTGATGCGATAGTAATAGATGCAGTCGGCACGGCACGGCACGGATCCGGCGGCCCTTTATCCACTTAACCATTCAATAGACCCAAAATCGGATCAAGTTTTTCCGTGTTTCGGGGCAAAGTTTTCCATTTTAATCGGATGCCACCGATAATGAAATGAAAGGGTTGAAGGGTTCCTGGGGGTTTGGATCGCACCCAAGAAAGAAAGCGGCTCCATCGAACGTTGCGAGGTTTGGTTTGGCGCGCTCTTCGCACTGTCTGTCGGCGCCATCTGGCGGGCAAATTTGAAAATATGCTTTTATGTAGAGCAGTTGAAGTGGGCTACAAAAACTCGTCGGTGGGGAAGGTTTATGGACTTATGATGGAGGTTGTGGGGCTAGAATTTTTGGCAGGAAACGGACTTAAGGGAATTTAATGCTCTAAAAATCTGCTGATGAAATGTTCAATAGAGTGGATGAAAACCATATTTCTTTTGCTCAGATCTTTTTCTAATTGTAAAAATATGTTGTTGTTCTTTTAAGTTGAAGACCTGGAAAATATGAATAAATTTTTTTTTTAATTTTTATGACTTTATTTCGTTTTTTACACCTAATTTTTATTTGAATAAATCAAAGACAAAAATTTATAAAAGTTTAAAAATCTATTAAAGTTGTTTACTGCTTATCCAGTGTTCAATTAAGTATGCTACTAATCGAGTATTCCAGTAATTTAGAACTTTAGTTTAAAGATCTAAGTTTGACCAAACGACTTTTAGTCTAGTACTCAAAAGCTTAAAACAAGTATCGAATACTCAAGTAAAGGAATATTTGAGTATTCAATTAGGAAGTTTTCAAGTAATTCAATTTAGGTGTATTTAACTACTCCTGTAGAATTAATACATGAAAAACGAACTAGTTAGTTGTAAAATTCAGCAATTAAATTTAATAGGTGTTACAACGATGATTCGACGAAATTAACCACTACTTTTGGCATAAATTAAAAAAGATATTTGGCTTTCCTTCCATGATGGTTGTTTGAGCTCATTGCAAATTGTATTCAACAACATTCATTTTGTGATGCATTATACAATGAAATTTATAAAACATACGGAATATCGCAGAATAAATGAGGACTTAAATTGCAAAGATTTGTATGTGTACTCTATGAATAGTAAGGTAGAATCGCCAAATATCGTCCCCTTTTTGTAAAACAAATCTAAAAAAATAGAAAAAAATACCACAGTAATAAATGAAACGTCAAACATTAGGTTCAATATTCCTTTATCCTTAAAAATAATCAAAAACGCGTTAACATTGTTAGAAAAAGCTATAAAATAGCTTTAATAAAAATACTCAAATTATGAAAATATATTTTTGTGCTCCTAATTTCGTCCCGGGGACGATATTGAGATCAAAATAATCAGTACGTGAACTGGAGTTGTACTTACTCCTTTTCTATTATATAAAATTGAACCTAACTATCATATTAATATCTAAACAGCCCTTTCTTAATTATTTTAATCATTTTTTCGGCATCTAAAAAATAAAAATAAAACATTCTAAAGTTACATGTTACGATATAAGGTTCACGTAAGGGGACGATATTAGGAAATTTCTATTTATTTTGTCGCATCCATTTAAACTAAAAACGTGTCATAAACCTGAACATTTTACTTAATCGATTAACATCTGAGATATTAATAGTTAGTTTGACAAACAAATTTTATCAATAAGTCAGGTATCTCAATATTTTATGGTATCCGAGAATATTTCAATGAAAAACTCACCTTGAACACTCTTTTTGATTTTCGAATTTCTGTCGGTACGACCGTCGTGACGCACTCACTTCTACACAAAGCCGATTGATACAACTAGGTGTCGGTTCGGGTCACTGATATTAGATGGCGGTTTTTAAAAGAGTCGATATTGAAGGGGACGAAATTAGGGTTGGGGACGAAATTTGGCGACTGTACCTTACGTTAATACCACCAATATTTCGTAAATATCGTTACTACGCATGTATTTATATTAGATTAATAAATAGAATTCGAAGGCGACTGAATCGTTGACCCTTCGTAACATTCTAGTAAAGGGTTTGAAGTTTCTATAATTAGTAATATAACGTTGTCTGGGTTAGTATTAAGGGCATTTTCACTCCCGAGAGCTCCCCAAACTCTGGTCTAGAACAGAGTCGGCTTTGAATGGAATGGACGAAGTGCCTTTTAGATGATCTTCGCAAGGAGCAAAATTGAAGTTATTTGTCCAAGGAAGGTCACGCAAGGCAAAGCGCATGAATCTATGTTGAACTGATTTAATCCTGTTAATGATCACAGATTGGCAGCAAGACCAAACCTCACAGGCGTACTCTAGTAGTGACCTAACAAGGGTTTGAGAATTCCTTAGACCAGCTTTGAACAAAAACCAAGAGCTGAATTGGCTCTACTTATGATATGATCGATGTGGGAACGGAAGTTGAGCTCGCTGTCACAGATTTACCAGAAAGTACATATGTATGTTGGTAATTTGTTTAAAGATCTTCATGTCGTTGGTAGACTAAAATATCCTTTACACTTCTTCGATAAAAAGGCATTTAAAGTTTTGAGCATTAAAAGTTGCCAGTTTTCTTGTCAGTATATCTCGAAAACTACTTTAACCCTTTGCACTCGGCGACCTTGAATAAGCAATAGCTGAATGGGCACCCCAGAGGTGACATACGAGTGCAAAGGGTTAAATATTTAAATACAATCTTTTGAAAATCAGTTTCAAAGGTTTTCTAAAGTAAAAAGTATTACTATAAGCTAAATCCTTAATGACGGATACATTTAGGAAATTCGTTATTCTGCCTTCACGGTTGTACTTTTCAAGATAGATATCTCAAAAATATAAAAGTATAAAATGTCGGTGAAAATTGTGCTAGGTGTTTGTTTTCAGACAACAAGAAAACTTTGTGGGAATATGCAGAAAAGCGCATCGGAAAAATGTCATCTGTCAAAATTTTAACTTACTCAGAACTTGCATGAGATTCAAATTTCTTTTGAAGATTCTCTATTTCTGCAGCTTAACTTAAATGATCTTTCAAAGTTTCATCGAAATCCGTGAGGTTCAACATAAGCCTCAGGCCCTTACGACAGGATTTGAATCTGTATTTGACAAAAAGCTTAACTAAAAAAAAACTTCTCAAACCCGAAATTTGCTCCTGACACCTTGAGCTGCAGTTTAACACATTAAGCTACCCTCGAGGGCTGAGGTTGTGTGTCTGATAGTCGGAGGAGCCACTTGAACCCATTTCGGGTCTCACGCACTGCCCGGCCCATACGGCCCTATCTTCGAAACTTTGCTTCCTCCTTGCCAAGATGAAACTTGGATCCCATTCTAACTTCATAATTGAGTTTCATGAGTTTGCTGTAATCTTGTCTACCAAAATATTGGGCCAGAGAGCTGCTGCCGCCTTGCAAGGAAGGGACTCCGCTGTCAGGGTCCCCATGTGCAAACAGAGCCCGTCCCGGGCGCAGGTCGCATGAATGTGGGTTCCACAAAGGGCCCTTTTTGCCACTATGAATTTCTTTTTAATTTCGAACAGCTTCCAGACGAGGCCCTACAAAGCAGCTCGCACGTGAACTTTCAATCAGCGATAATAAAATGTGCCGCCCGTAAATAAGAAAGGCACGTCGTCCTCCAGGGCCGGATAATATGTGCTTCCCCGGCCGAAGATAAACAATTTCCTGACCGCCATCTTTGAAATATGCGACTTCAGATATGGCGAATAAATTTCTTGGAAAAGGTGTAGCATCCGAGAAAAATATTACGTTTTACCCTTTTCCCTAGCAGGGACGTGGAAGTTTCCGCCAACTGCCCCGGGGCCATGTTCTCCGTTTTTGGGGCTGGTTCCCGGAATGATACCTGAAAAGGGTCCTGTCATGATTGATTCCTGCTCCAGCGCCCCCCGTGCAGCTTTAAATGCCTCAGTTGATGCTCATTTAACGGAAGGCTGAGTATTTTAATATCGGGAATTTAATTTCTCGTCACAGCTGGATGAAAGGGCTGACGAGCGGGCGGAGAGCCCGCTGCCTGCTGCTTTCCGGGACTTGAATCGCAAAAAGGGGGCCAACCGGAGCCCCGAGCAACAAAAGGGCTGAAACTAGGTCAGGAGGGCTCCGCTCATGTGACACCCCGGTTCGGGTGGATTCAATGAAATTCTTATCACGGCCGCTTTATCGTCAGATTTTCTCGCAAATGAAGACGAAAATATTTTGGCACTGCTCGTAATGTATATTACGAAAATATTAACGCCCCGGGGCTGAGGGGGTTAAGGGATGATGCGTGACTTCTTCGCAAGGAATTCGAAAATAAATGGGAAAGGGTGCTAGCTGACGTGGAAACTGACTTTCAAAGACGGATGTAATGAAATTAAAGTTTTTGATTACTTCCGATCGAAATTCTGGTAAAAGATGTATCCCTGCAGAAATAGTTATGTTTTTTTTTTTTTTTTTTTTTTTTATATACTATTTACTTTAAAAAAGAACCTTTTCCAATTACAGTTGTTATATTTCAATTCAAGAAAGTAATTCTTACAATCAAAAGGTCTACTTTCGTTTAAAAAAGTCGGAATATTTTTTAACTCAGTTAGGACAAACTTTTCAGTTGTAAGAAATCTTTTTTTTTTTAAATGTATATTAATACAATAGAGGAAGTAAGTGTTAGACTTTTGAGCCAAGATTATTTAAACTTAACAAATTAGAAATTTAAAATTGACTTCAGCAAAGCCTTCGACAAAATCAACCACAATATTGTCACTCACAAGTTTGAATCCTAGTTAGCTTTTTAGAAGCTCTTTCTGACAAAATATCTTGAAAAGCAATGTTTATAAACGGTCATCACTTTTATATTTTGATTGGAGAGCGCCTATATTGCAGCGCGTCATAGCGAACTTGCCAATACGTGTTATTGCGTCATCACAATCCGACGGAAATTAAAAATTAAAAAACGTTAAGGGGTTAGAAATAGTCAGCAGCGTGAAAAAATGAGTATTTTAAATAATTTGTTTACAGTAGTTTAATTTATTATTAAAAATAAATAATACAAAGTTATTATATTATGTTTTTACTTTATTTTACCAACATTTTTAAAGAAAATATTCATCTCATCATCAATAGTTAATCTAGGGCCTGATCGAAGCTCTTTTTCTTTTTTTGAAAATAAATAAAATGACGGCGATTGATAATACTTAACGAAAAAAGCAATAGTTATGAAACGTTATGAGGCCATAATAAATAAAATCAAAATAAAGGGTATTTTAATTTATATCAGATAATTGCGTCGTAGTATAATCAAATAAAATTTAAATCTGTTTCAGAAATCATTCCAACGTTCTTGTGGGACTGACTGTATAATACTTCAGGCGTCCCTCAGCGCAGCCAACTCGGACCTCTTCTTCATAATTTACAGTATATTTAATAAGGAAGTGAAAGTCATTATTTTGGGGAAAATATAAAAACTCAGATAATTATTATTCTCTTTTGTTGAGGTACAAATTATTACCTTTTGTGCAATTATCTAATAACTCGTCCAATCAACTCCATTGTTTACACCTTTTTTCAAGCTTTCGATGAGGTTTTGGGTATATTAATTTGGCAAAGAACGCCATATCTTCTTGATTTGGAATTAACACTTTCTTTGTCGTGTTCATTGATGCTCTGATCTTCAATCATATAAATTGCCAGCCACCCTATCATCAACTTTTGTTGTTTCCACGCACTTCACAGTTGACTGTTATGTTTAAAGTTATTGTCCTCTTGCAGCAGCCAACTTTTTCTGTCAGCACAAAAAAACTTTTTGGCAGAATTCAGGAAATATGTAATTGTAATCGTAAAAAATAATAATGTGTACTTCAATAAAAGAAAAAAAAAATAATAATCTAAGTTTTTATTCTTTCCCAAATAATGGCGATCACTTTCTTACTGAACATACATACATTGATACATAAATGATGTATCTTGAGTTTTGTATAACTGATGAATATTCTGTTATGCTGACAATGCCAAAATTTTCGGTATTATTTCTAATGGCAGTGACTCTAAAATGATCTAGAAATTACCTTTATCTAATTATTAACAAGCGCGCTCTATTGACATTTTCGTGTAAGATGATTCCTTTGAACTCCAATTATAGCATGTCTTAGATGGATGTCCACTAAACTGACTTGAAAAAATCAAAGACTTCGGAGTTGTTTTCGACGATATTATCGCTAAAGTGAAGGCTAACACTATATTCATTAAAAGATGAGCAAACGATTTTGACAATCCACATTGTTATATATATATATATATATATATATATATATATATATGTATG
Organism: Dysmachus trigonus; assembly: GCA_949715965.1. Taxonomy (NCBI): domain Eukaryota; kingdom Metazoa; phylum Arthropoda; class Insecta; order Diptera; family Asilidae; genus Dysmachus; species Dysmachus trigonus. The sequence goes on from OX454322.1 coordinate 55,501,169, forward strand.
TACAAAGTATTTTTTGAGGACAATTATTATTACTAAAGTATTTTTTGGGGACATTTGTATACTTCGGGGACTGACCCCACAATATTCCTATGTCCAAAGTATTATTTAAGGACATGTCGTTTTTATGTCCAAAGTATTATTTGAAGACGTGTTGTTTTTATATATATATGTGGGAGCTCGACTCTGAGTAACCCTGAAAAAAAAAAAAAAAATTCTGATTACTCTAAACTCTGCAACAAATACTCAAAAGTCTCTAACTCCTACCGTTAAGCCGTATAATTGCATCGCCGATCGTCGCTGTCCCTGGGTAATACGCTCATCGAGTGCAGTTAGAGTTGCATCGCAGGATCCGCCGGTCACGCTGATTATACTTACTACGCTGGTCACGCTGAGAAAAGTAAATTAAAAAAAAAGGCTGTTAAAGTTCTAGGCTGATTGATCGCGCTGTTTTAATTTTTAATCACCTTTCTTTTATCACGCTGAACTTCGCGGGTCACGACGCGTTTCTAAAAGTAAAATAATAGTGCCGTAACAGTTGTGAAAAAATATTGTACTCCATTAGTTATAATTGAAAATTGGACTTACCTTGAACTTCACCTACTTAGAGCTAATACACTTCATTGAATTACATAATAATTTTATTTTCAATTACCCTGACTATTCCCAGACATTTCCCACATAATAAATGGTGTCAGAAGTGGGATGACCGGGAAAAAACGGGAAGAAACGGGAATTATTAGTGAACAGTTAGACACGTGTTTGTGGTGAACCGTTAACTTTAAAGTGCAGCCTGGAAAACCAAACCAAAAAAAAAGAAAATATAAAATTAACTTTATTTCCCGAAAAAAAAATTTTAATGAGAATAAAAATTCGTGCTGCGGAGAAGAAAAAATATTCCTCGAGCCCATGGAGAATTAAGGTCAGATCTTTCCTTATTTTAATCTATCGCCTGCATGAAAATACTTTTGATGCTAGCAACATACTTTGGCCTAAAATTATTTAATATAAAATTCAATAAACATTAAAATTGAATTTTCGAAAGAGAATCTTGAAAAAAAGGCGTTGGTCAACATAATGTAACGGAACGTTATCCGAGAATTTGAAGTGATCGCATTTTACAAGTGTTTTGGGCGGGGCTTGTGTAACGAACGAACAGTTCAGTAACGGACAATTGACTTTTAACCACAGAAAGACTCGAAAAATAAAAATATATAAAGCAGTTTGAGCGGACAATTAAACTTTTGAACAAAAAATTTTGGGACAATTTTTTCTAATTAATTGTTTGAAAAAAAAAAAAAATTATTTGTCGGAAATTAAGGCGACAAAAGAACCAAATAAAACCGCGTAAATTTTGTAATGAATTATTTGCATGGAAGAATTATATCAGAAATTCACAGTTAGCGCATTGCAAGATATTTGTCGCGAACGTGGTCTGTCGGTAAGCTATAGGAAGAAGACGGATTTAATAAAAAGAATTTTGAGGGTCGGGGAGGAGATAGAGGAAGACGGTGATCCCGAAAGCGACGCTTCGAATGTTCCTGAAGGCGAAGTTTCTGTAGCGAGCGGTGTTTTTGAAGATCCAGGTGTTTCTGAGGAAAGTAGTGCTAACGAATTAGCGGTTGCGGACTTGTTTAGCGAAGAAAAGGGTAACGCAATGGTGGAGCCGAAGGCATTAGGTAGTAATTTCGTCTTCAAGGACGTGGAAGAATCCCTTGAGACTTTTAATGGGGAATCACGCAAAGGTGTCTGTGCGTGGCTGAAAGATTTTAAAGATATCGCCGCGGTATGCCAGTGGAATGATATCCAGAAATATTTGTATGCCAGAAGGCTTTTACGTGGAGCTGCAAAGCTCGCGATAGAATCGGCATCGGGTATTCATAGTTGGGAATTGTTAGAGGCGGCATTAGAGAGAGAGTTTAAAGATCCCCCCACAAGCTTAAGTATTCACCGGTCGTTAGAGAGTAGAAAAAAAACATCTAATGAAACTTTTCTCGAGTATATGTACGCGATGAGGCACATAGCAAGCCGAGGTACAATTGACGACGAGTCGCTCATAGCCTATATTATTGCTGGGATTAGCGATGATGTGCAAAATAAATCTGTTTTGTATGGGGCAAGAACCCTGGATGAATTCAAATTAAAAATAAAAGCTTATGAAACCATGAAAGCTTGCCAAAAGCCAAGTAATCCTCATAGGCGAAGTCAGGACAAAGGACATCAGTCTAGTTCGAAAGCCCAACGGGATTCAAAGCGCTGTTACAACTGTGGGTCTAAGTATCACCTAACTGCTAGTTGTCCTGATAAAAATAAAGGCGCTCGATGTTTTAATTGTGGCAACTACGGGCACCTATCTGCGAGTTGTTCTAAGCCTAAAACACCTAAGCCTAGTACGAGTAAGGCTGATGGGGAAAAGAGCTCAGTCAGTACGATTTCAGTTCCCGAATTGAGCGTGTCTGTAAAATTAGGCGGAGCAGAATACAAAGCTTTGGTAGATACAGGAAGCGGCGTGACTTTAGCTCGGAAAAGTATCGTTGAAACAAGTAATGTTTCCCCTGAAGCGGAAGGCCCTAGTATATTACTTACCGGTTTCGGCCAAAATCTGAAACGTACGCTTGGGTCAATTCAAACAGATCTATTGATAAATTGCGATACCTACAGTAGCCGTGTCCATATTGTTCCAGATAATTGGATCACAAGCGATATATTGATCGGGATGGATGTTATCAAGCTAGGTAGCTTGAGGGTCGAAGGTGGCAGAATAAGTTTAACCAAGGCGAAGACAACAACCGAGCTATCTGAACCTGACTTTTTAGAAAAAATGGATGTCGTACAACTAGTAGAAGAATGCGAACACGACAATTTGTCTGAAATTAGCAACGCTGAATACAGACAAAAAATAAGCAAGCTTATATCAGAGTATTCCCCGAAAAAGCTAGGGAATTCATGTATTAAAATGAAAATTAATTTAGAAGATGGGACGAAGCCTGTTTATTGTAGACCACGCAGACTAGCACCGAAAGAGAAAGAAGAAACTAGTAAGCAGATAGAAAAGTGGCTCGAAGATGGTATTGTGCGACCGAGTCACTCCGATTTCGCTAGCCCTGTTGTCCTTGCTAGAAAAAAAGATGGGTCATACAGGTTATGTATCGATTATAGAAAGCTAAATCGATATATCGTGAAAGATCGATATCCGTTGCCGGTCATGGAAGATGTTTTAGAAGACCTTCATTCTGCCCTAGTTTTCTCAACGCTAGATTTACGTAACGGCTTCTTCCACGTAGATATAGAAGAAGATAGTAAAAAATTCACTGCATTTTTAACGAACGACGGACACTTCGAATTTAACAAGGTACCTTTTGGACTCTGCAATTCGCCCGCAGTATTCCAAAGATTTATTAATATGATATTTCGGCCGCTGATTTTGGAGAAGACGGTTTTGCTTTATATGGACGATATTATTATCCCAGCCATGAACGAAGTTGAGGGAATAAAAAAATTAGAGAAGACATTAAAAGTAGCTGCTGAACACGGCTTGTTGATAAAGTGGTCCAAATGTAAATTTCTTAAACGGAGCGTAGAATTCCTTGGACATATTGTCGAGCAAGGCAATATAAGACCCTCAGTTGAAAAAACCGCTGCAGTACAAAATTTTCCCGTCCCACGTAATATAAAGGACATTCAAAGTTTTCTCGGTCTGACAGGATTCTTTCGCAAGTTTATACCAGGATACTCTATGATAGCGAGGCCTTTGACAGACTTAATTAAAAAAAATGTAGCCTTTCAGTTTGGTCAAAAAGAAAGGGAAGCATTTAATATTTTGAAAGAAAAATTATGTGCCAAACCTGTTCTAAAGCTGTTTAATCCTGAGCTCGAAACAGAACTACATACAGACGCTAGCAAAGCTGGACTTGGCGCAGTTCTCCTGCAGAAAGACCCCAATACGAAAAAATTTCATCCCGTATTTTTTATAAGTTTTAAGACCACTGAGGCTGAGCAACGATACTCGAGTTATGAGCTTGAAGCATTAGCTATTGTAAAGTCTCTACAAAAACTTCGCCACTATCTATTAGGGCTTACGTTTACGGTGTACACCGACTGCAAAGCATTTGAGCTTACGATGAAAAGAAAAGAGATTAATAGTCGCGTTGCCAGATGGGCTCTTCTATTGGAAGAATTTAATTGTAGGGTGCTCCACCGATCTGGAACGAATATGCGCCACGTTGACGCCCTCAGTAGGCACCCGCACACTTTCCTAATAGAGTCTGAGATTCTTCAACAAATTAAACGTGCACAGAAAAACGACGATTTCTGCCAGCTTATTAAAAAATGCCTTGAGCATGGCGAATATGAAGACTATGTGCTGCGTAACGATATTCTTTATAAATTCGCAAATGGTACCCAATTACTCGTCTTGCCGAAGTCCCTACAAAAAGCAATTATTAGAAACGTACACGAACAAGGACATATTAATGCGCGAAAAGTTGAAATACTGATGCGCCAGGAGTATTATGTACCTAAATTGTCGAAAAAAGTTGAAGACGTGCTACTTAATTGCGTTGCGTGTATCCTTGCTGCAAGAAAATCTGGAAAAGCTGAAGGAATCTTAAACCCAATCGAAAAAGTGGACCAACCACTACACACCTACCATATAGACCATTTAGGCCCTTTAACCTCAACCGCAAAGAACTACAAATACCTCTTCGTAGTCATCGAAGCATTTACGAAATTTTCTTGGCTTTACCCCGTGAAGTCAACTACCAGCGAAGAAGTTATCCGCAGGTTAGAGCTACAAAGCGAAATTTTTGGTAATCCCTGTAGAATCATCGCAGATAGGGGAACCGCTTTTACATCTACGTGCTTTAAAAATTACTGTGAAGAGCGAAAGATTAACTTAGTTTTCATCACCACCGGAGTACCTCGAGGCAACGGACAAGTGGAGCGGCTAAATCAAATAATCATCAACACGTTAGCGAAGATGACCGTAAACGACCCTTCCAAATGGTACCGCCATGTACCCCAGCTGCAAATGATTCTGAACTCCACCCCCAGTAGATCAACAGGAAAAACCCCGTTTAAGCTCATGTTTGGTGTTGAGATGTCCAGGCCCGAAAGGTTCGAGCTTGCTAAGTTGCTTGAGGAACAGATAATTGCCAATTTCGAGAATGAAAGGACAGTTGCGAGGCAAGAGGCAAAAGCTCAAATCCAAAAAGTTCAGGAGGAAAACCGCCGGTATTCTAGAAGAAGGAGGAAACCAGCTAGGAAGTATGCGAAAGGGGATATGGTTGCTATTCGGCGCGTTCAATTTGCACCTGGTGGAAAGCTTTTTCCTAAATTCTTGGGACCATATGAAGTTGTAGCATCGAAAGGGAACGACAGGTACCACGTCAAAAAGATTGGTAATCACGAAGGACCCAATATTTCTGGTTCTGCTGCGGATCTGATGAAGCCTTGGACCAACCTTGAAGAAGAGAACTCATCCGGGACGGATGAGGATCAGGAAGGCCGGATGTGGGAGCTCGACTCTGAGTAACCCTGAAAAAAAAAAAAAAAATTCTGATTACTCTAAACTCTGCAACAAATACTCAAAAGTCTCTAACTCCTACCGTTAAGCCGTATAATTGCATCGCCGATCGTCGCTGTCCCTGGGTAATACGCTCATCGAGTGCAGTTAGAGTTGCATCGCAGGATCCGCCGGTCACGCTGATTATACTTACTACGCTGGTCACGCTGAGAAAAGTAAATTAAAAAAAAAGGCTGTTAAAGTTCTAGGCTGATTGATCGCGCTGTTTTAATTTTTAATCACCTTTCTTTTATCACGCTGAACTTCGCGGGTCACGACGCGTTTCTAAAAGTAAAATAATAGTGCCGTAACAGTTGTGAAAAAATATTGTACTCCATTAGTTATAATTGAAAATTGGACTTACCTTGAACTTCACCTACTTAGAGCTAATACACTTCATTGAATTACATAATAATTTTATTTTCAATTACCCTGACTATTCCCAGACATTTCCCACATATATATATTTTATATGAGGAAATGTCGTGTTTATGTCCAAAGTATTATTTGAAGACGTGTTGTTTTTATATATACAGTAAAACCCGCTTAAATGCACATCCAATTTGTCAGAAAATTTCGTGCATTTAAACGGTTTGTGCATTTAAACGTTTTTAAGATAAATGCACATGTTGTACATTTAAGAGAGCTCGGATTACTTTTTTTCAGTTTGGTTAATTACATAGCGTTCTGTTTTCGTCTTTACTTTACAAATTTTACCAAAATTAAACAATTACAATCCGCAATTTACAAGGTCCACCCGCCAACTCAAAAAGACTGAAGTGCCAAAGCAAAGACTAACGAGAAATTGTTCTTCTTCTTCTTTGCCTTTAAATGGTAACCACCGAGGGGACAATGTAAAAGTACTACATTTCTACAGATCTGTTCATATGTATATTGCATTTATCCGGTTATTCTTTAATTCAAATAGAAAATTCGTGCCTGAAATTAATGTGCAAATAAGAAGTTTGTGTATTTAAGAGGTGTGCAATAATGCGGTCTTTGTTTCTACACATTAATAAGGCAAAAAATTCGGTGCATTCGTATCGTGTGCAATAAAAGGAATTGTGCAGTAAAGCGGGTTGCATTTAAACGGGTTTTACTGTATATATATTTTATATGAGGAAATGTCGCGTTTATATTCACCGATTATTGTCAGACCCCTCTTTCCTGCTCGTATTTAATTTCAGTAGTATTATTTGAGGACATTTTATTTTTTTTTTTCTTCGTTCTTTCTCGGGACCTTGCTCGGCGGTCTCTAGAAATCAGCGGCGATTCACTGTCCAGACTTATCTTTCACATATCTACCCTTAGAACTCGGCCAAATCTTGACCGATTTTCTTCATTTAAATTTTATACAATAGCCCCACATGGGGACTTTAGTTGGATCCATACACCGCTCTTCTCCACTTAACCCTCGCCCTGTAAATTGTAGAGAAAGGAGCCGGGATCTGGATAATCTATTTTTCCATTTTCCGGCTAAACTACTCAACTGATTTTTCTCAAACTTCTTCACAAGACTAACTCCTCCAGGGACTTTTACTCAGTCCTAAACTGAACCCCCCACGCCCCCCTTTTCATTCAACTTTTAGCGAAAGTAAATTTTTAAAATCTGTTTTTAAGGCAATGGCAAGGAAATATTTTCATTCGCATTCAGTTGCAATCGAGCAGCCGTAGAAAGCGGTCGTATTATATTTTCGCTCCGCGCTAAGGTGTAAATGCAAACCGATCACTGCCCAGGTGAAAAAAAGTGATTAGTTGCAATAAAATTGTGAAAAGCCCAAAGTGCGCGCTCGCAAAGCGCAACGCGCTACGTAGGCAAAAACTCCGCATGATCGCGATCGATATAGACAGGAAAAAAGTTAACAAACGATCAACTAGCAAAAGTGAGAAAAGTGTGAGTGCCAAAATGAGTTCCCCGGAGGAAGGTGAGGGAGGGGACATGGACACTGACCCCACTGACCCAAAAAGTGAAAACGGCAATTCAGCTTCACCAGCGGGAATCGAACGTTACTTCCAAATAGTGTCAAGAAAACGTAAACGCGAACAGCTCAATGCAGACGACTCTGATGACAAAGCAAAACCAATTCCCCGAGGCGTAAGTGCCACCAATGCAACATCCAACAACAGGTACGCTCTCTTAAAAGATGAATCGGATTCAACCCCTAAGCCGCCACCTATTTACGTGCGCGTACAAAACAATAATGATCTAATAAAAAACATAAAATCGCTGATTAAAAAAGACCTCTTCTACATAGTAGAAATCAAAAGAGGTCTGCTAAAAGAGACCAAAATACAAGCACAAAGGGAGGTGGACTACTGCCAAATTGTAAACTGGCTAGAAGCAAAACAGTTACAATTTTACACGTACCAGATAAAAAGTGAAAAGGGCCTAAGAGTAGTGATCAAGGGCATCGATCACAGTGTCCCAACGGAGGATATTAAACAAGAGCTCAACGACTTAGGCTTCGAGGTAAAATACGTGTACAACATCTTAAACAGGTTCAAACAACCGCAGCCGATGTTTAAAGTGGAACTAACGCCAGAGAGCAGCAAAGCGCCAAAGGGAAAAATCCACCCCATATACGAAGTACGCTACATCCTCAATAGGAAAATAGTCGTCGAAGAACCGTTTAAACGTAAAACGCCCATACAATGCAAAAACTGTCAGGAATTCGGACATACAAAAACTTATTGCAAACTTAAAAACGTATGCGTCGCTTGCGGTGGAGACCACCAAACCTCGAAATGCAACAAAAACAAAGAAAATCCCTCCGATAAAAAGTGTAGCAACTGCTGCGGCAACCATACGGCCAACTACAAAGGCTGCCCGGTCTACATGGCCATACTCGCCAACCAAAAGCAGCAAAAAGCCAGCAACAAACCCAATCCCAACACTGGTATTCACAAACCCCAAGCAAACCCCACCCCAATCAACATCCCCCACAACAGCTACAGCCAAGCGAGCGCATCACTACAACCGAATTACGAGAGACGAGACCTCACATATGCAAACATAGTGAAAAACGATGGATACCATTCGGCGAGCAACCAAAACGAAGGCATGATGCAAATTCTAATAACGCTAACAAATAACATAAATCAACTAACACAAACGATGCAGCAAATGCAAACCATGCTGAACAGACAAACCGAAATATTAAGCAAACTTATCAAATGAAGGAGCTTAAAATTGCACACTGGAACGCAAACGGGCTACCCAAACATAAACTGGAACTGGAAAAATTCTTAAACATAAACCAAATTGATATCATGCTTATTTCGGAAACGCACTTAACTGACAAAAATAATTTCAAAATATTCGGCTACACATTATACAAAAATGACCACCCTAACAACAAGGCCTGCGGAGGCACAGCAATCTTAATTAAAAACAGGATCAAACACCACCCAATTAACAACACCCAAACAAAAGAAATCCAAAGCACCACAATATGCCTCATGGAAATGGGCGGACGCATCAATATCACAGCAGTTTACTGCCCCCCGGGATGCAGTGTGGAAACAGCCCAATTCGACAAATTTTTCAAACAACTAGGAAACAGATTCTTGGCTGCAGGAGACTACAACGCAAAATCTCCTCTATGGGGATCGAGAATCACATCCCCGAGAGGTAAACAGCTGGTAAAATCAATTTACACAAACAACCTAAACTGTATCTCTGGCAAACAACCAACGCATTGGCCAACCGACAGACACAAAAAACCGGACATCATCGACTTCGGACTCTCCAAAGGCCTAAATCGAAATCTCTTCAGTGCCACAACAACCATGGACCTATCATCGGACCACGCACCAACCATAATCAAGTTCGCAGGCACTCCAACAGTTACAGAGGCACCACATAGACTGACAAACGGGAAAACTAACTGGCCAAAATTTCAAGATCTCTTCAAAAGAAACTATTGCCCACATGTCAAATTAAAAACTGAAGAAGACATAGAGAACGCCCTACACTACATCAACGACACGATCAAGGACTGCGCCCAGAATGCCACTCCTAAAATCCCCGAAGCCGGCAGAACACTACAAGCAAGCAGTACAACAATACTGGAGCTCCTAAAAAACAAGAGGAAAGCAAAAAAACGTTGGCAAACATCAAGATCCCCACAAGCTAAAGCAGAGCTAAACCGAGCTACTAGGGAGCTTAAAGCACAGCTAGAAGCCGAAAGAAATCAAAGCATAGACGAGTTTACCGCAGGACTGAACCACTACCCGGACACAGAATATTCCATATGGAAAGTAACGAAAGGGATCAAAAAGCCAATGCAACAAAACACACCCATCCTCGGAAAAAATAACGACTGGATCAACGAGGACCAGGCGAAGGCGGAAGCATTCGCGGAGCATCTGGAAAAGGTGTTTAAGCCTAGCGTAACAACCATCGCAAGCCCAACAAAAACCCCAAATAAGAAACCAATTAGATTCACCCTCGCTTCAGTACTTCAGAAAATTCAGGACTTAAACCCGAAGAAAGCGCCAGGCCATGACGCAATCACCGGACAACTAATTAAAGCCCTTCCGCTAAACGGGAAAGTTGGAATTCTTCATATATTCAACGCCATCCTCCGCCTCAGCTACTTCCCGCTACAATGGAAACTAGCGAAAATCTTCTTTATCCCAAAACCGGGGAAAGACGTGTACAGGGTAGAGTCATACAGACCCATCAGCTTGCTCCCAATTCTCTCAAAACTATTCGAGAAATTACTACTAGGAAAACTTCAAAACTACCTAGACAACAATAATATCATCCCCACCCACCAATTCGGATTCAGGAGCCAACACAGTACCATAGAACAGATCCACAAAATTCACAACAAAATAAAAGATGCTATGGAAAAAAAGCAATATTGCATCGGGCTATTCCTGGATATAGCTCAGGCTTTTGACAAAGTCAACCACAACGGCCTGCTAACCAAAATCAAAAAATTACTCCCAGAGAAATATTACAACATACTACACAGTTACCTCACCAACAGGAAATTCCAAGTAACTTACAATAACTGTACCAGTAAAACTTACCAAATCGAAGCGGGAGTCCCCCAAGGAAGTGTATTGGGACCGGTGCTCTACCTATTATACACAGCAGATCTCCCGGTGGACAATGAAATCACGACCACAACGTTTGCCGATGATACAGCGCTAATTTTCGCACACAAGAACCCCACAACAGCTACTAGAATCACCCAAGAACATCTGAATAAAATAATTGTATGGACGAAGAAGTGGGGCATCAACCTAAACGAAAGTAAGACAGAACAGATTACTTTCACGCTAAGAAAAAAGACCTGCAAGCCGGTCGAAATAAATGGGAAAAAAGTAAGAACAGTCAACGTAGTCAGATACCTAGGCATGCATCTTGATCGCAGATTAACGTGGAAAGCTCACCTGCATAAAAAGAAAGAACAGATAAATCTAACATTTAAAAAGATGTATTGGCTACTCAACAAAAAATCTAAGTTAGGTCTAAGCACCAAAATAGCAGTCTACAAGAGCATCATTAGACCAATATGGACATACGGTATTCAACTCTGGGGTGCAGCGAAGAGATCTAATATAGAAATAATAAAACGTGTACAATCAAAAATTATAAGAGCAATAACCGGAGCACCACGCTACGTCCGCAACAAATTCCTGCTGAGGGAAACAAAAGTTAACGAGGTCGAAGAAATAATCGCCAAACACAGCAAAGCATATTTAGCCAGAATAGAACAACACCCCAATATAACAGCCAGAACCATCTTGACAGCAAAAAAATTCACAAGACTCAAGAAAAACGATCCAATCGATTGCGCAAAGCAAAATAACCAAACATAAATAAAAGACCAGAAGTAAGCAAGACAGCAGTCAGTCGCAAACAACAAACCAACAACCATGGGAACTACGTACTCAAAAAAAGTAGACAACGCGGGAGAAATCGTAAACACAATCATCGTAAACCCTGAGGACATCAAGTCAGAAAACATCGAGCTGACACTGATCATCCTAACTGTAGAAGTGGGAATATCTCTCCTCTACCAGATTTATAAAGACTACAGGAGAGGGCTAAAGAAAAGATACGCCAACAACAACAGCCAGCCATAACAGCAGCAGCTACCCATCCAGGCCAAAGACGTTCAGCAGCAGAGCCGACTGGACACTATGGATAGCTACCAGAAATATAACATAACTGCCTAGATAAAGAATCTAGCAGTATTAATCCACCTTAGTTTAAGATTTACAAAAATGTATGTTAGAGCCTATGTAAAGCTGATCCATACAAATAAAGCAAAAATGTTTAAACAAAAAAAAAAAAAAAAAAATTCGCATTCAGTGAACTCGGAGCACTTTTTTTTTGTTCGTTTTTCACTCTTCGTTTTATTTCGGCACCTTATTCGGAGCAAGTTTTTTTGCTTCGTTTCGATATTTCGTTCTTTTTCGGGACCTTGCTCGGAGCACTTTTTTTTTTGTTCGTTTTTCACTCTTCGTTTTATTTCGGCACCTTGCTCGGAGCAATTTTTTTTTTGCTTCTTCGTTCTTTTTTGGGACCTTGCTCGGCGGTCTCTAGAAATCAGCGGCGATTCACTGTCCAGACTTATCTTTCACATATCTACCCTCAGAACTCGGCCAAATCTTGACCGATTTTCTTCATTTAAATTTTGTACCATAGCCCCACATGGGGACTTTAGGTGGATCCATACACCGCTCTTCTCCACTTACTCCTCGCCCTGGTACTTGTAGCAAAATAAGCCAGGATCTGGATAATCTACTTTTCCATTTTCCGGCTAAACTACTTAACTGATTTTTCTCAAACTTCTTCACAAGACTAACTCCTCCAGGGACTTTTACTCAGTCCTAAACTGAACCCTCCACGCCCCCCTTTTCATACAACTTTTAGTGAAAGTAAATTTTTAAAATCTATTTTTAAGGCAATGGCAAGGAAATATTTTCATTCAAATTCTCGATAGCGCTTAGCTCTTCCCTCCCTTGAGTCTTTCCTTGAACAGTCGCCGCACCTTTTTCAACTTATTGTGGGGTCCGGGAAAATAGAATCACCAGGCAATTAACACTGGCTAATCTACTCTTCAAGTTTCCACCCTCAGAACTCGGCCAAATCGTAACCGACTTTCCTGATTCAAATTTTGGATGATAGCTCGTAATCATTGCCATCTCCGCATATTAACACTTATCTCTTCCCTCCACCCCTTTCCCCGCAAATCGCTTCCAAATTAGGCCATCTCTAGAAAAGTTAATTTTCCTCACAACTCCTCCAAATCTTAACCGATTTTCTTCATTTAAATTTCGTATGAAAGCCCCCCGCGGCTGCCATCGCTGAATATTTATATTTATTTTCCCCGTTCACCCCTTTCCCCTCAAATAATTTCTTAAGGTGCAAATCTCTGGAAAAATTACTTTTCTGCATTCTGGCTCAGAACTCCTCTAAATAATAACCGATTTTCTCCATTTAAATTTTGTATGCAAGCCCGCCTTGGGTGCCATCTTCGCGTATTTATATTTATTTTTTCCGTTCACCCCTTCCCCCGCGAATGATTTCTTAAGGTGGCCATCTCTAAAAAATTATGTTTCTACATTCTGACTCACAACCCCTCAAAATTATAACCGATTTTCTTCATTTAAATTTTGTATGGAAGCTCCCCGCGGCTGCCATCTTTGCATATTTATATTTATTTTCCACGTTTACCCCTTTCCCCTCAAATGATTTCTTAAAGTGTAAATCTCTAGAAAAATTACTTTTCTGCATTCTGGCTCAGAACTTCTCTAAATAATACCCAATTTTCTCCATTTAAATTTTGTATGAAAGCCCCCCCTGGGTGCCATCTCTATGTATTTACATTTATTTTTTCCGTTCACCCCTTTCCCCCCGAATGATTTCTTAAGGTGGCCATCTCTAAAAAATTATGTTTCTACATTCTAGCTCACAACTCCTCCAAATTATAACCGATTTTCTTCATTTAAATTTCGTATGAAAGCCCCCTGCGGCTGCCATCTCTGCAAATTTATATTTATTTTCCCCGTCCACCCCTTTCCCATCAAATTATTGCTTTAAGTGCCAATCTCTACAATAATTACTTTTCTGCATTCTGGCTCAGAACTCCTTTAAATAATAACCGATTTTCTCCATTTAAATTTTGTATGAAAGCCCCTCTTGGGTGCCATCTTTGCATATTTATATTTATTTTCCCCGTTCACCCCTTTCCCCTCAAATGATTTCTTATGGTGCAAATCTCTAGAAAAATTACTTTTCTGCATTCTAGCTCAGAACTCCTCTAAATAATAACCGATTTTCTCCATTGAAATTCTGTATAAAAGCCCCCCATGTATACTATCTCCGCATATTATTACTTATTTTTTACGTCCACCCTTTTCCCCCCGAATGATTTCTTAAGGTGGCCATCTCTAAAAAAAATTATGTTTCTACATTCTGGCTCACAACTCCTCCAAATCATAACCGATTTTCTTCATTTAAATTTCGTATGAAAGCCCCCCGCGACTGCCATTTATGTATATTTATATTTATTTTCTCCGTTCACCCCTTTCCCTTTAAATGATTTCTTAAAGTGCCAATTTCTAGAACAATTACTTTTCTGAATCCTGGCACAGAACTCCTCTAAATAATAACCGATTTTCTCCATTTAAATTTTGAATGAAAGCTCCCCATTTGTGCCATCTCCCTTATTACCCCTTTTCCCCCAAAATAATTTCTTAAGATAGCCATCCTAGAAAAATTATTGGTTTTCTGCATTCTGGCTCAGTTTTTATTTCTTTTTGTTTAAAACAAATTGCATCATCGTCATATTCTTTCCATTTATTTTCTTTTTTATATATATACATATACTGTTATGATGAGGGCGCAAGCCGGATAGTCCGGTGGGCCAAGCCGGCCAAAGATCAACTACTAGTTTGTACTATAATGAACGCTAATGATACAAAAAATAAATTAATTAAAAAGAAAGTGGGTTTTCGCCATTTTCTTCTTATAAAAATGTTTCGATATCATGGAGGTAGCTGAATAAAATGTGTAAGATTAATTTCTAGCAAAGCAGAAACTTTAGGGTACTTAAAGTTTTGTTTCATTTCATTTTTAGCTAGAACTATAGTCAGCGAATACTTATCCCTGCATATTATAGAAACGAAAGTTTGGTTGTTTGTTGCTCAATCACGCATAAGCCCTTGCTTCGGTTTTTTTCTTTGTTTGTCCAAAGATATACATATTTCAACTAAACAACTCGGATAATATATAGGGTTTCAAATTGCGAGTAAAAATTTTAAATTTGGAGGGATTTTCATGTAATCCATGGTTGTTTAAGGTGGAGAAAAAAATAAGTGATTTTTGAAGCCATCATGCATTAAGTTCCGTGATATACATCGAACGTTATAGCGATTTCCCTAAAAAATGGTGAAGCAAGATGCCCGCGGAGAATATTTCCATAGGAAGACCTTAAAAACTGAGACCGAAAAACTGTTTTTGCAGAATTTTGTGTGAAAATTGGGGCGAAGGGGGTCGAAATTGGGGTCAGTGAAAGCTATCGGGTAAGCGAATGTTGTAGTAAAGTTTGAAGACATTCCGATAATTAGTTTAGACAGAATTTACAAAAATGTTTTTTTTTGAAACAGGCATTTTCTTTGAGCATTTTCGAGGGGAAAACGGAAACGGAAAAGAAAAGCGAAGTAATGCAGAGAAAGAAATCCGAATGAAATACTGTTTAAAATTTAAATCATTGAAATCGATGCAGAATTGGCTGAGATTTGGGCGTCGAAACTGGAGAGATATGAAAACTTTTCTCAATCAACGTAATTCTGGTGTGGACGAAAAAAACAAAACAAAAAGGGGGTGAGGAACAAAAATGTGTGCAGGCAAATCTTTTGTAGGCACGTCGAATTAATTCGGAAATTTTGCAGTGGAATATTTGGATTGTTTAATTGATTGCTCGTATGATAATTAATTTGGGGGAATGAGCGATATGTCATTGGATCAGTATTGGGAAGGAGTTTAATATACGTAAAACTCAAGAACATTCGAGTAGGTCTTTATGCAATAATCGTAAATCGAAACTCGGCCGAAATTAATTTTTTGGGTGAAAAATGACCCGCTAGCACACACGGGGGCAGATTGGGGACAAACTATTAGCAATAATGGAGAGAAAAATCTTTTATTAAGTTTCAAAAGACCTTGAAGTAGATGTGGGTGAAAAAAAAAGTGAGATTAATTGAAAATTGGTGGAAAAAATTGAAAAGTAAAAATGGGGAATAATTTTAAAAAGAAGGTAAATGGTATAAATTTATTCGGGGGGGGTCAGGGGGTGATTTGTGGAAAATAATAAAAATTATGGGAATAAAGGGCGGAAGCTCTAGATAACTACAAAATTATTAAAATTTCCAAAAAGTTTAGTTTTGTGGGAGAAAAGGAATAAAATGTGGGGTAAGTTTTTTTTTTTTAAGTTTAAGGGCAATATAAGAAAAAGTAAAAATATTAGGTAAAAGTGGTGTATGAGAAAAAGATAGAGAAAAAAATAAGTGATTTTTGAAGCCATCATGCATTAAGTTCCGTGACATACATCGAAAGTTATAGCGATTTCCCTAAAAAAGAGTGAAGCAAGATGCCCGCGGACAATATTTCCATAGGAAGGGCCTTAAAAACTGAGACCGAAAAATTGTTTTTGCAGAATTTTGTGTGAAAATTGGGGCGAAGGCGGTCGAAATTGGGGTCAGTGAAAGCTATCGGGTAAGCGAATGTTGTAGTAAAGTTTGAAGACATTCCGATAATTAGTTTAGACAGAATTTACAAAAATGTTTTTTTTTTTAAACAGGCATTTTCTTTGAGCATTTTCGAGAGGAAAACGGAAACGGAAAAGAAAAGCGAAGTAATGCAGAGAAAGAACTCCCAATGAAATACTGTTTAAAATTTAAATCATTGAAATCGATGCAGAATTGGCTGAGATTTGGGCGTCGAAACTGGAAAGATATGAAAACTTTTCTCAATCAGCGTAATTCTGGTGTGGAAGAAAAAAAAAAACAAAAAAGGGGTGAGGAAAAAAATGTGTGCAGGCAAATCTTTTGTGGGCACGTCGAATTAATTCGGAAATTTTGCAGTGGAATATTTGGAATTTTTAATTGATTGTTCGTATGCTAATTAACTTGGGGGGATAAGCGATATGTCATTGGATCAGTATTGGGGAGGAGTTTAATATACGTAAAACTCAAGAACATTCGAGTAGGTCTTTGTAATAATGTAATAGCGAAGATTATATTTAAGGTATTTTTCGAGGACATGTCCTCGAAACATACGTTCTTGAAAGAGTCCTCATAGTATCGAAAAATCGCTATAACTTCTAAAATATTGGAAAAAAATGAAAAACTTTAATGGCATATGGAAAGGAATTTAATTTTACACAGTATTCCATTGCAAAAAATGCATGTCCCAAAAAATACCTTGTGCATACATATATATATATATATATATATACAACTACTTTTGTTAGTTTTTAGTAATTGGTTCACTTCGCACTTCGTGATCTCTGTTGGAATAATCCAGTATTCCTTTGGCCATATACAAACTGACCTCAGCTTTAGGAGAGACCCAACAACTCCAGAATTATTTTTGTGTTTTTCAAATTTTATTATTTTTATTTATTAAAACAAGACCAGTTTCAATTCCTTGAATTTAGTACATTTTTTAATGTTATCCCTTAAATTTATGCCAACATTTATTAAGGTTAAAAAATAAAACATATTCCATTAATAATAATTATTATACTGTTTCCATTAATAATTATTAAAGCCATATTACATTAAAAGTGCAGACATTTATTAAAAACATAACCTTGGGCGACTGTAGTTCTAATGTTAAATTAGTGAGAATGTTACAGGTTTCACAATTTGATGCTTGTGATGTGAGAGAAATAGTAGTTGGAACAGAGAAAGAGTTCTCTGACAATTAATACCTTAAAGAGGTTCGTAGAGTGTATGTAAAGAAAATTAGTGGGTGTTGAATGTATATGTTGGAATATATCGTTACGAATCACGGTCTACTTAAAATACTTATAATTTCTTCAAATGTTCATTGAAAAAGGTTTTTTTTACTTATATATGTCAGGAATTGGCAGTGGGGTGGCGATAAAATAATACTCAAAATAAGCTTTTCACTGAGTTTATTCAAACACACTTGAGAATTGTTAAGAGCACAGCGCACAGCTATCGTGGACTCGGCGAACTGAACGCAGCTGTCAGTGCAGTGCTGCCACTCGAATCTTCGGCATTGCCATCACAGCGACTATTAAGGCTGCTTCCGCTATTGAGGCTGCTTCCAGCTCGGCTATCCTGAGTATCAAGATCGTCCTCGATCTCATCGCCTTCAGAATCGTAGACGTCGTCTGGATTGGTGCACCACGGTCTCATGTTATCGGAGGCGTAGATCGATTCAAATTTGCGTTGCGTCCGAGGAGCTCCTGGGATGTCCTTTATTAGGTAGCGATCGTTTCCTACGACGGAAGCGACTATGTAGGGCCCCTTAAATTTCGGTTCTAGTTTCCTGGAATCGCCAGTTGAAGTAAGAGGACTTTCAAGAAGAACTAGATCGCCTTCGCTGTAACGCCTTGGTGGTTTCCGTCGTCTGTCGAAGTACTTCTTCTGAATCCTTTGGGATGACGCAATATTTTCAGCAGCTTCCTCTCGACTACGTTCTAAATCAATATCGTCCGGAAAACCGTTGTCGCAATGCAGGGCTAATAGCACCTTATTGCCTAATGGGTCCCTTGGTTGAAAGCCAAATAGGAGCTCATGTGGTGTTCGCTTAGTGGAGGCGTTTTTGCTGGAATTGAGTCCCCATTGTATGGCTCGCAGGAACTGGTCCCACTTCTTGTCTCCTTCAGCCATCGTTGTAAGTGCGTTTAAAACAGTCTTGTTGCACCTCTCAATTTGACCGTTTCCGCGAGGTGTTCGTGCTGCCGTGAGGATGTGTGTGATGTCGTTGTCCTCGCAAAACTGTTTAAATTCCCTGGAAGAGAAAGCCGTACCTCTGTCGGTAATTATGCGCACGGGTGACCCGAAATGGGAAATAAGATTTTCAAGAATTTTAAGGACAGGTGCCGTCTTCGTATTTTTAACTCCACGGAGGACGGTGTACTTAGTGAACCCGTCTATTATACCGAGTATGTGCGTGTTGCCGGTCCCGCTTTTTGGGAAGGGTCCCAGGTGGTCCAGGTGTACCGTGTGAAATGGAATAGCCGGTCGTTCGATGCTATGCAGCTCTCCTTCTAATTTTCCCGACTGCCGCTTATAATAGGCGCAATTCACACAAGACGAGATGTAGCGTTTCACTTTATTCCTCATACGGGGGAACCAAAAATCCCGTTTTAGATGATCTAGTGTTCGTTCAATCCCGGGATGCCCAACGTCATCATGGCAGGACTTAGTTATCCTCCATATTGCATCCTTGGGAACTACCCACTTCAATTGTCCTTCCACCTTTCGAAAGAGTCGTCCTCGACTCAAGGAGTAATCCTTATGAACTTGTTTTTCTTCTTCGGATGATGGACTCTTATGCAGGATTCGGAAAATGTCGTCGAGCTTCTTATCTTGAAGTTGAATAGTTAGTAACCAATCGGATTGAGCAATGTTTACTCCAAAAACTCCTAAGCCGGCCTCTTCCACGTTGCAGGGTGGTTCGTTCGGGCTCCTGCTGAGGGCGTCAGCATGTTGGATCAGCCCTGATTTTCTATACTCCACCTCAAAGTCATATTCGGATAGCGCTAGCCACCATCGCGCTATTCGTGGCACGATTGTTTGCTTTTTAGACGTAGCCTTAATTGCCTCGCAATCCGTGATTACCTTGAATGGTTTGCCTAGTAGAAAACTACGAAAACGCTTTAGGGTCTCCACAATAGCGAGTACTTCTAGCTCGTAGCTATGGAAAATACGTTCTTGCTCGCTCGTTTGCCGGCTGAAGTAGCTGACCGGCCGTAAAACTCCGCTGGGTTCCCTCTGAAGTAATATACCCGCTAGGCCGATAGAACAAGCGTCGGTGTGTACCTCGTGCTCCAATCGCGGATCGTATAGGGCAAGTAAGGGGCGAGTCGACAATATCTCCTTTAATTTCGAGAAGGCCTTCTTTTGTTCTTCCGTCCATTCAAAACTGACTTCTCCTCTTAACAACTTCGTAAGAGGACGGGCTATTATTGCATGTTCCGGAACAAATTTCCGAAAGTAGCTCGTTAGCCCTAGAAATCTCCTTAATTCGTGGACGTCCTTTGGTTCCTTAAAATCAGCCACAGCAGAGATCTTTTTTTTGTTAGGCTGAATGCCCTTCGCAGAAACGTCATAACCGAGAAACTCTATATTAGATTCGAAAAAGTGTGATTTTTTTAATTTCAGCGTTAGACCCTCGTTTTTCAGAATCATTAAAAATTCGGCGAGAACTTCTAGACCGTGCTCAAAACTTTTGCAGGGAATTAATATGTCGTCTATGTAGACGACGACGTTTCCTTTGGTCATTTTACGACATAAGTTATTCATTAACCTTTGGAATACTGATGGACAGTTCGACAAGCCGAAGGGCATTCGCATGAACTCATACTCTCCATCAGGAGTGACGAATGCCGTAAGTTTACGTGAATGTTCTTCGATGGGTATTTGGTAGTACCCAGAGGCCAGATCAAGAACGATGAAGAATCTTCCTTCGTTCAATTGTTGTAGCAAATCCTCAATTACAGGTAGTGGGTGCCTGTCTTTGATCGTGATTTCGTTAATTCGGCGGTAGTCTATCACCATACGATAATCCCCATCCTTTTTCTTTACAAGGATTGCAGGAGAAGAGTAAGCTGAATTTGAAGGCCTAATAATGCCTGCGTTTAAAAGTTCCTGTACCATAACTTTTATCCTATCTCGTTCGAAATATCCCAAGCGATAGGGTCGACAGTTAATAACGGCGTTATTACGCAAATTTATACTGAGTTGGGAACTCTGCGAACATCCGAGTTCCGAGAGATTTTTGGCAAAGCAGCTTCTAAAGCGATTTAAAAGTAAAAGTAATTGCTTACATTGTTCCACGCTGAGCTCTCTGCAGTTGACTTCGAAATCTTGAATTTTTTTCATAGTAGACTTCGGGAACAGTTCGTCTGCCGCTTCACCTTCGCAATTCCCGGTCGTGGTTACTTCCAGCAATGGGCTCGCACCCTCATCCTCTTGGGCTTGACGTTCCTCACTATGCCCGTCGCATTCGTCCTCGCCGGAGTTAGCTATTACGAGTTCGTTGTGACGCTTTACGACCTTAATGTGACTCAGGTCGAGAAAATCTCTGCCTACGATGAGGTCGGTCAGCATGAATTCATCATTAACAGTATAAATATCAATGTTCGCTACCGCCTTGTCTACAGATAATTTCAGATTTACCTTCCCCAATGTACTGCACTTTCCGTTACCGAATCCTCGTAGCATTACTCTGCAAGGTTGACTTACCAGCTGCCACTTTTTCGCGTAGGACTCTTTCATCAGGCTGATATCGCTGCCCATGTCTATGAATGCGATCGTTGTGTGTTTGTCGTTGATATAAACAGTTTTGTAGTATTCGTCACGTTTAACCAGCGCCACGGTTCGTTTGGCACCAGTCGTGGCCTTGCATTGAGTTTCGTAATGCCCCGATTTACTGCATTTGGAGCATCGAGGTCGCTTCTGGGGTTTAGGACAATTTATCGAGATGTGCCCCTCCTCATTGCAATTGAAACACTTTTTTACGTTAGCAGCTCCTTCAGATTTTCTTATTTGGTTTCGAGGTTCACCAGAAAATCTATTGAGTTCCTCCCATTGCTTATATTGTTTCATCAGTTCCTGCGGGTTCTCGAATTTTTGTAAGGAGAGGGCCGTTTTGAGATCACGATCCGTAATGCCGTTTATAACGTACTTAATGACTGCCGCATTACTTAAGGACGCCCTGTTGGAAATGCTGATCATTTCGAAAAAGTAATTTTCGAACGTTTCGTTTGATGTTTTACGGCGTTTGCTCAAGAGCATGTGTACTTCGGACTCGTCTTGCAGAGGAGGGAAAGCAGATAGTATTCCGGTCTTCATGTCTGACCACGTTTTTATTCGTGCCTGACAGCCTTCTAACCAAAATTTTGCAGCGCCTTCTAATTTAGAGGAGGCTAACAGCAACGTTGCTTTGTCGTTTATGCCGTAAACATCGCGAATTTCCTCCACTTTCTTCACCCATTGGGCACTTGAAACAGAAATTCTGTTGGCGGGGTTGAAACTGGGAGCTATCGTTATCAGCTCACGAATATTGTAGTGCACGCTTGGTGGTGCGGAATTTATTTCACTCACATAGATTGGTGGAGCGGAATTTATTTCACTCACATAGATTGGTGGAGCGGAATTTGTTTCGCCCACGATTGCAGCTGTAGCCGATACCGTTTCATCGGGCCTCGTTGAATACTCGATACCGTTATTTACCGTAATGTTATCGACTGGCTGCTGGGATTGGAGCTGAAATAGCGAAAGTTTTGCTTTAGTTAGCTCAAGCTCTAACTTTAATACTTCCTTCCGGTGCTGCAGGATTTCCAATTCCTGCTTGTTGATGCTAGTTGCGGCGGTATCATCGGCAAAACCCTTGCTAGGTAGTTTCGGTTTAGGGTGGCTGCCTTCATGCGTAATCGTTGTGGAGTTCGCAACATCGCGTTCGTGAAATCCACTCGCATCGTCATCGTTTCCATCAATGGTAGTTCCGCGATTAAGCTCAGTAGCCATCGTTGCAAGAATCCACAAGACACTTTATCGTGCACTTATAACCTTCATGCAGATTCTGATTCGCTCGAGCACGTGCAAATCGATTGAGTCCGTTACCCCAAATCTGTTGAATTCGTTATCCCAAATCTGTTGAGTTCGTGATCCCAAATCTGTTGAGTTCGTGATCCCACTTCTGATTCTGTCAGGAATTGGCAGTGGGGTGGCGATAAAATAATACTCAAAATAAGCTTTTCACTGAGTTTATTCAAACACACTTGAGAATTGTTAAGAGCACAGCGCACAGCTATCGTGGACTCGGCGAACTGAACGCAGCTGTCAGTGCAGTGCTGCCACTCGAATCTTCGGCATTGCCATCACAGCGACTATTAAGGCTGCTTCCGCTATTGAGGCTGCTTCCATATATTTATACAAAATGTTATACATAGTATAAATAAATGAAATAAGAATTGAGGAAGAATGGTGTAGAATATGCCTTAAGGTAGTTTAATACTAGCACACAGCATTCATGACCTAAAATGTATAGTATTTTAAAGTATCAAAATCAATATAATACCACAAAATTAGAAAATATCTAGTAAGAGTGAATTTTATAAACAAACCAAAACAAAATTGTCTGTAGTAGGTCGATTAAGAATATTTGTGGGAGAAACTAAAAAATATTATATTCTCGAGGTCATGTGGTTCATTAGTAACTTTAGGTACTTGTGTACCTTATCTACGACTAGCATTGAAATATATATTAGTTAGTTACGAAATTCTCTAGGTATAAATGTAGTATATATTGACAGTTGGCAGATTCTAACATTGTCGAAAAATTGGTTTGGCCAAGAGTGCACATGCGTAACTAATCCGATTGAATTTGGCAAGATCCAATAAAATGTATGCATTCGCTAATTAAAGACCACTCCAAAACGAAGGGATCTAACTTCCTCCGTTCCGTGAAAACCGGCCATTTGGTTCCCTTGGCGATTGTCCATAAATATAGACGTTTTATGCTGAGCACAACAATTTATCACCTTCTTCCGCCGTCTGTCACGGATCGCTGCCGTCTGGGGTTGGGAGCCCGGATTACAAAAATGCTTAATAAATTACTTACCTGAGCAAACTTTATTAAATTATTGGGAAATTCGCGTGCTACGCTGCATGCCATATTTAAAATTCCAGCTCTATTCGGGCAATCGAATTGCGGCAGCCATCACAGCGCATAGCACCGGCTCTAACCTGGTTGCTATATAAACAGGTGAGGGGGCGGCGGGGGCCTGGATCCTTGCAGAATTCCATTTGCCAGGGAAACTCCCCGAACAATTCGAAGAAAGCTAAGTAGGCTAAGTTTCCTTATTGTTTACGCGTCGGAGAATTGTGTGGAAAGTGCAGCGAGGGGCGGGGTTGGTTGGAATTTTCTTAGGGTCTGTACCCGCAGGTAACTAACTCCCCCCCACAAGGAAAATATACGGCCACTCTGCGTTAGAGTGTACGTCGTTTAGGGATTTCGAATTGCGGGCTGGGCTCCCTCTTTTCTATTTACCTTGTTGTGTTTCTAGATTACATTTCAGCTTTTTCGTGTTCAGCTCCTGTGCCTTATCTTTTTTCGAGGGTGTCTTGCTCTTTGTTTGTTAACAGGTGGTTTGACAGCCTCTTTATTTGTAGGACTGTATGTACACTGGGACACGTCCTACACTAGTTCCCGTATGGCATTAGGCGTATTCTTTTATTTTTCATGAAAGGGAGTATAAATTGTAATTAAAGGCAAATATTTGGATTTACTTTTCGGTATTTGTGCAGTGGCTGTACTTGTTGCGCCCACAATAGCTCGACCTTTACAAGGATTCTCTAGAGACTTCCTTTCTAGGTTGTATTCTTCGTGGCATTCTAAAGTTATGATCCATCACAGCACAATCACTCTTAACAATCCTTTTCCAAATATCTTTAAGTATCAAGCATTTGCCCACACCATTAAAGAATCTTTTGTTGTCAGAAATCAAGAGAAGGATAACAAACTTATTGTAAAACTTTCGTGTTTCTCTAAACTTATCAAAACTATCAGTGACACACAAATTTTCCACTATGTAAACGCTTCATTCCTTTTCACCAGCATGGATTCTTTCAAGGTCGTTTCACTATTACAAATATTCTTGAGTTGACCCTTTTTGTTATTGAACGCTTCCGAAAATAAACTTTAACCCTTTGCAAGGTTTTCTTTAGAATCAGAAGTTAATGATTACACAAGGAAAGTAAATGTAGAGAGGACCTCCTTGTGTTTTTGTCGATCTGAGAGAATAGGGAGCATTCACGAAAGGCATATATACCATAAACTGTATGAAAACTATTCTTTATTTCGGTCTTTTGATTTAAAGGAAAGAAAACTCAGTGGGGGTGAAGTATGGAATATGCATACTATGTTAAATAATATCGGTATAAATAAAACAAATGTTACAATATTAATAAAATAATATCTGACTGGCTAAGTATCATAATTTAAAATACGACTTGGGTTTTTATTGCTGAATGAAACATAATAATTCAATCATATTATATCGGTGCGTCAGCTTTTATTTATTTATTCAATAATCTTCAAAACTGATTACGACATAATAATACAATAATGTAAATTCGGTACAAATCGGTTAAGATTTCAGAAGTGGGACATATTGATTTCAAATCTAAATACTGATTAAAAATAAAGTTTTCGGAAATACAAAAGGAATATTAAATATTGGAAAGCTGACTTTCCACCTCATTTTTTGAGTAATTGAAGTCAAGACGTTCAAATTAGTTGTTCAAAAATCGTGACATCGATGAAATAGGGTCGAAAAAATCATAATTAGTTCGAGATAATTTTCTTAAAGGTAGCGTCGGAGTGGAAATGTATAAAGAAGACAAGAGATACGGGGAATCAATCGTTCCACAAAGCAATTAAAAGCGTCATCGTCTTATTTGAAGCGATTCAAGGGAAATAAAACGTGGTACTCTATATATAGAACATAAGAATCTGACCACTGAAGGCCCCGAAGGGCAAAACTTGAACATCTACGTTGCACCTGCTCAATACGTTTAATATGCACGGAATAGAAGGGAGACCAAATAGATTATAAATGAGCTTTGTTATGTAAGGATTTTCAAACTTTTTGGACCAACACTTAATTTCAAAAAAGGGCTGCACAATTGTATATCTCCATCCCAGGAAATCTTAAACGACCTTGTAAGAACCACCAAACAAACCAAAATTACAGAAGGTGCAAAAAAGCTAAAAGAAGAAAAAGGTTCAGAAAGTGAATATCCTTCAACCGCAAAAACGTTTCACTTGATTGTACTGAGCATTGATGAGGAAGAAAAGCATTAAATGAAGGTTACATTAAATGAAAATAATATTTTTTGTTTATAGTTTTAATAAAAATTAAATTGCTTACATTTGAATAAAAAAAAGAATTATTTTCAATAACTTTTGTAGTGGCTCTGAGTCTCATGTAACACGGTTTCACACAAGGCGGGGTTACTTGTAATTATTTTTTTTTAACTCTTAAACCTTCAGTTTTTTTTTTTTTTTTTTTTTTTTTTTATATATACAATACATATATACGTTTTGATACGGTTTGTGTAACACCTGTGATCCATACCGTCGTGAAGGTTTTAAAGTACTCGGTAGATTTTGGAAATATTAATTCCGTTCTCTAAGCTAAATTTAAAAGAAGAATTTATTAACAAACATAACATGCATACATTTTACATTATAAAGGTTTTTTCAAAGTTGACGCCTAGATGTTTTTTTGATTTTTTTTAAATAAAACACGTTGATATCTAGCTTTTTCGAGTTCCTTTATTTTGATAAAGAGTATGGTCGATAAAAATTATATGTGAAAAATGACTTCATTCAAATGTCCACCACGAGCACATCTACAGGCTTCTGTACTTAGGTGTGCAATTGTTGCTGGCTTATCCACATAGCCTTCGCTTTTCAAATATCCATATACCAAGTGCTTTGACATTTAAATTTAAGATTTTTCAAAAAGTGGAGTTAATCGATGTGTGCACTGAACGGCTCAATTAATTATTTCACATTTAAGGGAGTGTAACATTACAGTAAAATTGAGTTAAACGTAAACAAAAAAACCTTATTTGGTATGGAAGGAAAATATTCATTCACTTATCTATAGGTTTCCAAGAAAATAACAGAAATTTGCACAATTTTTATATTTTTTTTGTAAAATTCAAAATTTGCACGAATTTCAACTTGTCACTTTCAATTACGGGCGAAATTCTAATCGATTAACTGTTTACAGTTTACGTTGTCTATGATGATTTCCGTGGATACTACGTTGTTCAATAATGTGTGACAGCAAAGTGGCGCCGATTTGAATGAACTAAATACATTCAGTGCGTATTCTGGCGGGATTTCTGAGGTTTGTTACAGAAATGTCACATGGGGCTATAAAGGGTTAATGAAATTTTGACAGCATGTAGGGAATACCTCAAAAAGCAAAATCTACCCTATCCCGATGTGTGCTTTTTCCCTGGGGGTGAGTTCCACCCCAACTAGGGGGTGAAAATTTTTTTGTGGAAAATAACCACGGAAATCGATAGAGGAACAAATTTTAAGCAAAAATTGTTCTTAGCATTTTTTTTGAAAACTCAATAGTTTTCGAGTTATACGCGATTGAAAATTGGCATTTTTCGTGAAAAAAACCACGTTTTTAATCGATTTTTTATGAATAACTCAAAAACTATTCATTTTATCAACAAAAGTGTAAGAACCAAAAATGAAGCTTATAAAAAAACAAAGAGATTGGTGCCTTTTAATTGATTGTAGGCCTAATACAAACCGAGTAATGATTTATTGAAGGTTGAATACATTATTTGAACGAAAATTTTTTAAAATTCAACGTCAAATAACGGAAAAATGGTCAATTTTTCGAGAAAATTGCATAGAACCTTTTTCAAAGTATTTTTAAAAAGCTTTAAACTGAGGGTTACTAGAACTCTCTAGCATGAAAACTAAGAGAGTTATGGCCGAAATAAAATTGATTTATATGCCAATTTTCAATCGCGTATAACTCGACAACTATTGAGTTTTCAAAAATAATGCTAAGAACAATTTTTGCTTAAAATTTGTTCCTCTATCGATTTCCGTGGTTATTTTCCACAAAAAAATTTTCACCCCCTAGTTGGGGTGGAACTCACCCCCAGGGAAAAAGCACACATCGGGATAGGGTAGATTTTGCTTTTTGAGGTATTCCCTACATGCTGTCAAAATTTGATTAAAATCGATGCATGCTCAAAAAATTCGGAGGTAATACCTCTTTTTTACCTTGGTAGCCTGGACTATATCTTTTCTGAAATTATTCAACGATTTTCTTTTCCTCAAATGCGAAAGCCGTGTTTGACGAATCCAATGTAAAATTGGCTTTATCACTGAAGATGGTATTCCGCACATCACGGCTTTTTTTGTTCTAAAAACTAATTTACAAAATTCCTGCATTGATTGATAATAATCTCTTTCTATCAGTTGTTGTGTCACTTGAATTTTGTAAGAATGTAAATGTAAATCCTTATACACAATTCGCCAAACATCAACTGTTTTTGGATTGATCCCCAATTGCTGGGCACGTCGTGAAATTGATGTTAAAGGCTCTTCAGAGGTGCTTTGTGCTACAGTAGTAAGATTTTCAGAAGAACGTCTAGTTTTTGGTCTGTCGAACCTTTGATTATCCTCGACAGAAATAGCTTCTTCAAATCTATTCACTAATCTTCTGACTGTTGACTCATTTGGACGACTATTTCCACCAAACACGTTTCGAATTTTACGAAATGTACTTTTTAAAATCGACACCATTCATTATAAGTTTGAATAATTTTAAATTCGTTTTTCTAGCGTGTAAGCATCCATGGTGAAAATTGCGCATGTGTCTTTTTGACAAATGTCAAAGATGACATAGATGAAAGAGTAGCGTTCGGAAGTTATCCACTAACAACACCTAAGCGCCACTTTTGATAGACCCTGTCCAATATACATTGTCCACTCATGTATAGTATAAGCGTCGAATTGAGACTTAATTTTTTTGAAACATATTAAAAATAGTTTCCTAAGCGTTTTACCATTGAAAACTGTAGAAAATGCTATGTCGTGATATTCTGCTCTTTTAGAGCCTTTATAATTTTTGCGATAAAAGGGAAATATTTCTTTTAATGCAAATGAAAAATCGCTATGGTTAAATCTCTTGGTCTTGTGACTTACAAAGATTTCGACTTTCAGAATTCGCGAAATGAGGGGTTCAACGAAAGAAGAAAACCAGAAATAAAAAAAAAAATATTGACAAACGGATGCCACTTCCTCTTAAATATTTTCCACTTTACCTAATGCCCCAGAAATACTCGAGCTTCTTGGCCGCAATCTCCTTTGAATTTTTTTATCTCTTAGACATGTTGCGTTATTACTTACGAAAAAATGTTTAATTACTCAACACGCCCACGACGTCTCATCGCAATCAGCCCCAAGTCTCTTGAGTTTTGCTACTGTGAAATTGCGGAGCATCTCGGGGGCTTGGGGCTTGGCAGTTTGGCACTGGTTAATGCCAGCGCATTTGTACGCATTTGTACGCTGGTGTGTGTCTGTGCCGTCCACGTCAGGCGGCATTAACCCTCCCCACCGGGAGCTATGAAAAATATGCCAAAAAATTGCAGGCAGTAAAAAGCCCGGTCTGCTTTCTTTGGCATTGGTCGAAGAAGATGAGATGAAGCTCAAGATGAATCTCGACTAGGAGTGCGGGGCTCCTCGGATGTGTGCCACGTTTATTATCTGGCCGGTGGCCAAACTCTCCATTTGGGCGCGCCAGTCCGGGCAGAGCTGGAAGCGGATAAAATAAATTATTTTTAATAAAGTAGAAAATCCGAGGTAATGGTTTGTTAACAACGCAAATTTTCCAGATGCCTTTTGTGTGGAATCGAAGAACCCATCCGGTCTAACATCCCTTCTGTTGGCCCTTCATTTGTTGCTCCAGCAGGAGGGAGACAAGCCCCGACTTTATCTGGGCGCAATATTTTTATGCTTAGTACTGATAGCCGACTCTGCAGCTCGCTCTCAAAGTTTAGGTCCATGGGGCTCCTGTCCGCTCCTTTTCTTAGCGTAATCGGATAAAGAACCTCGGAGATGTGCTGCCTGCAACTGGGGCGGAAACTCTAAACCTCAAATGTAATCCCAGCTTACATGTTCCACTATTCATCCAATTTCTCGCTCCTTTCCCCGAACTTGCTATCCCCCAGGCGACCGTGCTGCAGCAGAACTTTCCTGATTTTCCTGGAACCGGCCCTTGTATGCAGGACGGGCTTCTTACATATCTTAAATCATGTCCGCAAATCCATCTCCAGCCACCGCACACGTGCATCCTCGCCAGCGGGTACGTTGTCTTCGTTCGTTTTTGCAGAGCCTCCCCCGCTCGGCCGCCGTCACTGTTGCCTGCCGGCCTTTGTCGTCTATCGTAATCTCGGCTTATTTATACCTGAAATCTAAAATTCGCTCATTTCTCTCGTTGCAGAAAAAACCATCAAAATCCAGCGCGGTCAGACTGCGGTCCTGTCGTGTCCGATCGACGTGAAAACATGCGGCGAGCTCCACTCGCTCAACTGGTTCAAAGGAGACACCCGGATCGCCGTCCGGCTCGGGAACGGCACGAACATAGCCGCAGATTACAGAGACAGGTAAGTTGCAGTTTGCGATATTGAACAAACGTTATTAGTGCATCAGCTCACGTGCAGAGGGCGAGTCTTTCACGACCCTATTGATCGGTCATTTTATTTGGGTTTCGCCCTTTTGTTTTTTGCTCCACTTAGGCCCTTGGGCGAAGTTCCAGGGCGATATAAGTGGTAGTGACATTTGGCGAATTTGTTCAAATTTTCTTTTCCCATTCGTGAATCACTGGAGTTTATTAGTCGAATCCTTTCTGTGGACTACAGTGACGGCGATAAAAGTGGTTATATGTATGCCTATTTTTATAAAGTAAACATAGGAGACAAAATTAATATCAACAAAATTTATTTCTGATACTCAATCTCAATGAATGTAAATCAATATTAGTAAAATTATATTTAAAAGCACGTGACATTGGCATTACTAGTTCATGCATACTCTAATACGAGTATATACGATGATAAGGAAAGTGGAAGGATAACGAGCTCTGGAGAATTAATTCTCCCCGACACATAATTCAGGAAGAAAATAACTCTAGCTTCGTTACGACGTTGTTCAAACGATTGCAAAGAGAAGCTTAAGGCTGTCCTTGTACGGGGGCAGAAGTAAGCAATTGCTCTAGAGAAGATTACGAAAAGAAAATCTAAGAAATCTACGACGTGATTTATATGTTTCGTGTAGCACAAAGGCAAAACTAAACTGGCATATTTAAGTATAGTCCTAACAAAGGAGCAATAGAGGGTCTTGGTGATGTATGGATCATGAAACTTTTTGGCCTAATGCTTAAAAAAGCCAAGAAAAGGATTAGCATTGCCGATAATTGCATCCAGATGATCATCAAAAGAAAAATTGTTACTGATCTAGACTCTCAGATCTTTCGCTTTGTCATATCGTTCTAAGAAGTTAATATAATAATAATATACTTAATACCAATGTTGTAGGTTTGTGATCTTAAAACTCCGAAATTTCTGAGCAAATTTGTATGAAATCGATTTAAATTCTTATATTGAATCTCAAGTATGTATTTATAAGGTTTGTTAGTTTTCTTTAGATTTAATAAAATAAAATAAATAATTCGAGAAAAATGTCTCATAAATACATATTGTAGATTAATTTCATATAACTAAATCTCAGTGTAGTCTCCAGGTAAAAGTTCGGAATGTTTTTTAAATATAATATAGTGTAAAATATACATATCATTGAAAATAATTAGCTATGATTGTTATAATGTATCTTAATAGATATTATGAAGAAATACCGGCTTTTTCGAGTAACATCAATTTATTGGTCAACAAGTTTTTATCAAATACGTTTTTCTGAATTAATTTATATGTTGCAAGATATGTGCTGTTAATAAAAATATTACAAATTATAATAATTCTTCAAGGAAATTTCGTCCATCAAGTAAGGAAAAAAAAAAATGAATATAATCAAATTTAATTTCCTATCTTTCCATTTCTCCGTTTATTAAGATATAAAGATACCTTTGTTTAATCTCCAAGTTGAAAATGGACCTTTTTCTTAGAATCTGAAACGTGTATCTTGTAGGACTTTTGATAATTAAGAAATTTCATCTTAAAAAGCCCGTAAAAACTTCGCCTTCAGAAACAACAAAGTCAACTTTTAAGTATATGAATCATATAAATCGCATATGCACATGTACAGTATATATGTAAAATCTGTAACTAATTAGGATTACATTAGAGAGTACTGACAATTTGTTACTTTAATTTTTAATACTTTATAAAGGTATTTTTATTTATTTTTTGGCCAGCCGAAGCTAGGAAAATACCTTCTAAGTGCTTGTTTTGTATATTTAAAACATCTCTTCCATTAGAAACACTCTCAAATCCCACAAAAATGATCCCTTCGGTTCCATGCATGAGGTTAGCCGACTCGTTTGATAAGCGAAATGAAGGCAATTTCCATTAAAGCATTTATTCCAAGCCCCATAAATTTCTGAGATCAATACATTAGCCCGGCCGCAAACAAAGGTCTTGTCTCATTAGAATTCCAAAGGATCCATCTACCCTTTAGATGCTAGTCTGGGACGAGACGCAAACATATACGTAAGAATGTGTCGTAGTAGGCGAGTTCCTTAAAATCTCTCACTAAATGCTTAATCTTCCATTTAATTAATTAATTTAACACAAGGTCATCGCCGTCTCCTCTTGCTCTTAAGGTTCCACACTTAATTGCATGAAGAGTGTATTAAGCTGGCACAAAGACGGTGCCCTTAATGAATATCACCAAGTCAAAACAGGTAATTATCAAAAGTTATCTGGAGAGGCCTCGGATCCTTTCCAGGAACTGGTCGTCCTTGTTGGTGTGGTGTAATTCTCAGTCGGTTGTCCTGGTGCTAGAGCAGAGACCCAACACCCTATTTACAGACGAACTTGCCACATTTTAAAAATTGCTTAAATTATAATTAAAATGAAATTATATTTGCGCGTTTATTGGGATTTATGGGTACAGTAATACAGTACAGTACATTAAAATACAGCAGAGTTTGTGCAAGTGCGGAGTGAAATGTTTATATTGTAAATAAAAAATTAATTAACAAAAAGGTGAAGGAGCGTCCTAAAAAGCTTTAGCCTTCAAAAAGTATGAAATAAAGTAATTTAGTAATTGGATTTGAGGTAAACATTTAATTTTGGTTACCAAATTTTAAAATCATCTCGAAAGCCTTTTTGTAGGTATCCTATTTGGCTTGATTTGAAGTGAATTTTTCGTGAAGGAATAACTGATTTCTTATGTTAGTCGACTTGGGTTTGCTAGACCTATTTATCATAGCTATAAAGAAATAAGGGTATATTTTTCCGAAATAAGCGAACGAATTATCCACCTTTGTATTATTATCCTATGTACCTTTGTAAAGTTATAAAGTTATTCCAATATATTTTTAACTGATATTAAAATATGCGGCAGAGCGTTGTCGTGCAAAAAAATCCCCTTGTCCTGTCTTTTGACATATATAGGGCGTTTTGCTTCAGTGATCGGTTTAATGCTATTAATTGTTGTTTATAACGATCGATTATAAGAGTTTCACCAGGTTTTAAATGCTCATTAAACAATATGCCCTTCTGATCACATCAAACACACAGCATAACTTTTGCAGTGTGAATGTTTCGTTTTGGTATCAATGTTGACGTTAATGGTAGGTGTTCGCC
Organism: Dysmachus trigonus; assembly: GCA_949715965.1. Classification (NCBI taxonomy): domain Eukaryota; kingdom Metazoa; phylum Arthropoda; class Insecta; order Diptera; family Asilidae; genus Dysmachus; species Dysmachus trigonus. Next base: position 55,534,332 of record OX454322.1, read on the forward strand.
TCATCATCAAAGCGGATCGCAAATTTTTATCGCCGGTCACAATTTGATGTAAAAATAACTTTCTTTTTTGCCTTTGAAGCTAGATTTCACAAGTCATTTGAAATGTCTTTCAATACTGCTTTCTGTCAAATTATATGATATCCACTTTCCTTCTTTCTGACTCACTGGCATGGCTCGCAGACGTTCACCTATAGTTTCTAGAATGACATTTAATGCTGTTGCAAGTTATTTTTGTGTTTGATGAAGATCCGAGTCAATAATTTTTGCAATTCTGTATCTTCAAATTCGCTCGGCTTACTAGGACTTACTCTTTATTTTCCATATTGAAATTGTCTTTTCTAAATCTTTTAAACAAGTATTCACATGTTAAAATTGACAGAACGATGATATTCAGCGGCACATTTCTTTTGATTAAAAAATAAATGTAACGCTTCCTGTAAATGTTGCTTTGTTGTAATGTAAATTGACATTTTTAGCGAAATAAAATACTTGTGTATTTTACAAGTTATCACTTTTGAATGAGTTTGGAAGGCGCATCAGGTCTGTACAGTTAGGATTAAATTCTTGACCCCAAGGATCAATTTATAAATGTTGCTTTTTGAACTTTTAATATTACATTTCACAATTGAAATCAACGAATTGAAAATCCTTTTTGTTATTTTGGAATTCATAGGTCATTACTAAAAATAATTTTACATATCAGATGAAAGAAATTCATACAGGGTTTCTCCCTATCTCCCGTTCTAAATTAATTTGTGTAGGTCCTTAGGAAACGAGCATTCGGATTAAGCTGAAAGTCTCCTAATATGATAGTTTAAAGCCCGAGAATAAGAAAATTAAGAGGTGGTTGTGAACTTTTAACATATTTTTTACTATCGTTACAGGGTGTCAATAAAGTCGGGCGACGGACCGACAACCAGTCTGATAATAAACGCTATAAAAATATCCGACGAAGATGTCTACACGTGTGACCCTACGTTCTTTATACCGCAGGAGACTTGTGAGTCGTCAGGAGGGTATCGGATAGAACTGATCGTAACTGGTAAGCTACTCTGAACCTAACTAACCTGTAAATGAGCATTCACCTGTAAATTCTTTATCTATAAAATAATCCGTTATCACAAAGAAAATGAATGCATAAATTGTGAGTCAGCGAAAATGCCCGGTAATATAACTGTTCCCTTCCTAAATAATGCTCCTCTCACGTCGTCCAACAACTAAACGAGGCCTCTCTATGAAATTTCAGTGCCGCCCGCAGAGATTGTGATGCTCGATGGAAAGGGCGAAAAAATCGCAAACGATTCCGTCTACGGGCCTATGCAGGAGATGCAACTCCTGACAGCAACGTGCATGGCGAAGAGGACCCGCCCCCCACCGGAGGTGGCGTGGTACAGGAACAACAAGAGAATTGAAAGTAGTAAGTAGCCCTTTATCAAATATTGCCCCGCTCCACCCCTGGTCTCGCAGGAAATGTATTGAAATTAGCCTCCAAAAGGTGCTATTGAAACTTGCTATCGGAAAATACAAAATGGAATGCTCGCAATCTTTCGTTTGAAATTGAAATGGAAAATCAAAATTGCCAATGTTAATTTATTCGGGGAAGTATCACCGGCATGAAATATTAAATGAGTATTTTGTTGAATTCGGTAGCGGAACAAATAGGACGTACCGTTTACAAAGGAAATTGGTAAATACGTAGACAAAGTTTGACAAAGGAACAAATAAATAATGTTGATGAATTAAATACACGTCCATGTATTTACTGGTTGTAGACAAACTGCAGGCAAATATTGGAACCTCCAAACCTCCAAAAAAGCAGCTATATATGCATTTCGTTTTATTGTAATAATTTTGAGTAAATACACTGTGCGGAATTTAGATTACTGTTTTAACAGGCATTATAAATATACTTTATTAGTTTTTGCTTGAATATTTAAGCATAAATGTAAAATTTTTACTTTTAGCTCTGAACCTCGATTTAAGCAAACAGCATATATGTATGTAGCTTTCCGAAAATCATTTCATTTCGTAAAAATAATAGAGATTTAATGTTAAAACAAATATCAAATCAATGTACACTAAAAACTCCAACAACTAATTCTTATGAAAATACGCTATACGGTTTAAAATTTGGCTTTATAGGCCAGTCAATTAAACCTCTGAAGCCGAAGATTGTGATGGAGTGCTCATTTTTGGATATATTGTTGGGGACGGTGAGAAATGAAGCTCTAATTTTTTTCCACCCTCAGGGGTGTTTGCGAAGGGGTGAAAAAGGGTGAAAAAGGGTAAAAAAGGGTGAAAAAGGGTGAAAAAGGTTTTTTGTTTATAACTTTGAATTAAAAAAGTCAGCCTGGGTGGAAACGTTAGAGGGTGATATAATAAATGATTATTCATCTTGTATTAAAGTTTCCACCGGTTTTGTTTATTGCAAAATTGTTTATTAACAATTTCACTCTCCCAAACCGAAAAAAATCACGGCTGATTTTTTTAAAAATACTTAAGCTCGTACGATGTCTTTCATTTTCACAATATCACTAGAAGACGCAATCCCCCATCATATACCAAAAATTCAAAACGGTTCCATGCATTTCACCTGAGATAATCACCCACATACCTCACCTGTTTTACACCCAAAAATGCACATTTTTAATCCAAGTCAAGATATCCCCCACGAATCGTCGCCCACCGACCAGCTATCGCTGAGCAGCACACATTTTTTCCCAGCCCACGGCGGGGAAGAAGAAGATTTGCGACTGATTGAAAAACGGTAATCGCTATAACTTTCGATGTATGTAACGGAACTTCATGTATGATGGCTTCAAAAATCACTTATTTTTTTCTCCATCTTTTTCTCATACACCACTTTCACCTAATATTTTTACTTTTTGTATATTGAATTAAACTTAAAAAAAAAAAAAAATTAATTACATTTTATTCCTTTTCTCCCACAAAACTAAACTTTTTTGAAATATTCTTAATTTTGTAGTTATCTACAGATTCCACCCTTTATTCCCATAATTTTTATTATTTTCCACAAATCCCCCCCCGAATAAATTTATTACCCCTTAAATTTTACAAACAAAAAACTTACCAAACATTTTATTTTTTTCTCCCACAAAACTAAACTTTTTTGAAATTTTAATAATTTTGTAGTTATCTACAGATTCCGCCCTTTATTCCCATAATTTTTATTATTTTCCAAACATCACCCCCTGACCCCCCCGAATAAATTTATACTATTTACCTTTTTTTTTGTTTGTAAAATTTAAGGGGTAATAAATTTATTCGGGGGGTTCAGGGGGGGATTTGTGGAAAATAATAAAAATTATGGGAATAAAGGGTGGAATCTGTAGATAACTACAAAACTAAGAATATTTCAAAAAAGTTTAGTTTTGTGGGAGAAAAGGAATAAAATGTAATTAATTTTTTTTTTTTTTTAAGTTTAATTCAATATACAAAAAGTAAAAATATTAGGTGAAAGTGGTGTATGAGAAAAAGATGGAGAAAAAAATAAGTGATTTTTGAAGCCATCATACATGAAGTTCCGTTACATACATCGAAAGTTATAGCGATTACCGTTTTTCAATCAGTCGCAAATCTTCTTCTTCCCCGCCGTGGGCTGGGAAAAAATGTGTGCTGCTCAGCGATAGCTGGTCGGTGGGCGACGATTCGTGGGGGATATCTTGACTTGGATTAAAAATGTGCATTTTTGGGTGTAAAACAGGTGAGGTATGTGGGTGATTATCTCAGGTGAAATGCATGGAACCGTTTTGAATTTTTGGTATATGATGGGGGATTGCGTCTTCTAGTGATATTGTGAAAATGAAAGACATCGTACGAGCTTAAGTATTTTTAAAAAAATCAGCCGTGATTTTTTTCGGTTTGGGAGAGTGAAATTGTTAATAAACAATTTTGCAATAAACAAAACCGGTGGAAACTTTAATACAAGATGAATAATCATTTATTATATCACCCTCTAACGTTTCCACCCAGGCTGACTTTTTTAATTCAAAGTTATAAACAAAAAACCTTTTTCACCCTTTTTCACCCTTTTTTACCCTTTTTCACCCTTTTTCACCCTTTTTCACCCCTTCGCAAACACCCCTGAGGGTGGAAAAAAATTAGAGCTTCATTTCTCACCGTCCCCAACAATATATCCAAAAATGAGCACTCCATCACAATCTTCGGCTTCAGAGGTTTAATTGACTGGCCTATTATTGTTTTTGAAAATATTCTCATTGAAGATCAATACACTTTTGCATGCGTTTGAACCAATTTTCCAGTCCGATTGAGGTACCTACAAAACATGTGATTTGATTGTATCAACCGCTTCTTCAGCAAATTATTTTTAATATGCGGGAATAAGAAGAAATCATTGGGTGCCAAATCAGTACTGTACAGCGGATGACCCATTCGATGTTTTGAATGCTCAAAAATTCACTTGTTTGAGCTGATGTGTGACAGCTTGCATTGTCGTGGTGGAGAATATTTCGTCTTCTGCAATTAGTTTCTCTTATTTTTCCGAACACTTCTGGCAAACAAATGGTGGTGTACGTTGCTCTAATGGAACGGTGGCGACATGTCCAGATATTTCGAAAAAAACAGGCGACTATTTGTTTCGAAGTGCTTCGTGCGTGCACAACTTTTGTTGGATTTGGCTCGTCTTGAAAGACCCATACAGTCGATTGTTGTTTAGTTTCGGGTTCATATGCATAGATCCATGATTCGCCTGTCACGATTTTATAGACGCCTTTTGAAGCATCGCGATTGAATGTTTTTAACATTTGTTTGCACCAATAGACACGAGCCTTTTTTTGAGCGATTGTCAAATTATGCGGTATCCAACGCAAACAAATCTTTCTGACAACCAAATGTTCATGCAATATTGAATGTATGCGAGTGGAACTAATGCCCAAGCATTCCTCAATCTCACGGTATGTCACATGACAATCTTGCAATATCAGTTCATACAAAGCATCGATTTTTTTCTGGCACAACAGCAGATTTTGGACGACCTTCACGGAATTCGTCCTGTAACGAAGTGCGACCAAAATTAAATTCAGAAAATCAGCGAAACACGGTGGCTCGAAATGGTGTGTCATCACCAAAAGTCGCAGCGAGTTGATCGTTGATCGAGCTGGTGTAATCCACATCGAAAGTCATAGAAAATCATGGCACGAAAATGTTCACGATTTAGTTCCATTTTTTTTATAAAATTAAATTTTCAAGTATCTGTAAACAACACAAATATCACTCGTATGACAAAACGTTCTGAGTATGTTTACCATTAAAAACGGCAAACTTTACGATGACAATGTCAGATTTCACATATTCACACTGGTGTTGCCATATCTCAGAACTTAAGTAGCAACCTACGTATAACAGGTATTGGGCAAATTAGCCGTTTATTGTGGAAGTGGTCTAAGTTCATTAATTTTAAAAACGAGAAATTTAAGACATTGCGTTTTAATAAATTTAAAAATATTGGTAATTGATAACATGGTACTAGTATAATTCTTGCGTGTTGCTAAGGGTGTACAATTTACCAACCTAATTAGCAAAATAAAAATTATTTTAAAAAATTAATATGTTTTTGATGGCTATAAATGGACTTAAGCCACTTTCAAAATTAATGAAATGATTTAATTTTTAAAAAGGAATAAATCCATGGAAAAAATAAATTTGATGTTATAAAATTAAACAATTTTGAACTTTTATTGACTATTAAAGAAATGTTACTTTAAAATTAATAATATTTTGCAATTAGTTATTCATTCCTCTCCAATTTGCGCTTGCGGGAGAGCTTTAAAAAACTATTGGTGTGCAGGTGGGATATAGTGTAATACAGTAGAACGCCGATTATCCGAATCACTTGGGACCGGGGTCGATTCGGATAATCGAATATTCGGATAATCGGACATAGACTGGTAGGTTCAAAGTTGGCAACCAGAGACTACCAGTTTTGAGCTTGTTGAATATATAGCTTGGTAGGTATATTGTGAGAAGTATATCTATATATGTTTGTTTGGCTGGAGCTTCGAGCTCACCTCAAAACTGGCACTCTCTGACTACCAATATTGAACACGGCAATTGTCACTCCCATTTTTGTATTCTTGCGTCCCCACAAAACTTGTTTTTATTGAAAAATTACTTGGTTTTAATTTTTTATATTACGCTTAGGACCGATTCGGATAATTGGCAATTCGGTTAATCGGCGTTCGGATAATCGGCGTTCTACTGTAAATAGATTAAATCGTTATATTTTAGAATCTCGATTTATCTTGTCTTTTCGCACTTTGGTGCATCCCCATTCATTGATATTTTATAAGACATTTTATATGGTTCCATTCTCAAAAGTGTCGTTCGATTATATATTTAATGGAAAATTTAAGAAATCATTATCTGAGCTAATCGAACAATAATACTTTAATAGTAAAACATAAATCTCTCATAAACATCTCTTAAAATTTTTAAAGTTTTATTGCATAATATACTTCACTTCCGTTTGAAACACTCAATTTATAAGCCAATTTCAAAAAATAAAAATTATAATCATTAACCATCTAATTTCCTTTTTACAAACTCTTAGTGATTTTAAATATATCAGTAACAACTTGCTTCAAAATGAAAATATAACATAAAATAGGTAGGTTGATTTTTTTTGGAAAATGCACAAAATAACCGGCTCAAATTACATATCATTTCTAAAGAATTTTGCCTGTAGATTGTGATTCCGGAAACGAAAAATAAAGTTAAAAAATGCAGAAAATACGTGTTTTACAAATTTTGAAGATTTGTAAATTTATTTGTTGATCTAATTATAAACAAATAAATTCGTTTATGAAAAACTTTTTTAAATGTAACATTTTATAAGAGTTTATAAGGTTTTCTTATTTTTACGTAATAATTTAATGTTCGAACTTTCATTTGAGCCACGTTTCAAGCTTCTATGATAAGGCATTTTGAAAAATGTTCTTTTTTATATTTTTTTTTTAAATTTATACGTGATGGAAATTTCTTATTCGCAATAAGCAGTTCAAGAAAACACCTCAAACAGCTATAAAATCCGAGGGACAGAATAACAACTTCAAATTTGCAGATCGCTGTACAATCGCATATCATAAGTGATTTCAAAAGAGCCCTTACTCTGTCTAAGTGGGCGTAAACGATTACAGTGCCTGCCATTAGTCAATCTGCCCTAATAAGCTGTTACAGCATGCCCTTCGTGTAACCTTAATAATTCGCGTAAACCTTTACAAAACCTCTTCGTCAGAAGAGAGATATTCAGCCCTTCAGTAATAATTTTCCCGAGAAGCACTGCAGGCCCAGTTCGAGTAATTACGGCGAGATTACGTCCGCTTCCCGGCCTCGTTCGGCCCAAAATCGAAGCAGAAAAACAGAAACTCGGTGGTGGGTTCATTAAATCGAAACTGGGCGTCGGGCGCAACGTCGAGACGCCGGCCCGTCCGCCCTCTGAAAGGCCAACGGTCTTGGGATTAATCCTATCACATAGTTTCCAACTTCTCCTGAAAGGCAACTAACCGCTGCCCCGCGCGCAAATCCCCTGAGCGAGTGTTCTATAATTCAGCACGACAATGACCCGGCCGGGATGGCGGGCACTCAAAGGGACTTCCCATTTATCTGTTGATGGAAAAAAGGGCAAAATTGGGGTAATAAAGGGATGAATACAAAATTCCTCTTTTAATTTTTCCGTAGCCGCCGTGTCGTTGTCGTCATCGTCCTCTTGGTCCTCGTGCCCGTCCCTGTTCCCAACCGCCGCGCCGGCTTGGCTTTCACTCCTGGCGCGTTGTTCTTTTGTTGGAGTGGTGTTCTCGTCGACAGAATGCCCTTTATCCCACTGGGAGCGCTTTCATTAAGTGCTCTTTGAAGATGGGCCTCATTCACGAGGGCCAAGGGTGTTTCGGCGAGTGGGCGGGCGCCGAAACGAGTCTCATTATTCAGGCCCTTCTGAATGATGAGGTGATCACGATTGTCACCTTTATCGCCACCCTGCTCCCTCTCTATAGTATATCCAATTTCAGTTCCGAATCCGTTTTTTGCCCCGCGGCAATCATCATCAGAACTGCTCTGAACTGGGTGAATGCAAGGCTATTACCGTCGACGTTTCTTCCTCCTTTGTGCCGACACGTCCTTTGTATCTCGTCCTCGCCCGAATCAATCCATTGTCAGTCTTGCTTTTTTCCAGATATGCCGACGGTGAAGGAGGAGGACGGCGACCTCTACACCTCCTCGCTCGAGCTGAGGCTGGAGCTCCAGCGGTCCCATCTGAGGAGCAAATTTGAATGCCGAGTGATTACGGATTCCCTCAGTCATATTGTGTCGACCTTCTTCGAACTGGAGCTGCACGGTGAGTCTAGGAGCCCCAATTAATTCCGAGATCCAGTCGTAGTCAATAATTTCAATTTCCACAGTCCGTCCAACGCAGATTATCATGACAGGCCTGGAGAACCACACCGTCCAAGGGCAGGATGTCCTCGCAACGTGTAAGGTAAGTGTCCTGCCAACGAGGTGGATTACTTTCGAATTTCATCTGGTTTTCAGGAAACCAGCATAATAAGTTTAGACTAAAATTTCCATAGTATGCATAAAAGACTAAAAATTTTCTTTTTGGGTAATATATATAAAAAGTGTTTGCGTACGTCCAATAGAACTTTAAATTTTTAAAAATAACACGTAGAGTTAACTTTTGTTAAAATTTTTTTTTATTCGGAATTTAATTATGGTCATTAATATTTAAAAATGGCTTCAAGCATCTGGTCACTGCGACTGTTCTTGACAAAGCGCATTTGGTCAGTCCAATTTTGGGCCGATTTTGCGAGCAATATGTGCCGTATGTCACGAATAACAGGAAAAATTTTGGCTTCCAAGTTGTAAATTATTGTTGGCTCATCATAGGACCATTTCTCGAAATCACTTTATCGCTAAATCGTGATTTCAATTAATCGATATTTTGTGTTGCTGTATGGCATGTAGCGCCATCCTGTTGAAACCACATTTGCCAGGATCAGTCTTATCCATATTGCCGAACAAATTGTCATTTATCATGGTCCGGTAACAATCTCCATTGACCGTAATTTGAGCTCGTACCTCATTTTTAAATAAATAAGGACCAATGATGCTACTCGCGTGTAAACCGCACAAACCGGAGCATTTTTATGGATGTAATGTGGTCTTTATAGTCTCTATTGGATTGGCCTAACTCCAGAAGCGACAGTTTTGCTTATTAGCAAACCGATTAAGCCAAAAATTAGTGACAATTATATGTTCCACAAAAATCACAAAGTCGTCTATGTCTCGAGATCCGATGACAGATTTTCAAGAAGTAGATTTGGATAATTCTTAAACGTTGCTCAAGCGTAAATTCATAGTTTCTTGCCAGAACTGAACATAAATATCACATTCTGATAGCTCGGATGGGCAGTTATCCCTATAGGAAGTTCTATCTAAGCTAAAAAGTACCTTTTACATACATATGTATAAGCTAAGAAGTAAATCTAGAAAATAAAGCCTCGAATAGAAAGATTTTTTTATTTATTAACCCAATTAATGTACGGCAAAGAAGCAACAGATTATATTGTTATATAGACTGTTCAGTAAAACTAAACTCTGCCAACACAAATTCAACATTTCATTTTAAATCACGCAACCCATAGCTTGTTCTCTGAAACTCTTCATATAAAAGAGTTCCCGACTTTAAAAGCTGCAACGGAGTATTAATATAGAAACTACTCAAAAGTTCGGATGATACAAAGTCATATCACAAAATAGCTTTAATGAACATAACTTGAAGTATTTTCTCCTAGCTTTGAGAAATTGAAAATCTATGCAAAGACATCTGCATTTATAAGAAGGAGAAGGATATGGCCAATTTAGCTTATAGAAAACAAACTTGGTAAACCTGCTTAAAACGCTTTCGAAGCGGTTAATATTAATAATTAAAAATGTGAATTAAAGGTTCGATCTAACCAAAGATACAAACAATAATTTAAGTGTGTACGGATCGTTAAATGTCTTTCAGTGCCATATTAACCCATTAAGTCCCAAATGTCAGCTTTTTCGCCGCTGCGTTCGGCCGCTATATTTTTAGTGAAAATAGTGTCTGAAAAAGATGTGACACACTAATTCCGACGCAAAATTTAATGATCTTTCAGAATCTGACCTCAAAATTTGCAACAAATGTGTGGTTCAAAAGTTGTAAACTAATTTATGCAAAAAAACGTGATTTTGAAAAAAAAATTTCTGGTTTTTCCAATTTTTCACAAGGATATCATTTGAAATTTCATTGTTTTCGTGCAAATATCGTGGTCTCGACTCCCAAAGTATAAGCTCCCGTTGTTTAAATGAAGGATTTTAATGTTTAAGCACACAAAATGGCGGTCGGGACACGAAAAGATGAGAAAAAGCTTTCGGAATTTTTTACTCGAAAACAAAGGATTTTAGAGAAAAATTTTATTGAACGAAAAGTGCTTAGAATTGATTGAGAAACCCGTGTGAATTTTTTCAGAATTTTTCAAGCAATTTTTGGATTTTTGGATTTGATCATTTTTTGAAAAATCCAAAAATCTCATCAAAAATTCTGAAAAAATTCACACGTGTTCCACAATTAATTCTAAGCACTTTTTGTTCTATAATATTTTTCTCTAAAACCCTTCGTTCTCAAGCGAAAAAATATCTTGAATTATAAAATAAGTTAGAAAATTTGACTTTCGGAATTTTTCACTCGAAAACGAAGGGTTTTAGAGAAAAATATTATAGAACAAAAAGTGCTTAGAATTGATTGTGAAACACGTGTGAATTTTTTCAGAATTTTTGATGAGATTTTTGGATTTTTCATAAAATGATCAAATCCAAAAATCCAAAAATTGCTTGAAAAATTCTGAAAGAATTCACACGGGTTTATCAATCAATTCTAAGCACTTTTTGTTCAATAAAATTTTTCTCTAAAACCCTTTGTTTTCGAGTAAAAAATTCCGAAAGCTTTTTCTCATCTTTTCGTGTCCCGACCGCCATTTTGTGTGCTTAAACATTAAAATCCTTCATTTAAACAACGGGAGCTTATACTTTGGGAGTCGAGACCACGATATTTGCACGAAAACAATGAAATTTCAAATGATTTCCTTGTGGAAAATTGGAAAAACCAGAAATTTTTTTTTTCAAAATCACGTTTTTTTTGCATAAATTAGTTTACAACTTTTGAACCACACATTTGTTGCAAATTTTGAGGTCAGATTCTGAAAGATCATTAAATTTTGCGTCGGAATTAGTGTGTCACATATTTTTCAGACACTATTTTCACTAAAAATATAGCGGCCGAACGCAGCGGCGAAAAAGCTGACATTTGGGACTTAATGGGTTAAAAAACCCAAGTTCTCGAAATGAAATATTCGTAATGGAGACGAACGATAAAGAGTTATCAAAAATAACACCCAGCTCCTTAAATTCAGAATAGGTATCCAAATCTTAATATTTTGTACTATGCCTATCAACTAGGAATGAAAGCAAGCCAGAATGGAAGAATGGAAACCTTAAAATTCGAGGTTTTCTTCTTCTTTATAAGAAATAAGCAATGGACCCTATCAAAAGCTTTCTTAAAATCAGCGTAAACTATATCAACCTGGTGATCGCACTCGATAGAATTAGAGACAAACTTTGTAGAGTGCACAAGGTTTGACAGCACAGATTTACCAGTGACAAAACCGTGCTAACAATGGGAGATATATGCTTTAATATTTCCTTTCTTTTATTAAGGGGTAAATTGTATCACCATTCAAAAGACTCGAGCTCACTTTTAATTCAGTTTGCCTATTTTAAATTTAAGAAATCAATCACAATAGAAAACTAAAAATATGTCGGCTCATAAAAGTGAATTTTAGGACGAAAGGGATAAAACTCAACGCGTCTTTAAATAAACCTTAAAACTTATATTGATTACTTCTTTCACGACTCTCTTACTTTATTCACGCATAAATACGAGTACATAAAAAGAGAAAGGCAGATTTGGTCCAAATATTGTTTAGAAGTTAAAAGTCTCTTAATCAAAGGATTTCATTATGTTCAATACTTTTTTCTAGAGTAAAGAGAGCAAAAAAATTATTTATCTAGAACTATTTTGAATATGTGTGGGTCATTTTTAATTTAAACCCTATATTTTGTAAAGGATAATTTTGGCGAGATTTCCTCTGCATTTTTCATGAATTTAATTACGTAATATAATTATTTATCCTTCATACAAATTCTGTATTATAGTAACTCCATTACCGAGATAATGAATTATCGAATTAACTAAATAATATAGATTAACAAGTTCTGTACAAATGTACAAACCAAAAATGACAAAAAAGAGTTTGTACTTCTCAACACTTTTTAAATTATCTAACTATTCAGTTTTTGGTTTGCACAATATTTACTTTAAAAACATTGTGTACACAACTTTATTCTTTGATTAAAATTCTTTTTCAAATACCAACTTAGATTAGATAGATAAAAGTCATTCAACTTTCAAAATTTGTATCCTTTAAACTTTGAAAGACTTCTAGCCAATGCGACTTTCATTTGACAAAAACTTTCATAGGGAATACAAAATTGATATTTATAGCAGCGTGATTGCGACCGCATTGCAACGAGCGAGGGAAAAATGTTTAAAGTCTGACAGTGAGAGTGCGAGGCGCATCTCAATAAATCAGGAAGTAACGAACGACAAACAGCCAAAAGCACTTCGCGCGCTGGAAGTGGCCAATTTTACCCCCTTAAAGTGGAGCTCTGCCACGTATCTGCCCAGTGACGCTGTAAATCATATTATTTCAATTTTCACTTCAGCAGCTTAGTTTTCGCGTTCATGTAGGTTCCGCATGATAAAAGTAGGCCACACGAATGAATAGCGTTGCAGGAGCGTCCATGGAGCCCCGGAGCGATTCCCCCGGCCTGGAGTCTACGTGCTCAGAGCCAAGTGGAGTATAATCAAGACCGAAATGTTGGGAATCGACATGCAACTGACTTGCATGCGGAAAAAATGAAAGTGAACCCAATACGGATAACATCTTTGCACCAATGGACAAATTATGAATTTTGGAGCTAGGCTTATAATACAAACATCCCCCGAGAAAAAATACCTGACATTTTTAAGAAATCTACAACACAGCCGCACGGGGTATAGGTAGGACCGCAGTTCCACCACTTAAAGGCTTTCAAAGCCGCACCTCGGCTGCACCTCGTCCTCACCACCAATTGAACCAATTTATAAATATATATATCTGTTGTCGTTCCTACTCAAGTTTGGCCCTCATAAAATTATTCACTAATTATTTTTACTTTGTGCAGACGTTGTGCGGCTGTTAAAGTTTTTTACAAATTATTTCTAGTCCGTACGGCCGTTTCATATTTTTAAAAAAAGCAGCCGTTGTACCATCGTCTAGAAATGGTGCGGCCGTGGTTAAGCCACCGTGCAGAATGATAAAGTTCACATGTCAAAGTTTGATTTTAACTCACAATTTGACAAGATTAAATAGAACAATTATTAATTAATAATGATAATTATACAATTCGTTAATATGAAGATGTTACACTAGTTGAAAATATATGTCAGAGACTATTCGAGTTATATTACTTAGCAGACATTTTTGTCTTGAGGAAAATATAATATTTTATTTGAATTGCTAATTAAATTCTGTCTGTGATAATCGCATTTTCTGTTCGTAAGAAATTATAAGAAAATTGTCTCTGTCCAGTCCATTTTTTATAATATAGATCCATAATAATAAATACGGAGAGAAAAATAAGAAAAGTTTGTTGAAAATTGAAGTTTTAATAGAAGTATTTCTAAAGATTAATTTATTCAAGATTGTTGTCTTAATTTCAAAGAAGAAATATATTTTCCCCTTTACTTAAGAAACCTATGAATAGAATAAAAATTGAAGTTACTTCTACCCACAGAGTTGTGTAATTTAAAAAGGTATATTGTAAGATCTAGGTGGTTGGATAAGGGCTACCTAGTACCTACTACAGATTTTTCTAAATATCAAAAACTTTTAAGAAAGGACGTTATGGTTTTTGTTTTTATTAAATAAAGTAAAATAATAAAAAAAAAAAAAAAAAAAAGATTTTCCCAACTTCACAAAGGTATATGCTCTTTGAAAACTTCTTTAAATAATATAAGGCCATTAAAGCCGAGCAGGATGTATATACCAAACAGCCCACTAAAATTTCTCGGGCTGCGAGCGTAATAAAAAGCATATTCGTCATTCATATTTTAGAACTTGAGAAATCGTAGGTAGGTACTTACATTTTATTACGGGCATGAATTGCTCTTTATGGCAGCAGAGCAGGAGGTTGTATAACTCTGAATTAAAATTCTTAAGACTTTCGTATTTGTCTTCATAAAAATCGTTATTTTCTATAATGGGTAAAGAAATGGAAGTATATCTAAATGTCGAGCTACGAGTTTCGATTGGATAAAGCTTCGTTAACACTCCAAGTTCTTAGGTGGTACCTTAAAATTAAAGATATAAAATATATAAGAGATATAAAAGATAAAAAAGATATAAAAAAAACATAAAAGACGATATTAAAACATTAAAAGGTTCAAGTTATTGAAAATTTCTGTATCGTATTCCAGGTGACCGGGGCCATTCCAGCTGCTGACATAACGTGGCGGAATGACACTGAAGAAATGGACCCAGATTCAGATGACGACATAAGTGTTGAACAAGAGACGGTAAGTGCATCTCAATGCTCCCATGCAGCTTGTGGTAAATTGCCTTAATATTTTCCAGTATATGGAAGACGACGGCACCATTACCACAGTCAGCAAATTGGGTTTTAAGGCGACACGCTTTGAAAACGACGTCACATTCCACTGTGAGGGTGAAAATGAAGTAATGCGTAAAATGCGAGAGAAGCAAATCCATGCATTCCAAACATTGGATGTTTTATGTAAGTACGATGGTTATTTTAATTCCCGCGCGTTAAAATACCCACCCTATGTCCGTTACCAATTCGCGCCCTCTTATATAAAATATAAACGGAAAATGATGAAATTAAAGCAAATAAATGAAATAAATGGGAAATAAATTGAAATATTGCAATCGCTTTGAAAAAGGAAAATTGAAAAATTCGTTAATTTTAGCGGGACTGGCGCGTATGCTCCGTGTGATAATTCCAGCTATGCAAATTTTTCGAATCCGATAGATTTTCATTGGCTGTTCGCATTTTTTTCAATTACCACTGATTAAACTGGTATCGCTCCCACATGTGTACCGCGGAGATGTAATTGTGAGTATAAATCGGAATTAATCAACGATATATCGGGCAATATTTCGCCTAAACATGGCGCACGGAGGAAATTAACGTGAATACATCATCGGACGAGGGAATCGCCGTTCGTTCCGAACTTGACACGCCTCCGGTGGTTGCCCTGCAATATTTACATTGGTTTACTTCATTTCAAAAGTCTATATGATTTTTATTTTAGAGCTTTATTTACATTTCTGGTTTTTATGAGTTGTTTCAGCTTTATTTTTTAAGTAAGTGAAAATTTTGTGTGAATTGGAAGTAGAAATTAAAAAAAATTTGGAATGTTCTTATGCCATATTTCTTAAAAATTCCTAAACCGATTTTTCAATATTTCTAATCATAATTGAATGATTTGATAAGAAATCATAAACGAAACAAAATTCTTCGTGCAAAATGTTTGATTCTCATTTTAATACGTTGACTGCCTTATCGTTTATATGTTAAACGCGCTTGTCGTACCCATTCACAGCAAGTACGGAGTTATGAAAAATAATTCTGCGAACCAATTTGCAAGCTTTTTTTTACATACTGATAATTGATGGACAAAGATTTAATGATGACTAAATAATATAGTGAAATTATAAACAAATGTATTTTTTTTTGAAAACATTATTCACGCCTGCAATTCATTCATGCCGCTCTGGTTGAATAATTTGATCTGCATCGACGTGGATGCTATAGCATTCATTATGTATAAATATTAAAATGTGATATTCTGATCTGTCGGGCAAAATGTGACTAAATAAATTTAAAAATAACTCACCGTTGCAGCTAGATTAAATAAATTTTTTCTGTCAGCGAACATGTTAACTACATTCTTTTACAAAGTACTAGAATAAAAGTTTTGCAATGATTTTCACTTCAGTAATAAAATTTAATTTTTCAAGTAGTTTAAGTTCTAGCTCGATTCTAAAAACTTCACTGAAAATTACATTTCGTTTGCATAAATGATTGTTCAAAAGTGGAAGTCAGTACGTCTTTTTACTAGAAAATTTAAGTATATAGTAGTCTCGGTGTGTACTACATTGTGGGATATTCTCTTGAAAATCAAAGCAAAAAATCATAATGTAAAAATACTTCTAAAAAGTAAAAATATACGCTGAAATATATTTTCCCTCCTATTTGCTGACTTAAATGTAAATTTCCTAAACAATCTTAAAAAATCCTGATCTGTAAATTTACAAAGCTACTAACGCTAATAAATATAATTATATTCTTAAATATTAGGTAAAATTAATGATGAAAATATAACAGGAAAGGAGAAATACTTTGAAATAGTGTGATTTAACAATTTGCAAATTCTATGGCATTTAGTGCATTTAGAGTAAAGAAAAAAATTCATATCAAAGAAATAATAATATTATATTATTATCTAAAGTTGTAGAGCTAAAGTAGTTACCACTATTACTTTACGTCAAATTATTATTATACATGCTCAAATTAACTCCTGTCCTTGGATCGTAGAGAGAAAGGATAGGACATAATGTATCGTGTAAAATGCGTGTATTAGAGTGAGTATTTTCTCCTCAAAATTAGCTATCGTGGGCAACAGGATTGGAGTAGACTAGCGATATTTAAAAAAAAAGAGATTTTCAATTAATTTTTCGGGTGATGTCAAACCGCACTAGAGTCTTAACAATGATGTTATCGCGTTAAATACGTCACCTTTGAGGATCACACTAATTTGTTTGCTCGAACAACTTTATTTTTAAAAAATTCTGAAAGTTCATACCTGGGTATTTTCAATAGTGCTCTTTCAGAATATGACCTGAACATTTTTAAAAAACCACACCTATCTGTTGTATTTTTTAATTAAAAAAGAGAAATACCGATTTATGGGGGTACATTTTATAAAAAAACTGATATTTTCGATATGACACAAGTTTTAAAAAAAGCCAAAAACACAAAAAAAAATCCGGCTGAAAATGTCCAATTAATAAAGTTATTAAACCCGGAGGTATATTTTTTTATCATTAAGATGTTGTGAGACAACCCCTAAAATCAACCTTTAATCCATAAGAGAGCGAGTTAGCGTAAAAATGTTGATTTTAGGAATGGTTTACTTAAATGTCTGTAAAATTACAAATGAAAATGAAATCATATTCAGTTTCATTAAGAACAAATTCTATAAGTCAAAGTATTTTGAATACTATCCGGTATGTAATTTCACATTTATTACCTTAGGTAAAACTACTAGATTTGTTTAGACAACGTAGTTTCCTATTTTTTAGACTGTAGATTCCACTTTACCTGTTCAAAACTTACATTCATTTATTTTGCATGCTGTTTTCCATTTCAGACCCACCTGTAGTCCGCGTGTCGCCGCCCAGTCTCGTGGTCAGCGTATCCGAATCTGTGTTGCTGCAGTGCGAGTATGAGGCCAATTCGGCCGCACTTTTAAGTGTTAAGTGGTAAGTGTAAATTTGCTTAGAAATTTGATGATAGCTTAAATTAAGTTGATGAAGATAAATGGAGGCGCTAAGTGCAGGCGGCCGCAGACGAGTGAAGCTTTTTGCCGGACACCTCGTCCCCCGCGCACCCGCCGCCAACCCACAGGGCGGAGCGCTAATTTTGCACATAACAAAATTAAACCCAAATCCAAAAATCCAGCCGTGTCAGATGTGATGGGAGCCCGGTGCGATGCAGTCTGCCAGTGATAATGAAATTCGGACGAAACTCCATTTCGGGCCTAATTGAATTTTTCAATGGTGCGATGCTGGCTGGTCCAACGGCCTGGATATGGATGTGGATTCAAAGCTAATGGAACCCGTGCAAATTTGGCAGCCGGCGTTCTCGCATATGTGCACACCCCGTCCCGCAGTCCAGTTTCGCCATATGTATGTGCGGAAGACAGGGCTGCAGCTCACTCAATGCTCGGTCTAATCATCAAAAACCACAACTAATTAAAAACAAATATATGCCTAGGTGAATTAGTTTCACGCTCTCCACTCGCAACTGGCCAGCCGGCCGGCCGGCGCTGGGCAGTAGGGCGGACGAGGCTGAAATTGTGCAAAACCACGGCAGGGTGGTTCTATTCAGTTCACTCGGACCTTTGTCGAGTGAAACTAATTTACAGAATCCTTTTGCGTCCCGGAAATCAATTGGGAATGTAGTGCGGTGACTGTCCCTGTTATGTTGTTTTTTTAATGAACTCTGGCATTAGCGCATTTGTTCGGGTTTCGCTGCTTTGAACAAACCTTTTCACCATTTGCCCAATCCCACTATTTTCTGATGTAGACAGATTAGTTGCAGCGACTGAAATAGGTCCACCATTGGAATGTCCCTGACCGTTTCAATGTTTCTAAACGTCTGCTTGTATTGTGGTCAATCAACGGCTGGCGGCAGTGTTCTAGGTCAGCTATTGAGGAAATTGACTAGCAATCTATTTTCTAAAATGTATAGTCTTATTCCCTAGATAGAAAACATACTAAAGCTGCATTCTTTTAATGACCTATTGTATGTATATAGATCTAGATCATAAAAAACGATAAAGGTTTATGAAACATGGAACCGAACTTATTTGCACTTTCTTCAGTCATATTAAATGACGTTATAGCTTTTATTCGCTATCCTTGAAATAGTTATAGCGGTGTTTCGCTATTTTTGAAATTAGTTATATCAGTGGTTTTCTGTCTTTATAATATTTCTCCTATTTTTATGTTTTTCTGATTAATAGAGAAACCAAAATAGTTTATACAATATTTGATTTCTGAAGTTTTTCCAAATACAATTCAAATAAAACTAAACAAAAGCGACTTTAAAAGCTACTATTTTTCTATTTCAAAATCCATGTCTGTTTAAATTTTTACAAATTTCACAACGGATAATACAATGGACCACTTGACTTGCCCCATATAAAATGCTTAGATGGTGCCATAAATAAATAAAGACAAGAAGTTTCATATAGAACAACAGAAGTGAAACAGATTTTTGAAAGCTCATTTCCTTGCGACACCTCCAAACTTAAAAATGTTTTGAAATTGCATACCATACGGCAATTTAAGTTTAAAAGAAATGTTTCAAAACGAAACGTCTTTTTTATAAAGAACACAAAGCAGCGGCAGAAGCCTAGAAACATTAATTAAATATAATCAATGTATATGATCATATCTTTATCAGCTAAGCTGTTGCGCGATTTGCCCTAAACTGCCATATGGTATGCAATATCAAAACATGTTTAAGTTGTTAATTGTCAAACTACTATTGGAAAAGAACGGAAAATGGACAGAATTGTGATGCTTTTTTTTTTACGTGAACTTCATGTTCAATTACATTTGCTGTCTGTCAGGGTATTATATTCGAAAGTTTGCAATTACTGAATCTAAGATGCATTTAGATACTATTAAAGTAGTATGATTCTTAGTTAGTATGCGATTGGACATACGTTTTGATTAAAAGTAATGCGCTCTATGGCTTATTGTAAGTTTAAGAGAAGGAATTTTGCTACTTAAACTGACTAGCTTGAAAACAATTTTTAATTATTGCATTAAATTAGTGTACCTTTGACGTATAAGAATGCTGTTTGTTTTTATAGAAGCAGTCCAAAGTTATACTATACTTTTTTATGTTCTTATAAGTCCATTCACAAAATAAATAGGCTATTCACGGATTATAGCCCATTTATTTTGCTTTTATGGTGTAGTAAATAGACTGGAAATAAAATTAGAATGGAGCAATGTTGATAAAAAAGCTCCTGCGAATTAGATAAAGCAAGTTCGACAACTAAATTCAATCAGATTTTGTATTTACATTGTGTACTAGACTACCTGGGTCCTCACTTAAAATATTCAAGCTCGATTCCGGCTTAGTATTGATCAAATGTGCTATCGTTAAAAAACATCCAAATCTGTAAAAAGAAAAATTCCCTATTAAGTTCTCATTCTTTCGCCGATTACTTTAAGTGCAAAAGTCTTCTTAAAGTGCTCGTTAGAACTTATCGTCTTGTAACCAATAAATACCAATATTTAAAATTTAATTTGATGTCGAGAAGCTGTACATTATGTACAATATAAGTGTCTTTTGAATCAATTTAAAGCTAAAACTGTTGTCGTTTTTCTTCAAAAGGTATCGAAACGGAGAAGTTGTTAATGTGAACGAATCACGATTCATCGGCGGGGTCCCCGGAAATGCCCCGCTGAGTATTCGAGCCACGAAACCGGAAGACCGCGGCAACTACACCTGTGAACTCACGAACAGTGTCGGCACGACCGCCTCCCCTACAGAAATTGAGTTGGACGTGCAATGTAAGTGAAAGGTCAAAAGAGGTTTAACGCAAAAGAAATCGCTTTAAAAGAAGTAAAATGTAAAAACCTAACAATTCTTTCCCTTCCCAAGTCGTTCCCGTCGTGGAAGTTGCTATGGTCCCTGACGGTCCCGTCAAGGAGGATGACGAGACAAATGTGACCCTGTACTGTAACGTAATCGACGCGAATCCACCCAACCTCCAGAAGGTGCGATGGTATGCGAATTCGACGCTGCTGAAGGAGCTGCCAGACTGCAATGAGACGAGCGTAAGCCCTTTTTATTTATATGAAAGTCGGCAGAGATTCGAACATGTAACGTGATTTTTAGGAAGATTTATGCCACGTCGATCCGAGTAAATTGCTGCTGGAGAGCATTGGCAGAGGCTTCTTCTTCAATTACTCCTGCGAGGGCTATAATACAGCTGGATGGGGGCCAAGGAGCGCCGACAAGGAGCTCGTGGTGAGTTTTCGCTGTTTGTCTGGCCCTTAATGTTTATGGGCGGCTTTTTGGGGATTTGTCGAATTTAATTGAATTTCTTGTAAACGACCTTAGGTGTACTACAAGCCCGGACCGGCTACCTTGTCCCACTATCCACATACAGCCATAAAGAAGAAGAGCGTGACCTTCTCGTGTTCCGTGGACGACCCCGGATACCCGGAGGCAAACAGATTCCACTGGATGCGTGGAGGTCGCGGCCCTTTAATGGATGTCGTTACCAAAGATTGGACACTTGACCCAGTTGGCTTGGATAGCAGAACGAATTTTTCATGCTATGCCTACAACGACGGTGGTCATGGATCCTCCGCTACTGTTGAGCTAGATGTTCATGCGCCTCCCCTATTCATCAAGAGCTTACTACCCTATACTGGAGTTTTACATTCCGACAAAAATGCAAATTTATCTTGCCGAGTTGAATGCGTTCCAAGGTGCTCCATCACCTGGTTTAAGGACGGCGTCGAAATTGATGCCGACTCGGACAGGTATTACGTGAATGAAACCTACTTGAACGCCGAACCGGCCACGGGAGACTTCGAAAGCGTCCTGTCAGTGCTGGTAATTAATTGAATCCGTACTCGGCATGTTTACAAATATTTACAAATTCCCTTAATTAAAGCATTTCAATATGTCGGCCTGGCCCAACCAAGCTTTCGACATTCACGGCGACAATGCCAATTATAGTTGCGTGTCGTCCAATAATTCTGTTGGTAATGGGGTCAAGAGCGCCACCTACCTGAGCATTGAATGTAAGTCTAGTGCTTTTACCTCTCTTATTTTATTACGCTTAACTTTTTAATATCGCAGATGCGCCCACGAACACCACCGTATCCAATAATCGTATTGATGTAGTCGAGGATACTGTTCCTGGTCGGATACTCTGCTCATCTAAGGCTAATCCTGGTAAGTTTTAAGGTTCTTCAACTCAAACTTATTTGCATTGGCGTAACTAGGATTTTTATCTATGATGGGTGAGGCTCTCTACCAGATCCGCCTTTATCCGATTGTGGGGCATCCATGCCTATTTTTTGTTAATTCCATTAAATCAGGAAGTTAATAAAAAGCACCTTGGTTTTTTAACACTAGAACTACCAAAATTCGTCAAATTGACGGCTACTCAATTCTTTCCTTGAATTAATTTTGTTTTTGTTTTTCAAAGTTATTTCTTAAGATTTATTCCAAAACTTATTAAATTTGAAAATTACAACATATTGAAAAAGCTTTTAGACTTTAATTACCAATTTAGAGTTCAAAGGATATTACATTCAAAGTGCAGAAAAATTGTTAATATTGCAAGCTTGCGCTTGATAGTTTTAGTGTTAATACATATATGCTTTATACCAAATCTTATAGAATAGATCCCGTCACCGCCACCATGCCATCGAGCGGTAATATTTACTATTATATTGAATTCAAACAGATAGCCTTATTCTATGTATAGGCACGGTAAAATTTTAGTTTACATTTAACATAAAGAAAGTGGATGGTCTGGACGGGGATTCCTCTAATTCTACACGGCTGGCATGTAGAGATGTTGCAAACAAATTTTGCTCCGAAATATCGATTTATTTGGCCGCTATTTCTGTATATCGGTTGTCAATACTTCTTTCCTCTACAAAATAAATGTTTAGGCCTTGAACATTTTAATTTGAAACCATTATAACAACAAAAGTTTATAACGCAAGAACCGATCCCGATGATTCTCTTTTTGTTGGACAGTGTAGGTTTTAGGTTAGATGTTTGGCACAATGAAGGGAGCGGAAGAGGACGTCACAGTAGAGGTGTACGATTAAAATAAAATGATGAATATACTACGATTTGTATACAAAATTGCTAATATTATATTTTCATATAGATATTTGGCTTTTTGTAAGATGTAGATTTTTGAAAAACAAATCAGTTTTCATTGACATCCAATTAGTATATTATCGGAATAAATTTTAAGATGTTACATACACTAGATATAAACATAGTAGCGGCTTTAGATGCTACTCATAGTGTAGTAACAAATGTCGGGTTTGAATAACAAATGCAAAAAGTTCTATTCGAATTAAAAAACAATAAAAATTTGCTTCTTTGTACAAATTAAACGACAATAGAATACTGAACAAAGTAGATCATTTTTTTATTTATTTATTTATTTATTTATGTCATAAGTCCACAGACATTTAAATTCTTACAGACTTAAGGAAAGAAAAAGTTAAATTAACTATTCCCAGAATAAATATTGCATTTCATTAATTCTACTTCTAAAGATTTCTCTAGGCATAGCTACATCAGCAAATGGAGAAAATTTATTGAATTTAATAATGCAGTTCGTGACTGGCTCGTGATAACCGTAGTTGGTTCTATGTGACGGCACCTTAAGAAACGGCCACGGCCTCATTACTCTTTCCGGTACATAAATGTCAATTAACCCATTAATGCCTGAATAACAAAAAATTTTACGGCAAGTTCGAGGCCCTAACTTTTATCGAAGGGGTGGTCAATTCTCATTGAGCCCAACTTTTCTAGACGTATTTTGAGTCGCCCGACACGATCCAACCAAGAAAAAAAAAGTGAAAAAAGTTATTATTATTGTTTTTGTGCAATATTATGTAAATAAATACCTTTTTCACGTCATTTTTTTTCGAAAAACGACTGATTTAGTAGGGAAAAAGCAACTTTTTTCTGCAATAAAGTGCATAAAACGTGTTATTAGGACTTAAACTTCAAAAATATGCAGGCATTTAATCAGTAATCAGTAACCCCAAAAACTCCGAATACCCACTTTTTTTTCGAAGAAATTGAGAATTTTGCCAAAAATTGTTCGCCATCTTGGATCCGCCATTTTGAATTACGAAAATCTGATAGCAAATTCGTAATCAGTGACCCTTAAAACTAGTTTATATACATTTTTGGGAATAGGCGAACATAGTGAGATAAAAAAAGTGATCGAAAGTAATGCAAATATGCGTTAAAATGTTGCAATTTTTATGCAACCTAATATTTTTAACGAAAAAAATGCCTACATAGTTTTGAAGTTTAAGTACTAATAACACGTTTTATGCACTTTATTGCAGTTAAAAGTTGCTTTTCCCCCACTAAATCAGTCGTTTTTTTTTAATGACGTGAAAAAGGTATTTATTTACGTAATATTGCAAAAAACAATAATAATAATTTATTTTCCACTTTTTTTTTGTTGGATCGTATCGGGCGACTCAAAATACGTCTAGAAAAGTTGGTCTCGTTGAGAATTGACCACCCCTTCGATAAAAGTTAGGGCTTCGAAGTTGCCGTAAATGTTTTTGTTATTCAGGCATTAATGGGTTAAAGAAAGTAGTTCCGAGGATTTAATTTTGTGGCATAATATATCTCTTATAAACAAAGTACACCCAACCTCTCTTCTAAAATTAAGTGTAGACAAGCCTAGTAATGCACATCGGACTTTGTACGTAGGCATATTATCACGCCAATATGAATGCATGGCAAGAGCAAATCTCCTAAAACACTTTTGTACCTTTTCAATTCGATCGATATATTTCTTATACACTGGGCACCACACTACAAATGAATATTCCAAAATAGACCTAATCAATGTGCAGTATAATGTGACTAATGTTAATTGTTCTTTAAAGTCCCTTGTATTACGTTTTATAAAGCCTAAAGTAGTAAACGCTTTAGAAATGATGTGCTCCATGTGATGACTGAAGGATAACTTAGTATCAAACAATACGCCTAGATCCTTAATCATTGACACTCTAGAAATAGAGACACTATCAATTTTATAATTAAAACTAATGGGAGATGCTTTTTGGTAAAAAGACATGACTTTACATCATTTAAGAAAAGAATCACAATCTTGTGGAAGCAATAGGCAGTCACTTAAAGATTTAATGTTATAAAATAATTTTAAGGCGTCCGCAAACATTAAATGCATAGAAGACTTGAATACATTTGATACGTCATTAATAAATAGAACAAAAAGAAGAGGACCCAAATGACTTCCCTGAGGAACACCAGAATTGACTAAAATTACCCTTGATAGAACATTATTTAACCTAACAAATTGTCTACGACCAGATAGAAATGAAGAAATCCATTGTAGAATGATATCCAATTTGTTCAAGCTTAATAATAAGCAATCTGATGTTAACTCTATCGAAAGCTTTAGAGATATCTGTGTAAATTGCATCAACTTGTGCCCCATCTTCCATTGACTTTATTGTGAAATTACTAAAAATTATGAGAAGAGAAGTAAGGAGTTATAAAATATGTATAAAGGAGGAAAACTAAATATTTAATAAGACGTTGTGGCAGTTAAATACTCTAAAACAAGTCAAAAATTGAAATCAAAAGACTAATGAGCATGAAATTAGAGTATATATATAAAGAAGGGAAACTTGCATTATTCAACTTATAAACATATGTAAATGAAAATTTTATTATTTCATTAAAAATACTCAATTTATCTTGTTACCACGATTTGAATTTGAATATTTTTCTTCAGTACAACCGCTCAAACTAATAAGTAAAACACGTTCAGATAGACTGAATCAATTGTACAATGTAGAGCTATGTAGCTTATTTTGCTGTAATTCTCTACGTTTTTAAATTTCATTCGAAACATTAAACATATGCAATACTGTCAGTATGAATAGTATGTAGAAAAAATAATGGAAAACAACCAATAATCAATTTTTTCAAGTCAAACAAATAATCGGACAAACATGAAAGGTGTAAGAAATGATAAACTTTTAATATTTTAAATACTAATTTATAAATCTCTTTGTTTCAATAAATAGCTCTAATTAATTAGGCATCGATTTAACTGAATTTTAACAGACTGCAAATTCAATATTAGTTTTTTCTTCAAGCGCTTGATGTTACGAAATATTATAACTGAAAGCATTAAAAAGTTAAAACAATTATCCAAAAAAACGTCCTACCGTTTTTCAAATTTTCATAGTTATTCAGGAAACATCCTTTCACAAATTTCAGTCGGACTTCTTTATTCTTTGTGAGTTTAAAAATTGCTTTCTTCTTGCAATTCTTCTATGGTGGTCGTTTCCTCTTAACATATGTATTTCGAACAGTTTCAGCATAAACATCCTTTGCTATATTCTTTTATACAACATCTTTTAGTTGTTAAGCTGTTATAAACGAGTTTTCCTGTACTTCTTTCATCACGATCATGTAATATTTTATTTTTCCTTCGACAAGTTTGTTCGATTATTGGTTTGACTCGAAATATGGAGTCTTTTGTTTTTTTAAATGTTTTTTCTTCTTATATGTATTGGAAATATGTAGTTTTTCGAATGTATCTTACAATCGTAGAAAATGGTAAAAAATAAAAATCACTAAAATTGTACAATTATTTCACCATATCGTCATGTTTTTTATTTTATCAATACTTTTTTCCGATTATTCGTTTGAGCCACTATATATGCTTTAGTTTGCTAATTTTTTTGTTATCGTATATCTTACGTCCATTATATAATTTATGGGACGGAATCCTGCGCCCACCCAAAACCCTACCTAGTTACGCCTTATGGCTTATCTCGAAATCCTCTGACAATAATAAGTATTTGCTATGCCTGCTGAATCGATTAAAAATATACGCAGAGCCCTCGTACGAGTGGAGGTTCAAGGATAGGCAGGTCTCCCCGGGAAGTGCATTAATAATCAACACCCCAATGACCAGGGACGACGGAGACGTCTACACCTGCGTCGCGTCCAACAAGCACGGCTCGCACACTGCAGAGACCTTCATAAACATCCAATGTGAGTCGATACACCTATTAATAATAGCCTGAAAAAATATTGCGGATTTATGAAAAATATATTGCTTTCAATGCCCCTGCAGATAAGCCCAGCTGCAACATAACCCGCAGAGAAATCGACGACGAGGATGCTCTTGTATGCACGGCGGACAGCAATCCGAAGGAAGTAAGTCCTCATAACATAATACCCCTATTCCACATATATCTTGCTCGGTCGATCTTTCTATCGCTTTGAATGACTATCTAGAAATTGCCGACAAGTTGTATGGTTCATAAATATTGATTTGTGCCCCTTGTCCGTTCGCAGAAAGACTTCAATTGGTACTACAGATCGGAGAACGTTTCCGTCGACTTGAATAAGGGGAAGGTGCGAGGCGACTCCAGCTTCCTAATCCTCGATGATTTCTCCATCATGAGGACCTACCGGTGCGATGTCAACAACTCCGTCGGTACTGGATTTTGTCAAATCGAAGTTGCAGGTGAGCTCCTTTACTTTAATACTCTGAGCGTTTACTCTAAAAATGCGTGAAGCCTTTCTTTGTCTCAACTAATTAACTCGCGATCTCAATTAATTAAATTGTGTAAGTGCAGCTGAGACAAAGAACGGCAATGCTAGTCTAAACAATTCAATAATTGCTTCTTCGTTTGTTTTTCAAAAATGCTGACATAGTAAGGCCTAAAAGTAAGTACTTGCCCGATCGTGGCTTAATGTAAACGCATGAAGCTGCTTTTTAGAACGTTCGTGTACACTCTGTTTTTTTGCGTGACTATTATTATTTTTTATTATTATTTTTCCAGTATTATCTTACGTCATTACGGCATTTAAAAAATATTCCCCAGTTCTACTGTATTGTTTTATAACGTGTCTTTTTTGAGAAGATTACCTCCCACATATATGTACCTATATGTATGTTTTTTTTTCGAAAGAGAATGAATTACATAGAGTTTCCACTGTTTGCTTGGAATCCACTTTTCAATGTCTTTTTGTGTGTAAAATTTCCTTAGTATACCTTTTATTCGTTGTTAAAGTATATAAGTATAAACATATTAGTTGTCTCCAATAAGGGTTACAATCACACAGCATTCTATATAATGTTATATAAAAAATGAAGAATGATTTTTAAAACCGATTGCAAAATTTTCATGTTCCCTTCCACACAACATTAAATCTTTGCACCGAGAGATTTTGGGCCAGTACTTTGCTTTTAAATTTTTAATTATATAATTCTGAGAATATTAAATGGTCACCGCATTGCGGGTGAATGAAGCTTTCTAATGCCAAGCTATACATAATTACTAGCCGCATTAAAAAGCGATGTAAGATGCTATAGCTGATTTTTTTCACCTATCTGGCTCAGGAAAATTTTTGGAATTGAAATTTAAAAGCAACCTCTTTTAGCTATGATTTTAGATGTTCCAACAAAACCATCAAATTGCCTTGATTTGCATACATAGAAACTGATAAAATTTGAACCTGAAAATTTTTGGTTCAAGTTTTGACGGTTTGTATGGGTATGACTTAGACATCGAGAGAGAAATTTATGTAAAATTGATAAAAAACACACGTAAAAATGCACTGTTGCTACTGCAAATTTAGTTTTTCTAAGTTTTTAGGCAAGACATCACAAATAATTAGGCAAAGCTTAGGGGAAGTAACTTCGTAGAACTTCGATTTCTAAATAACATTTGGACAATTTTATGTAAGAAGTTTAGGTGAACTTATTAAGTTATTAAAAATGTCGGTAAATTGGCTAAAAACACTAGGGAAATCTAGTAAAAAAAGCTAAGGAAAACAAATTAAAATTTCGTTAACTACCTTAAATTATTTTTAATGAAGCTTAGGTGATTTAACAAAAAAATTATAATTACCTAAAAATATCAGAGCAACCTTATTTATACTAAAATCTAAGGTAATCTAACTAATAACTTTAGTAAACTGTGAAACATCATTAGGCCATTAACATGTAATTTAACACTAGATTTACCAAGACCAGTCAAATTGACTGGTACTCAATTTATTCTCTGAATTGATTAAATTTTTTAAAGTTATCTCCTAAGAGTTATGCCAAAGCTTATTATGGTTCAAAATTACGACATATCAAAGACTTTTTTCCCATTTATAGTTACTAATTTAAATGTAAAAACATAACACTTTAAAGGTACCGAAAATTATAAAAATTACAGGTTTTCGCGCTGGTAAATCTAGTGTTAAAAAGAAACCAACAGATGGCTCACGCATTAGAAATGATTGATGAGTACCGATTACAAATTATACACGTGCCTTAACCTAATGTAAAATTTTACAAAAAAAAAAAAAAAAAAAAAAAAATTGACTATTTTATATCAAGTATAGTTAGGTAAATTATACAATGACGAAGACATTTGACATAAAACTTATAGCATTTACTTCCAAATTCTTGAACAAATCAACAAAATTATCTTAGGTGATTTAACAAATCTTAGGAAGCCTTGGAAGGCTTTATCCAAAAAAGGCTAACAAAATACTAGTGAAATTTTTACCTAATTATAATTTGTCATAAAAAATATTTTACTCCAGTTTGTTTAGGTAATTTTACAATAGTTTTTTTTATCTCGGTATGACAATTCGATGGTTTTTATGAGAAGCAAATTCCTTAAAGATGTATTGCATTAGGAAATTCAATTAATGTATGACCATTAACAAAATCAACAAAACCCAAAGACATAGTCTTTAGCTAAATCGCATCCAGAACATTCAGCATGCGCCCAATTGCCACAAGATCTGCACCATCAAGAATTATTTTGAAAATTTGACAATTCAAAATTTGAAGTTTTGCATGGTTAAAAATCGTGGCAATTTAATGCACATTTCCAAGAATATCAAATCGTTATTCTGAGTAGCTCTTAGTAAGTTTCCGGTCAGTACTAATTCTTCAGGATAGACAAAAAAAATGAAACTTTTAAAATATTTAGAAGAACTGCGATCTAGTTGGTTGAAACAGAAAATTCGTACCAGATGAATTAACAAGCCCTCATTCTTGGATCTTAGGATGTATCCGTTGGTGGGCTTGTATTAGAAATAGCTTAAATTAATTTTTAAAGGCTGAAGAATAATTTTGCCTTAAAGTAAAAGTGTTATTTAGAGAATAAAATAAGCATATCTGACTATTGAAATTGTTGAGTCTGTTTCTTCGCTTCAGCCGATTGTTAAATAATCTCGGTTCAGTTCAGTACTATGAAGCTTACTTCTGCACAATTCAGCTCAGATTAATATAACGCGGCCTACTGCATTTTTCATGTCTGCAAACCCCCTAAGAAGGGTAAGAATAGTTCATCACGACTTGTTTGTAGTGCTTGCATTTACTAAACAAACATTGAACTGATGCCAAACGCCAACACTTGAAGAAAATAAAATTATGAAACTGTGCACAGTAGCGGCGTCCTATTTCAGCTTGCCATAAAATATGCGCTGACACTGTAAAAACGATAAAAGTTAATAAACCGCCGTAAGTGCTTTTAGTGCATATTTGCCCCTCGTTTGAATATCTTCGGCGGGAGCCCAGAGACGACTCCGCGGCCCTGTTTGTCCCCGCAAATTACTCAGCGGCGACCCGGCGGGCGGCGAGGACATAAGCAGCTAACTGCCAGTTCCTCTTCCACGCTCTTGGAGCCTGCAGCTGCAGCAACTTCGAGTCCTAATAATGTGGAATTATTGTGCTCGTAAATCCTATCCCACGAGAAAACTTCCTCATATTTCAAAGTTGAATAAATTAAGGACGGGCCCGACGAGCACACATCCACCGCTCAAGTCCTAAAGGGAAATCCAGGGCCACTGGTTCTGGGGTTGGAGTTGGGTGTCTCATTCCCGATCCTGCCGCTCCAGCTAATTCTTCTCGGTGGAGGGCTCTTCGGGAAAACAGCCGTGGCATTGTTGGTCCCCAGGAAAGTTATTAAAACTCCCTCCGCCATTAGAGCTCAAATAATTACAAGCGGAAAAGGCGGAAAATGATGCAGTCAAAGCCTTCCTCTGCAATAAAAAAAAACTAAACTTTGTCTATTTGTGCATTTTCTTTGATTCAAATCCCGCAAATCCTGCAAATCCCGTCGCCCCACAAAGGCTCCATTATCCCATCTGTATTTAGATACTTTGCTGTAGCGCAGCACGTCCCTGCGCCGCTGTCGGTCGCCGCGCGTCCACGACTTTTCCCTAATGGAAAAATGTTTTCTCATATTTCTAACTATAAATCGTTAACCTCGTGAATCTCCCAGGACACAGTATTATCTGCGACAAAGCCAGGGACAGCTGGAGAATGCGGAACGCGAATGCATCGGACCCAGGGGACACGCTCGGGACCACCCAGGACCCAGTTCTCTGGTGCTTTGCTCACGGCCCTCGCCTCGTCGGTCCTCGCTGAATGTAATTCTTCTGCAAATGAAAACTCGCAATTCTATCTAATGTGCTGGAAATTTTCCTGCTCCATATATCCCGGGATTGAAATGCATTTTGCATGTGTCTGCGAAACCCAGCCGGGATGAATCTGAAAAGGCCCGCCCTAAGCCCGGAAAAGCACAAGTCCGCCCTGCTTTGTAATCTTGACACAATTACATGCCTCTTCCCGCCGCGGTCCCGCCCGGAACCTGGTGGTTTGTTTTAAATTTTGAATTAAGTTTCCTTAGAGTTTTGGCACTCTGGCGGAGGAGGCGAGGAAAAATGCAATCATTGCGCCAGGAATCATCGAGGATTTACGACACGCAAGCTGATGGGCAGAGCTTCCCAGGGATTAAAATTAATCTCAAGCTTTGCCCTCCACTCCCCTGCTCTAATCCTGGCGGGCTCTAACCCGGCTGTTTATAAAAAAAAGAAAAAAAGTTAAATATTCACAAAAGGATCTGTTATCACTTTCATTTCTGACGTGCTACCGTCGTCTCGGACTTGGCGTTTTCCACACAAACTCTTTGTGGATTTTTTTGTTGAATTTTCCACAATGCGCTGAGTGGCTTGTGGAGAGCTTGGAAGAAAATGGAGCTGCTCTGGAGCCCCGCAGAACTTCATGATTTTTGTCGGCCTTCCATCATTGCGTTTTGTTGATGGAATTGCTTTTGTTAAGTTTGTACTGCACCGAATAATGCAGGAACGGAATGGGGAACACAGACGGAAGTCCTGGAAGTGAAATTCACAATGTAGGGCGGCTGTCGTGCATGTTGTCTGAGCTATATATCTTTTTTTTTTGCTGAAAAATAGCTTCAACAATACGAAGTAGTGGTGATTTTAAAGGAATGGCTAAAGTAAGTCTTCTGTACGTTTGCTAAGCGAATGGCTTTGTGGGATCTTGCGAGGTTTTCATACAAAGAACGTGATGTCTGCATCTTTTCACATATGGATACAATTTAAATATATTCAGGTGAACTGACTACCGACAACATAATAGATAGTGTTCAGGGACGAGGAAAACTAAATGTATAAAGTGTGAAGAAACCTTCCCTTAAAATAAATATGATAGTCGGTAGATTTTTCGCCTGAAATCTTTTCCAAAATATCAAAAAAAATTCGAAATAGACGAAGAACATTCTATCTAGTGACACCTTAGCGAGCTTCATATGATATTGTATGTTAAGGAAGTTATCGCGTATGTGTTTGCTATTTAGTAATACATTACCAGAATATCTACTCTACATAAAACTGCACGAACGTACTTACTAAACATTTTATAATAATAAAATTGCTCACAACATTGATTCCAATATAAGAAAGTTCAGATAGATAAATAATATTATTAAAAACATTGCTAAGCATAGCCAAAATCAAATATAAATAACAAATTTAGTTAAATTTATACTTCTGCGCAATAATTAAATGTCTGAAGCTAAATCGATCAGTCAATGCAAAACCTGAATTCATGAATAGAGGTATACTAGCTGCGCACCAAAAGGGAATTAAATTAAAATGTATCATGAGTGTTACACTGCAAAATCTTAAAATTTTCTAAAAATACCAAATTGCCAAGAAATAACATTATTAAATTAAAATTTAATCTGAAAAATTTTGACTTTACGATTTGATGTTTTGCAAGAATCATGGTAATTCGATGCACTTTTCAAAAAATTTCATAACTTTATTTGTAATAGCTGATAGCAAGTTTCGATTCAATACAAAATTTTTTATTACTCTAGAGAAACGAAAAAATGTAACTATTATACTACAACGCAGAAAATCGGAATTTTTGTGAAGTATTCAATTTCTTGGTTCTAATATGAGTAATGAGAAATTATTGGCAAAATCAAATTTAAATTTGGATTTCACTGGAAAAACGATCGGACTCTTAGCAATTAAAAAAAAAAAAAAAAAACGTCTTTTAGTTCAGGGCATAAAAAATTCATTTCTTGAATTTCGTAGGTATATTCCGTGGAAAATGTAAAATAGATTATTGCAACAATTATTGTTTCACTTGTGTCACTCACAAAATGTTCAAAGTTTTGAAATTATTTAAGACCTTACGAGTCAGCTTACGTGTTTGGTCAATATCGCTTTTTTAATTTTATCTACCATATGAAGTGATTACACTTCAATCAATAATATAATTCAATGTTTCTTTAGAAAAATAGAAGTGCAAAATTCAAAAATGCAATTTTTGAAAAATCATCAAAAAATAACAGATGGTCACTGGAACTTGTAACGTTGCTCAAATCAAAGCCTGGATCTTATTCTAAAAAATATAAAATACCACTAATTTCTACAGCTTTTTCTAAACATTCTCACGAAAAAGTTTTTCAAGAGCGTGTATTTATTACAGCCTTCATTCAACATTATATGAAATAATCGGTTTGGTCAAAAATTTGAATTTCAAGGCAATTTCGAACATTTTTAAGACCTTTAGTATTTTGAGAAATTAGCTCAAGGTTCCAACTTTGATTTGAGTCACGTTACAAGCTTTTATAATAATCCGTTATATTTTAATGATTTTTCAAATATGGTCAAAATAAGGTCTTTTGACTTTTTCACTCACCTATTCCTTGAAAACGAATTCATAATCTGCGGAAAAAATCGTATATAAATTATTTGCCGCTTGTTCGGTTTGGTCTTGACCAGTGTTATTGATCCGAGTTTTTTACCACAACAACCTAACCTAACCTTATGAAAGTGTTTTTAAAAACTTAAGCAGTGAAGGGCTCACGAGGTAAAAACTACGCAAAACTTCAGTCTTAATATGTATATATGGAAAAACTAAGTTTTAGCTTATTCATATCTGACTGAACTTTTGCTTAGTTTTGTATTATATTTTTACACTCAGAGAAAAAACAATGCGAAATGCTACAAAATGCGATTGATTTCATATGTTTCACCTATAAAAAGGCGCCATTCGCATTTCTTATCGATTTTACATTGCAAAATGCAACGCGGATGTGTAATTGTAAAAGCAAAGTTTTTACTGATAAAATTATATCGTTAGCGATATAAATACGTACTTCGTCAAAATATACAGTGAAGTGCAAAACTGATCACATGATTCTACATTTTGACTTCTGTGGACTCCTGCACACGGAAAAAAGCTCTGATTTGAGTGAAATAAAATTCCCTGAATTTCTCATGTTTAGTATAATTCTTAGTAAAAAGCACTCTCCATAATTCTTCATACAATTTACGTTTAATTAAATTTTCCGCAAGTAACTCATGTGATCAGTTTTGCACCCGGTTGAATATATAAATGAAACTCCCATATTTTAATAATTAATCCACAACCCTTTATTTTTCTTTAATTAATTAAGACTATTTGGCATTGATTGGTATAGATTATCAACAATTTGTTGAAGAATTTTATTCCATTCGTCTTGGAAGCGATCCCATAATTCGTTTAGCCCTTTTGGTGGTTCTGCGTATCCTGCTAATTTTCTTTTTACGTAAGCCCACAAATTTTCAATCGGGCTTATATCTGGGCTTTGTGCCGGCCACGTTAACATTGAAAAATATTGGGTTCCCAGCCATTCCCTCACTATTTTGGCTGTATGTTTGGGGTCCCCAACGTGTTGAAATATAACTTTTTCCCCAGGCATCCCACTCTTTCTTATTGCCTGAGGTAAGTTGCTCTGCAAAATTCTCAGGTAGTCCTCCTTCTTCATCGTACCTTCCATTATACATACGGGACCGACACCATTCCTGGTAATACACCCCCAAATCCTAATGGATCCACCCCCGTGTTTCATCGTCGCGTCGGCGTCACTGAATTACGATGAAGTTCTCTAGAATATAACTATATTTATTGTAATAAAGAAAATGTTTTTAATATTATTAGGTTATATGGTCCGATGAGACCAAAATAAACAGGTTCGAATCAGATGGGCGGCCTTGGTGTTGGACTAACAATTCTAGAGGACTTCATCGTAATTCAGTGACGCCGATGATGAAACACGGGGGGTGGATCCATTAGGATTTGGGGGTGTATTACCAGGAATGGTGTCGGTCCCGTATGTATAATGGAAGGTACGATGAAGAAGGAGGACTACCTGAGAATTTTGCAGAGCAACTTACCTCAGGCAATAAGAAAGAGTGGGATGCCTGGGGAAAAAGTTATATTTCAACACGTTGGGGACCCCAAACATACAGCCAAAATAGTGAGGGAATGGCTGGGAACCCAATATTTTTCAATGTTAACGTGGCCGGCACAAAGCCCAGATATAAGCCCGATTGAAAATTTGTGGGCTTACGTAAAAAGAAAATTAGCAGGATACGCAGAACCACCAAAAGGGCTAAACGAATTATGGGATCGCTTCCAAGACGAATGGAATAAAATTCTTCAACAAATTGTTGATAATCTATACCAATCAATGCCAAACAGTCTTAATTAATTAAAGAAAAATAAAGGGTTGTGGATTAATTATTAAAATATGGGAGTTTCATTTATATATTCAACCGGGTGCAAAACTGATCACATGAGTTACTTGCGGAAAATTTAATTAAACGTAAATTGTATGAAGAATTATGGAGAGTGCTTTTTACTAAGAATTATACTAAACATGAGGAATTCAGGGAACTTTATTTCACTCCAATCAGAGCTTTTTTCCGTGTGCAGGAGTCCACAGAAGTCAAAATGTAGAATCATGTGATCAGTTTTGCACTTCACTGTAAATTTAAAGCTAAAATTGTGAATTTTACATTATCTGAAGAATGAAATCATCGAGTTGGAACATTAATGTATACCAAAAGCAATATCAAATTTTACATATTTTACTTGTAATTTTATACTGCCGACAATATGTTATTAACATATGTCGGTTATTATTTTATATGCTTTCGAATGTAAAATTTACTTCTTCTAGATATATGTATATTGTACATATAACCATACGCAAAACAAAAATGCTTAAATTAAGCACACACATTATAATGATTTCAGCCAGGCAAAGAAAGTTCTTATGCTAACCGATCTTTATGCTTTACTTAAGCTAAAATATTGAAATACTGAGTCATTTTAGCTTATTTTAAGCATAAAGATTCTTTAGTGTAAAAACTCTCTTTGCCTGGTTGGAATCAATGTAATTTGTGCGCTTAATTTAAGCATTAATTTTCTGAATAATGATAATTTTTTAAAATTTTAATTAGGACTAATAAAACGCCAAATTTGTTTTTATTTTTTATTTATCTGCACATACATATCTGCTTTCTTTTACTCACTCCAAATTATTTATTTTTATTTCTTATGTAACATTTTCCATTGTTAGCTAAATACGAATGTAGAGGAGGACTAGTAAACTCAGAAATTTTTTTTTATAGAAACATGAGGTAAAGCTTTACCTATTTCAAAATATTGATAATGTACATCAAAACCAATTACTTCTATTTTATTACTGATTATAAAGACGTCTTTCTCATTAATGAATATTTTTTTAATTTTATACACTTCTATTGTAATATTATTGTGGAAGATAGATAAATAAAAATAAGGTTTATACAAAAGTCCTCTGTAATTAATTTCAAGCAAACATTTGATTAAATTAAAAGTTGTTGAACTATTTCCGGCAAATTCATCACTATCCATAACTGCTGAAAATGTAATTAGTCGGGGTGCCAGAGGTTCAAAAAATGGGTTATTTCGTTGTTGGACGGAATTTGATGAAACCTGGCGGAAAGGGAAGGTCATTGCCCGTACAGTGACCCATTAAAAAAGTTAGAATGAGCGATGTCGGGAAGGTACTTTGTTATTGCAAAATAACTTTGATAACCCGTTATTTTTCAGTTTTCTTGGAATAACTCGAAGCAGTTTTCTTGGAATAACGAAGCGTTTCAGCGAAAAATATTAAATACAAAAGTTGTTCAGCTGATGATTTTACGTAGGAATACGGTTTTTTGATTAATTAAAAAATTGTTTTTCCGACCGAAAACCAGCAGAAAAGTAACAAAACATGCAAAAACAATAAGCATTAAAAAATAAAGGAAAAAAACAAAAAAATGCATCAAATCATCAAAACTCGCTATTTTCGCGTTTTTAGTCACCACTGTAGGATGTTAAGAGTAATCAAATGCATTTTGTTGCAAAGCTTAATGTTGTAAATTGACGAAATTACGAAGCACAGAGAATGGTTTTTGGTTAATAACAAAAAAAGTAATTGTTGAAAAATTTTGAAATTTGGCACACGCAAAGATGCCGTTAATACCTACCGATTCCAATTTGTTTCATCAAGATCCGTTTGTTCAGTCAGAATTTACAGCGTTCCAAAGTTTTAACTTAACAATTTTGCAATAGGTCGCCATATTGTTTTTGAAAAACCGGACCGGGTGCATTTGGTTAACAATACCAATACCTATCAATAACCCAAATATTAACGATGGAAATCGTTTTTTCCTTTATTTTTTAATGCTTATTGTTTTTGCATGTTTTGTTACTTTTCTGCTGGTTTTCGGTCGGAAAAACAATTTTTTAATTAATCAAAAAACCGTATTCCTACGTAAAATCATCAGCTGAACAACTTTTGTATTTAATATTTTTCGCTGAAACACTTCGTTTTCGAGTTATTCCAAGAAAACTGAAAAATAACGGGTTATCAAAGTTATTTTGCAATAACAAAGTACCTTCCCGACATCGCTCATTCTAACTTTTTTAATGGGTCACTGTACGGGCAATGACCTTCCCTTTCTGCCAGGTTTCATCAAATTCCGTCCAACAACGAAATGAAAACCTCTCGCACCCCGACTAAATTCGGAATGATATTTTTGTAAAAAATTTTGAAAATGTGAGACCCTCTTTTACAGGAGCACTCAGATGAATTCAATTGTTCGCTGTCACTTCATGAAAGAGAATTACGAAATTACGACAACCAAGTGAACACATATTGT
Source organism: Dysmachus trigonus (assembly GCA_949715965.1). Taxonomy (NCBI): domain Eukaryota; kingdom Metazoa; phylum Arthropoda; class Insecta; order Diptera; family Asilidae; genus Dysmachus; species Dysmachus trigonus. Next base: position 55,572,447 of record OX454322.1, read on the forward strand.
CGAAATCATCAATACTCAACGAAAATGCATAACGTGACAATGTAAAATTTACAATGCAGTCTGTTGCAAATATTTTTCGTTGATGATTTCAAAAGAAATATTGTACAGTTCATATCGTTAGATGTTTCTAATGAAAAATTCAATATAAAATCGACACAAATTTACTACTCCTATAAATGTTTTTACAAAAACAATGTAATTTTAGCAATTTCTAATATATATTTATAATGAAAATTGTATTTAGAGATCAAAAGGACCAAGTTTTTTGCATTGAAAAAATTTACAATGTTTGTTTTCGATTTTGCATTGCGATTTTTCTCTGAGTGTATGGTAAGCCAAAGGGCCTTTTCAAGTTTAATTCTACATTAATCATTATGTTGGTAAACTCTCTCGAATACTAGCTTTATTTTCTTATTTAAAATTTTCTAGTGAAATTTTACTAGATAGTATCTAGTGTTGAGATTAAGATTCATAGAAACAAAAAGGGGAAAATAAGCTGCTTCAAGTGAGCTTCCTCCAAAATCAATTTAAGATAATTGTTCGCCAGATGATGATACATTCCTTCTGCCGCTAATTCTTGCTGCTAATGTGCTCATCGTATGCGTTCCTTGATATAAATCTTTTCATTCACGTCATTTCACTTTTTGTAAAGAGTAGAGGGCTTTCTCTGCCCTATATTTGATTGTAATCTTACAAAAATCGGTATGAGAGGATTTCTGTATAAAAATTAACTAATGTACATATTCTAGTAAAATTGACATGCATTCCCTTTATTTTAACTATTCTCTAATAAAGTAATATCTTTTTTTTATAGTTAGATGAACTAGAATCTAGTTGATTGAAACAGAAAATGCTGACCAGTTGAATTAACAAGGCCTCACTGTTGAATCTACTAGATATATTTTTATTAGTGCACAAAGCATTGAAAATGGAAGCTCTGCACTATCAATTTATTTAATATTTACAGAATTAAATAAAACATTTTTAAAAAATAAACCAAACAGCCTGCAATCTTCAAATATGTAATAGCATATTTGGATATAAAGGTTTTAAAAACCCAGTTAACTTGGATGTTAACAAGACATGTTAAAACAAGCCAATAGAGTTCTGGGTTTTATTCAGATATCCCGTGAATTTAGACATCTAGAAAACTAGTTAAGAGAAATTCATTGGATTTCTAATGTTTTTAATTCAAGTTCTGGTAAATTCTATTGCAGGTAAACCAAAGACTATAGAATTCCATAGTTTATACCGCGAATTTTAGTTAATTTAAATATAAATCTAGTCAAAGTAGATAAATAGAATTGTAGTGTTTACATTTTCACTAGATTTATAGGAATCCTAGAAAGCTGAAAAACACCTTGTGTATCCAAAAATTGCGGTTGAAACAAATGTGATGATGTATGTTGTTCAAGTAGAGCTAAAATTGGCCGGAAGCTGAAATATTTCAGTATAACAGTGGCGCGACAGGTGAACATCATTTTCGTAAAAATTTAACGCCCCTTTCACATGACGTCGTCCGTGTAAATGCACTCTATCGTGAAATTTGCACAAATTAAAAAAGAGGGTTGGAAAAAATTCCGCTGAAGGCGGAAGGGTAATGCACGTAACAAATAGCAGCAGCAGAAAGGAATCCCTGTTCAACATTTAAATTGCAACTGAACTGGTAAATTGTCCCTAATTCGCTTTTCCACGTACGCTTCCTCCTCTTAATTAAGGCGATGAGAAAAAATGAAGGAACGCTTTGCATGCTCCTCGGGCGAATTATTTTCACAGCAAACATTTCCACCAGGAGATTTCCATTCCACATTGCTGCAACAGCAGCAGATTGTAGCGCGGGCATGGCATGTCTGAATGTAAAATGCTTTTCTATATAAACTATGAAATGAAATTGTTCCCGGCGAAAGGTTCGAGTCTAAAGCGCAAACAATTTTTGTTCCTCTTCACAGGGCACTTAGCTTGGTGGCAAAGATGGGATCGGACAACACTAATCATCCTGATTGCTTCTATAGCAGCGGTACTCGTTGCAGTCATTATAATTTGCATCATCATAATATGCATCTGTCGGCGGCGGAGGAGACAGGAAAAATGTAAGTCCTTTCAGCCAATTTGCAGCCCTAGATTTTTCGAATTTGAAACGAGACGATTGCTAGGATCCAAATTAGGTGGTTCTCCGTTGGAGTTCTTCCTATTTATTTATGTTTTTTTTTTCCGTTTCAAAACAAAGTTATCTATAATTTTCGTTAATTTCTAGTCTAAAAAATTTCATGAGCGATTTGAAAACACTTTCGAATTGAATTTTTATTTTAACAGTTTTGAATGCCAATTGATTTTCGATTTTAAATTTTATCTGTTTGTTTTTTTGTGTTGCGCTTTTTCCGGAAATTTTCATGGTCTCTGCCAGGCGCCTTTTGCATGCTTTTGAATGTTTGCAGCATTTATAAGAGTCATTTTTGGCTATTCAATTTGTTTTAGGTTTTTTTGTAATTTTTTTTTGTGTTCGTGAATGAGAGCTATTTTACTGCTCTTCATATTAATTCAAATGCTTTCTATTACAAAAGGGCAATTCAAGTTTTACAACAAATTTTAAATTACGATAAATGATCGAGTACCATTTATGACAATCTAAAAATAATATTACTTAATGTCTAATTTATCAGGAAAATGAAGTTCTACAATTAGCTTTAATATTTCATAATAAATTAAATGAAGACGCTTTTCTTTTTACCTAATTTAAGATGTATACAAAAACACATGAACCAACTAGAAAGGTTAATTTTCCTACAAATCTGCAGATAAAATCAGCAAAAGTGCCTGAGAAATACTCCAGAGAGTTTTTCAGTACCAAATAAATGCTTCATGTCTTTAATTCATATGACTTTAAGGGGTCAGCTTGAACACGTGTACGACCTACATATTATGATGGTCTTTACTTCTTCCCTTTAACTTTTCAATACCTCAAAGGAGAAATTCAATTCTATTTTCTGTAGTTTCCTGAATATTTTTAGCCACACATCAGCCAAGTTTCCTCAAACTTCTCCCCATAAAGTGAAAATGCTACAAATGTAAGTGAAATATTCCTGGAAAGTATGCGTTTTCTTATGGTAAACGAATACTTACGAGTAATTTCATAGTTTCCAAAGTTTTGATAAAGGTACACACATATGTACAAAGATATGTCAACATGGATTTTAATGCGATTTCTGCTAAATTAGAGACAAAATTGTAGGGTAATAAAGGCAGAAGAATGTCGGAAATGTTGGGAAATCATTAAAAGACTGAATTTCCGGAAAACTACAGAACAAATCTCTATAACATTTAATAATAAGAAATAAAAAAAAGGGTGCTTTCTTAAGCCTGATAGAACTTTAAATTTTAAAAGTATGTAATGCGAAGATATTCGAAAGACTAATTTGTTCCATTAATATTGAAATAAATGACTTCGGGCATATAGCTACCGCGACTTTTCCTAACGAAGCGCATTCTGTTAGTCCAATTTAGGGTCACATTTTCGAGCAATTTCGACCGTATGTCACGAATAACACGAACAATTTTGGCTTCCCAGTTGTCAGTTGTTGCTGGTTTATCAGCATAAATCAGTCATTTCACATAATTCCATAAACAATAGTCGACATATGTCAGATCATATTTGGAAGCCAATTTATAGAACCATTTATCGAAATCATTTTAACGCCAAATAGTGATCTCAGTAAATCGATGGTTTGTGTCACTGTATGACACGTAGCACGTTGAAACCACATCTCGCCAGGATCAATGTCATCCATATTTTCGAAGAAATATTCATTGATCATTGTCCGGTAATAATCACTATTGACCGTAAGGTGAACCCCTGTATCATTTTTAAAGAAATAAGGACCAATAATGTCAACATCGTGTAAACCGTCCCAAATGGTGCATTTTTTCAGATGCAATAGCATCACTGGATTCTCTTTGGAATTGGTCTTACTCTAAAAGCGACAAGTTTGCTTAATAACAAGCCCATTAACCCAAAAATGTGACAATGCTTGCAACTGCACTAGAGCCCAATTAGCAAATGAACGACGTAAGCGATTTTCCAAGTAATAATAATATATAATAATTTTTTATCGTTCCTCAAACATAAGTCTATTCATGATTACTGAACTGAACTATACTGAACATAAGTACCATATAGTGCTGTCAGAATGACGGTTCGAATTGACAGTTATCCCTATAGGGAGTTCTATCTAAGCTAAAAAAACATCCTTTAGGGTTCCCGCATCAAAACAACTTGTTTAGATCATAATGCACCGCTTCATACTGTGCCATCCTGCGCGAAGGTAGCAAATCCCTATTTGATAAAGTTAATTTTTCGAAAAATTTTCATATTTCCTCAAGGACATTGGTATTATGTAAATAATCATCATTGAAATATGTCTGTCGATTGAAAGAGAAAATTTACAAAAGCACAATGACAAATGATGACATAAATCCTGTTGTATCTATATAGATACATGAGGCTTTGTGCATTACTTAAATTGAAAAATTGAGTAGATTTAATAAAGTGTATCAGCAGTCCTGTAATATGTAGATATTGAACGAAAAGAACAAGGGCTTCTATATTATCCTCTTTCAAATCAACTGAAGTAAAAGACATTGAACTCTTGCTTTCCTCGAAGTGATACCCAAATCTAAGAAAACATCTGCAACGAGTTACCAGAGGCTTCCCTCAGAAAGGCTTGGAAAATAATACCAATACCGCAAAATTCGCCCCGAACAACCCTTGTTATCTCTGATTTCACAAACAATCTGCTCTTGGAGGGTCCTCACCGTATACATTACATTTCGTGCCCATTCTTCTGAAGGGACAGTTTTTTTTTTTGCTGGGAAAATTTCATTTTTCTGACGTTCTGTGGACAAAAGAAAAACCAAAATAATTGAGAAGATCAATTTACTTACTTTATTCCGTCATATTGACTCAATTTACATGACTTCTCCTGCTGAAGTGCTTGAATTGCCCATTTTATGAAATGCATTTTCCGCCAATATTTGTTAATTATTCCTGAACACCGCTTTGAGATAACTCACGAAGTGGATGAACGCATACCACCAGTTTATCTGTCTGTTAACACAAGTTAAGCCGATTTTTATCTAACTCAACATCAACAACAAAAAAATATCTAATTTTTGTTCAATTCACTGACTAACGCATTATTCTTTTTTGCTTTTATTTTCGCTTGCGCTTTTCCATCATCAATAATACAAAACAAAACAATATTATTCTGAAAAAATAATAATATATAATAATAATTGAAAATTGACGAACAACTACCAAATGTTGCTAACTAAAAAAATAACATCAATACGAACTTGCCTGCCACAAAACACAAAATTCATCATCATCACTGCTACAACAACAACATTTCTGATATTGAATTATGCCAAAAACAATTTGTGTTTCATTAAACAAACGAAAAATGGTTTTTTGTACAAATTGACTAATAAGACCACACGGATGCCTCCATCAGCGCCACTCAAAGGTAAGATAAATTTTAGCCAATTTTTATGTACAAAGAAAATCTCTTTTGCTTTTTCTTATGTTTTTCTTATGATCGTTTATGTTTTCGTTTATATGTTGGTTCCTCATTACGTCTGCATCGTTTCGAGTTTTGGTTTATTTGAAAAGTTTTTCGAGTATAACTGAAATGAGATATTGTTGCTATAAGTGGTGCTGAATACTTCTTTCTTTCATTTTATTTTCGTTTTCTTAATTGTTTTTCGTTACTTTCTTGGATTGACCAAAATCCTTATCTTGAAGTGGAGACTTTGTTCTTAACAGCACTTTTATGTATTAATAATGCTTTGCAGTAGCACTTCTGTACCTATTCAAGTTAATGAAATGGTTGTGAACATTAAATGTACAATAAGCGAAAAGGTACACAATTTAGCTTTAGAAGATTTTTATTGTTTAGTAACTTAGATTAAAAAAGAAACTCGAAGAATTTCCCTTCATTGTAAACAAAGTGTTTTTGTAACATAGTTTTTAAGAACACCTCTTTTGGTATCTGCACACCTTTTGTACACAAAGCTTTCGATGGCCCTAATTCAAAGAACAGATTGTCTTTCTTAAAACAAGTAATTTACTGGAGGGGTATTATAAACCTAATTTACCGCTAATCCCTATAATTATTCATAATTACTCAATCCCCGCCCTCAGGAATAAAAGTCTGCAAAATTTCATGCATGGCAGATTTCTCTACTCTACGAAATCCTTTTAGTCGCCGCAAAGGATGCTCTCTTTAGTAACCCTTTGATTGCGAAAAAAGGCAGAGCAACTCTTTCTTTAGAAGGAGATAATGTGGGGATTCTACAGGTCTTTTGAAACTGGTGGAAAATTCATAAATTGAAAAATGTATAAGAAGTACCAGCGAGCCGAGCAAGGCCACCGACGGTTATCTGAGCACTTTTCAAAAGAACCAGAGAGAATAAGTAATTAACGAAAGATTTTTAACTCGTCTTTGTTGTGAGCCATGTCCTCAGGGAAGCAAAATCTCTCAAAGGGAATAATTTCGTATATCAGCACTTTTAATTATATTCAAGAGACGGGCCTTTTTGTGAAACATGGTGATATTCATTTGAAGAAATTAAGACAATATTTAACATCATTTTTAAAACTTTCGTATATTAAAGGATAAAGTTTCCTCCGATTTTTGAAGTATTTTGAATAAAAGCTGTACATTTTGTAAGTCATATATATTATATAGGGTGGGCCATCAGCTGCTTTATTTTTATAAGCATAATAAAAAAAGTAACACTGTTCTAGTTTTTTAAAGTTTGGTGATTTATTGAGAAGAGTAAACCCTCCGATTAGTTATAGAATATGATTTCATTTAAATGGCTATCTCGACTGGCTTGACAGTAGCCTATCCTGTAACTTAACTATTCAGCAAATTTTGTATGGTTTGAGCCCTATTTTACGCCCAACAGTGTCAAATCGCAGCTTTGTGGTGGCCATAGCACACTTAAAAGACGACTGGTTACACAATTATTGAACTTAGTGCGTAAAAGATCGATTGTTGTGCAGCTTGTGTGGCATGTATCACCATCTTGCTGGAACCAAGCTCACTCTAACCTTTGTAAGGGAATAAGCCGAGGTTTTTACACAGAATTCTTCTCAGACTAGTGCGCCTTATATTCAATTGTTAAAAGATGAGGTTCTCGGATTTAGGCGCATACTTTTGACAACAGCAGCAATATTCTCAGTTGAGCGCACAGGATGAATACGAAGATAACTTGCGTAAAGCAGGTGCAGTGGCTTATTTCGATCAAAATTTCACTTCAAAATTCGTACTGTTTCAACAACAAAACACTAATTTTGGAAATAAGTATTAAATATTTCCCAAAGTACTTTCAAGTATTTACGACATTTTTACAAAAAGGTTATTTTAAACCAGCCACAAATGCTTACAGGTTATGATTTAGCACGATACACTTCTAAGAACTGTTGTCGCGTTAACTTTCTTCAGGTCTTTTGAAATCAAAATATTAACTCTATATACAGGCAGCTATAAATAGAGAAATGTTAGCATTCAAAGTCAAAAATTGTATTATGCCGTTTCGATTAAAATACGGAACATTTTTACAATACAAAAAATAATATACAAAATATGCTTCAACCTATAATCGAAGTTCCCAATAAAATCGATATTATAATGAAAATAATGTACATAAACATAATGTAAAACATTATAAACGACAATTACTGAGGTATAGAAGGGTTTTAGCGAAATCGTCATATTCAAAAGTGTATATAGTATAAGTATATAGATACTTATCCATATTTTATTATGACATTAGATACAAAGAGTGACCGCAAAATTAGCCTGCTTTTGCACAGTTCATAGCAATCTCAAGAAACGAGTTAAAAAAAATCTAAAAATAGGTACATACTCGTCGTGAAAAATGCAGATGAGCATATTTTTTCGATTTTCAAAATTATTTAAAAAACTACCCCTTTCAGGGGGTGTAAATATCAAAAAATGGTAAAAGAGTGATTCGTTTTATCACCATGTCGTTATTTTGAAAATTAGGGGTTGTTTCACCCCCATACAGGGTTTTTTTCTGCAGTAATATCAAAGATATTGCCTCTGAGATGCTTCTCCTCCAATATGTTTTTTTTTTCAACAGATTTTAAAAATACTGGACACAATTATAGCGTTGGGGGTGGTTCAACCCCTTGTAGGGGGTGAGTTTTTGGAAGAAATTCACATAAAATCAACAGGTGGGTCAATACTATGAGTTGTTGTAATTCTGATGAGATTATTTTATTATTAATGAGGCTGAATCAATGTTTTTGTGATTATTCAAAGGTAGTTATTTTTACCATTTTTTGATATTTACACCCCCTGAAAGGGGTAGTTTTTTAAATAATTTTGAAAATCAAAAAAATATGCTCATCTGCATTTTTCACGACGAGTATGTACCTATTTTTAGATTTTTTTTAACTCGTTTCTTGAGATTGCTATGAACTGTGCAAAAACAGGCTAATTTTAAGCGATTTTTGCGGTCACTCTTTACTGTTGAGAGTTGAAATTACAAATGACTCATAAATGAGCAACTCAAAATGTTTGAACTTTTACAATACTCAGAAATAAATTGGTTTGAAAACATTGATTTAATTATTGACGGAAAATTTTTTCAAAACATGTTTACATTATATCTGTGCAGTCAATATATAATGTATTGAATCGAAAACACTGAACAAATTTTAAGTTCGCTATTTAAATTACTGTGTGATTTATTACTACAACATTTACTCCTTGATATTATATACAGACAACAAAAACACGGCTTTAGAGTTAGGTCGATAAATAATTTACTTAATGTTTAGAGGGTAATCAATGCTTACAAATCTTTTCATTGCTTATGAGCCACCAGTCAGCAGAATTATCTCAGTTTTGAAGAAAAAAGTTTGATTTATAAAGAAGCACCAGTAAGTTTTAGAATTAGGGTTATACACAGAATAGTGAAAAGCATGTTAGAATAAAATATTTAGGATATTTAGATATTCATTGGGAACCTTTTACTTCGATTTATTCTAAGTATAAAAAGGGGCAGTAAAATCTTATTTTAAGTTATCTGTAACTATAATTTTTTCCCATATTGTTACAAAAACACATTGTTTGCAATGTTCCCAATCTTATCTCTTTACTATGAATGGCAGCTTAATGCATGGTTACTCAATTTTAGAAGAAAAAAAAAATATATGTAGCTTAGTATAAAAGCAATGTTTTGATTGTTTATTTTGTGTTTGTTTGTTCCATTTTTGTTTTATTTAGTGTGTTGTCGTATCAACCTTCATCACCTGTGCCTCCATCGACGTTACAAAATTCACCTGAAGTACCAAAGAGCCCTCCTAAATGGCCCCTTCGACCAGGTGTAATGGTTCACGTTAAAGGTGACACAAAACAGAATTTATGTGCGACCAGACTGAATACAGCCGCTGCAGCAGCACCCAAAGATAGACCAAGTTTAAGTGGCACAACGAGCACTGTAGTAGCAACTATTGAGCACAATTCATCATCCACAGTAGATGAAGGTCCGGTCGAAGGTCCTGGCGGTGGCAAGGGTCGAACGGATAAAAGGACTGTTCGCATTAATCCCCACAATACGACCTTCACAGGTGGCGCGCACCTCAGGAGGGACCAAATCCCGCCACTTGACCAGGACGACGATCGACCACCCACTCTGCCGCGAAGGAATATTATGACTAGCAAAAATTCGACCAATCGAAATGATCAATCTGCAAGCAGCGCTAATGAGCTGCTGCCCAAGAAGAAGCGTCCGTCGAACGACGCAAGCGACGAAGATGACAATGAGAGCGGAATCGAGCAGCTGGAACCGCGCATAGCGCCCTCCAGCAATAGTGGACTTTTCGAGAAAATCTTCGGAGAGATATTCACCAGACAACGAAAGATTGAAACTGACCCTACCCGACACCAATGGAGGTTTTTCAAGATATTCGGCACCTCCAAGGTCTTCGGGCGCCAAAGACTGGACCGAAGCGACTCGAATGCTTCAAATCCCTTTGCTACAAAGCATCGCTTAAAAGGGATAAGGTGCTCTGGAAGTGGTAATTCTTACAGAACCGAAAAAGAACAAGGGCTCTTAAATCTAAATTTCGTTTTTTTTTTCCATATCTTACATTACGTCGTGCCTGGCTTTCCAAAATTATTGCATGCAACAATCTCGTTTTGCTGTTCCTTTCCGCTTTGTTTGCCGTTTTATGTGTGTGGTTTTGAAAATTGTCCGCTTTGACCGCAAACATCGTATACATCGTATTAAACATGGAACATACAAAACCGAACAGTTGTAACATACAAGAAAACACCAGTCCTAGAACGCCCCGCTTTGGTCGATAGCAATAGAAATGCACTCCTAGGTACATCAGAGATAGCTCAAAGCAGCGAGTCTGATTCAACGAAACAAAGTAAGAGCCACTTTTGTTACTATTTTCATTTTTATCACCTAATTCCTCTCGCCACACGAGTTTTTAATGAGTACTTCACCTGTCTCGCAACATTTTGCATCCGTCCATAGGTAAATATTTGCGTTTTGTGCCAGTTTTACCTTTTTTTTTTTTTTTAATTGCGCAACCCTTTTGCGTTGCAGTTTACTTTAATAATGTTTTGCTGAACTTTTTATATGCTTATTAAATTACAATATTTGTCCGCAAGGCACAAGTGGATGATTCGATTTTTGCTTCTTTCCGCAAGCTTGCTGCATAATTCGCAAATTTATTTAATTTAAACTGTAATAAGCCATGTCATTTGATAGATTTCTATCTAGTTTGAAAAACTAAGAATAACATCTCGGACTCGAAATTGTTAACAGTTTGCATCTGTGCTGTAAATATGAAAATTACTTATAAAATAACAACGAGTTTTGGTGATTTAATTTAAACAAGAATCAGTTATAAATTTTTTCAAGTTACAAAATTGTAGAGATTTTTTTTTTTATATTGAACAACTTTAGGAATTATATACATTGTTTAGGCATCAAGCTCTCCATTAGATTTATAAATTAGACAAGAAAATTTCGATGTATAGTATGTTATATGTTTTCAACATTATTTAATATCAAAGCACAGCGAGCACATAACATGACATTTTACGAAATATATTACAAATATAACGAAACCGTTATTTTGCTTAAAAGTAGGTAGTGCATTACACATATAATTTATCTGTATATTTTTTGGTAAACATTCCTAAATCTTTAGAAAAGAATCGCTCTTAGTTTAAGAAATAGAACAACGACTTCGAAATCTCCTCGACTCAGCTGCAATATTTTGCTTGAAGTCGACGTCAGTTAAAAATAACTTCTCTGATTTTGAAGACTATATAATAGTTTATCTGAACGAACTTGTAATAATAGATTTTTTCATTGACAACCCTGTGACGACCATAGACATATTTAAAGGTGGAACTCAATCTCCTGTCTCAAGCGTCCGCCAATTTGACAACCGACTTACAGGACAAGATAAGATGTAACAGATTTGCACTATATTCTGTCTACTTTTTTCGCATTGCAAGGATAGGATTTATTAGGGTGGGATCTGTAAATGAAGCTGGTCCTCAGAATTAATTTCTGTTTACATTTTAGTCCTATCAAAATTTTATCTGAATGGTCTTAATTTCTACTCGTTAAGTAGTGGATCAATAAAAGTGGATAACATTTAATACAGTCCAATTCTACGATTTTCATTGATGTAACCATAGCCTTAAAAACAGTTAGTTGGTTTTTTTTCATCAAATGTTCAAGGAAGGAGTTAAAATAACACTTTGTATGATTAGTAAGTGTACTTCTTTACAAGTAGAAAGCGATTTTAAGGATTAAATGTGAAAATTAGAAAATTTCGGAACTCATATTGTGGATGTCATTGCCACAGTGCGAAAGAGAAGGAACAAAAAACGCAACATCTCTTTCAATAGGGTATTATATAGGCCAGCATATAAAAGGGTACATGACAGTTCTCATTTTTAGTATTGTGTTCGTTCAATTGACAAGCCCTAGGGCCTTATTACGAGAAATGAAACGAAGTAGAAACGAAACGAGATTGACAAATCGGTATCACGAGAAATGAAATGGTTTCTCGCTTCAGTGGCACTTCTATCATCATTTTTGCGAAGAATCTTAAACAGGCGGCTAATTTAACTACATATAAGAAAATATACTAATAATCTAGCTTTCAAATATATTTATTTGTAACTCATATTGATTCCGGTCGCTCTAAGTGATTTAAAGAATCTCTAAGTATCCTTCTGGAAACAGCAACATTATCTTCACTTTCACTTTCGGAAGACGAGAAAAACAATTCTTCACTTAACATTTTGTTAGTAAATATTAAAGAAAAAACCCTGGCAAATATCAGATGTAGATTGCTGTGGCTGTCCGAAGATACACTTAGGCCATTATAGGCCCATTGTGATACCACTTTTTGTGACCACTGTTTTTGGTGGGAATTGAGCCCACAGCCTCTAGAGGTCTTTTGGCTCCCAGCCAACGCGTTGCGTTACCAACCGAGCTATTGAGGCCCCCATGTCAAATATTACTGAATGAAAATTTGACGGCTGTCAAATGTTGTATTTCAGACAAACAGTTCGCGTTGCAGTTGGCAATACTGTAATAATGAAATGATCATTTCTTGTGATACCAACGTGATTTCGTTTCGTTTATCACTTTTGTTTCGTTTGAAGACTCGTATCGTTTTTCATAATAAGGCGCCTGGTGAGTCACTCGTTTTTTAAACAACAAACGTCACTTTTTTTTTGGGTCAACGAACAAACTTAATAGTCGAACAAATTTAATCGACTGGAGATTATTCTTCAATCGAGGTGAAGATGGAGAAACGATATTTTGAGGAAACCACTTAGAAAATGGATTTCAATATCCTAGATATCATATTTGGTTTTTTTTAAATGTTGTTTAATCCCAATCAATATACACCAGTAACAAAGGGATCAAAAACGCAGTAATTTTTATATATTCAGCTTAATCTGGAAATAACTTTTTATTATTAGAAGTACCGCATTTTACATTAGATACAATAATTTGATCGTTACTGTCGATTTAAAATATAAATTTAAATAATAATTTTATTGATTTTTCTAGATAGTTTAGCTACGCATGTAGGTATACAAAAGGCAATAGATAGAAAAAACTTGAACAAATATCAGATCAGAATAAACCTTTTTAAATCAGATCACCACGAAAATAATTAATCCCAAGCTATTCATATCTTTTTACTACATCTTAAATAGTAAGCACTACGTTCATAGTTACATTAATACTTTTTTCCCAACATTATAATTTGTTTAACATTTATTTTCTCATTATTATTTTATTAAATTTTCAAAAATTTTTTTTTTAATTGAATCATTTTTTGGGGGAATCGTTTTGTTTTTGAATTTTGTATTTCTAGTACACGCGAAGTCATCTACACTGGGGGATCCATTGACGGAACCTGGAGAGTATGAGAATCTGCCATTTCATGGTCTTCAAACGGCACCTAATAAGGTATTGCTCATTTCTTTCATGCGTTATTTTATTTAATTTCAGTTATTTACTTTATTCACTTCACTTTATATTGATATAATATAAAAATATATATATTTTACGTTATTTATCTTATCTCAATGTTTGTTCCGCCAGAGTTTCATTACACTTTACTGTTACGTAGACTGTTTGTGATATTCACTCCGAAACTGCGACCATTTTGGATTTATTTAGTGACACGTTTGCATTTATCATAAAAATTAAAATATGAATATAAAGTGCGAAATGGTGGTAGTTGTAAAACATTTGCTTTCGTTCAATTCACATTTAAAATTAACTTTTTACACAAATTTTGTATTCATTTATTGTTCCTTAGTTTATTTAGTGAGAGGAGACTGAGATAAAATAAATAAAGACAACGAAAAACTTCATCATCTTTCAGACTCATTCGCATCAAGAATTTGATATGAATTACAATAATCTGTTGAAATCATTGAATAACACAGAGCGAATTTACCGTGAGACTGATTTTTAAATTTTGAAGCTTTTATTTGTTTAACTTGGATATTACTTTTTAACTCGTTCAGTTTAATTCTTCACTTTATTTTTACTCACGTTTTACACTAGTGGATAAGCGATTTGTACTCATCCTAGCATATTGTATATTTGTTGTAAATTTTATGCAGCCTTAGAATTTATTTCTCATTTTGGAAAATATAGATGATTTTTTCAAGAAAACAAAGCAGAGCCTCTATATGCTATTCTTCCGTCTGCCAGTAGATTCAGCTTATTTGTGTATTTGCAGATATTTTTTCCCCTTGCATTTAAAGCAGAACGTTTTTGGCTTTTTATAAATAGCTGTTTTAATGATATTAGATCATTGTGTTTTTCATTAATTCATTATTTTTCTTATTTTTCGGTTAATATCCTTAACTACGTGTGTTCTTCAGTTATTCATACAAAATTGTGCAGTAAATTGTAAGAAATTTAAGAAATGTACTATGTATATTGTTAGTATATAATATGTAAGTTAACTTTCAGGAGCTTAAACCTTCGGTAGGTTATATTATTTTTCCTTTTCTTTCTGATGTTATCACTAAAAGCAAATTAATTTTTATTTACATATATTTTTACTGTATGTCCCTGATTCGTTTTAATATAGTCCTTTCAAAAAAAAAAAAACCACAAATTATAAAACCTTCGTGATCTTGATGATATTTACCAACCTATCTTTAAAAACGAAAAATTTCTCAAACTTTAAGTCTTTTTGTTTGAAATTGCTACAATTTACCATAAGTTTGAAATATTATACGCTTAAGCTTGATTCGATATCGATCGATATTAATTTCACTTATCGCTTCAATTTTTAATTCGTCTTTTATTTCTGATCTCCAAACATGAGCTGCTAATTAAAAAAACAAAGTTGATCTTTAAGTTAACATTAAATTTTTTCAACTGCAATCCTTAAAAGATATTCAAGGATGCCGATGTCTTTTTGAAATGGTTGTATGATGAATATATGTAAAATAATAATAGTATTTCCGGAGAAGTGCGAATAGAATTTAAATACTACCGACTACAATTTCTGGAAACCCGGAAAAATTGATGCCTTGTTAGGAGCAAATGTTTATGCGCGTATAATAGAAGATGGCATAATCCGAGGATCAGAAATGGCTCCAATAGCCATGAAAACTATGTTTGGTTGGATTCTGTTAGGGCTAACCAACGAAAATCCACACAAAGGAGCAGCAACGCTCATGGCCACCACAGCTGAGGACTCCAGGCTCAATGACCAAATCAAACAATTTTGGGAAATTGAGGAATTTCCCTCAAATCCAATTTTTAAAAAGGAAGAGGCAGCATGTCAAGTATTGCTCCAAATGTCTCACACGCGATTAGAGAATGGGCAATACCAGGTGAAATTACCATTTCGCAATAACTCTCTTCCAACATTGGGTCAGACGCGATCACAAGTACTGAATAGGTTTTTTACGTTGCAAAGACAGTTTCAAAGAAACCCAAACTTAGCTAAAGAGTATGCTAAGTGTCTTGACGAGTACATAGAACTCAGCCACATGGAAATGATAGATCCACCCACTGCGGACACACCGCATTATTATATTCCACACCACGCTGTTTTTAAGCAAAGCAGCACAACCAAACTTCGAGTAGTGTTCGATGCCTCGAGCAAATCAACAAACGGGAAATCGTTAAATGATTTCCTATTAGATGGACCTACTCTACAACCAAAACTTTTTTCCACGCTACTAAATTGGCATAAACATAGAATTGTTATGTCCGCAGACAGAGAAAATGTATCGTATGATACTGGTTCACCCAGAGCAACGAACATTTCAACGGATTATTTGGCGAGATCCAATCACCAAAAAACTCCAAGATTATCAGCTGAAAACCCTAACGTTTGGCACAGCTTCAGCACCATATCTAGCTATTAGGTCCCTACAGCAACTGGCTGAAGATGAGAAAGATAAATGGCCGCGAGCTTCCAAGGTTACTTTAAGCAGCTTTTATGTTGATGATCTGTTAACAGGAGCAGACACCCTAGAAGAAGCTAAAATACTGCAAACAGGATTAATAGAAATGATGAGAGCAGGTGGGTTCAACCTACGCAAATGGAGTAGCAATGAAACAGAATTATTAAACCACTTGCCTGATGAACACCGTGAGCTTAAGGACACGCTCACATTTCATGAACAAGAATGTATCAAAACACTAGGAGTTCAATGGCAGCCAGTACAAGATCGAATTACTTTTAAGATTGTAGTGAAATAATCTCCTACAATCATAACAAAAAGAGTAATACTTTCGGAAATTGCATCTCTCTACGATCCACTCGGCTGGTTGGCCCCTGTTCTAATTGTGGCTAAAGTATTAATGCAAAAATTATGGATTACTGGGTATGCGTGGGATAATGAAGTCTCAGATTCCATTAAAGAACAGTGGAAAAACTTCAAGGCAGATTTACCAAATGTAGGAAATGTGAACATCCCACGCTGGATTCAATATTCAGTGACTGCCCAATTACAAGTTCATGGCTTTTGCGATGCTTCTACTAAGGCTTATGCTGCGGTTATTTATTTACGTACAGAGCATGAAGACGGAAGAATAGCGGTCACCTTACTTACTGCAAAGACAAGGGTTGCGCCAATCAAGCCAACAACGGTTCCCCGGCTAGAATTAAACGGAGCACTAATACTCGTGAGACTAATTAAGGTCACAATCAAGAACATGGAGCTAGATAACGTACCGGTATTTGCGTGGACACTGGACAGACTCCACAATCGTCCTACAGTGGATTAAGGAACATCCTTCGCGTTGGAAAACCTGTGTTGCGAATAGAGTAGTGGAAATCCAGGACGTTATCAAGTATGATAACTGGCAACATGTGCCAACAAATCAAAATCCCGCAGACCTTGCTTCAAGGGGTATAACAGCTGCTCAACTGTTGACCAATGACCTTTGGTGGCATGGGCCGAAATGGTTAGAACATCAAGAGAATGATTGGCCAAAACTTCGAAAACCTAACGAAAGGACTGACTTAGAAGCAAAACAATCAGTAGTTTCTAATCTGGCAATAAAATCAATTAAACCAGACGATTGCATTATCCTGAAATATTCGTCATTTTTACGAACAATTCGAGTCATAGCATTCGTATTACGTTTTGCTAATAATTGTAGAAATCCTCGCACGAAGGTTGTTGGAATTCTATCTGTAAGCGAAAGCCATTATGCTGAAATTGTGATTCTACGATTGGTTCAAAAGATATGCTTTCCAGAGGAATATCATGCATTGAGTAATGGCCAATCATTGTCTAAAAAAAGTAAAATCTTGCATCTCAATCCTTTTATTGATGATCAAGGGCTTATACGAGTAGGACGGCTTCAAAATGCAATGATTGCTGAACGCACGAAGCACCCAATCATCCTTCCCAAGAATCATCATGTAACGTCACTTGTCATTGAAAAATTGATAAGGAGACCCCCCACGGTGGAACAGCACTAGTTCTAGCTACTAGCCGCAACTACTGGATACTAGACGCAAGACGAACTATCTCGAATAAATTACACAAATGCGTTCGAAGAGTATGCTACTCTCTTAGCACAAATCGAAGCTTGTTTGAATTCGCGACCGCTATGTAAATTAAGCAATGACCCTGATGACCCGATAGCCTTAACACCAGGACATTATCTAATTGGTCAAGCATTAAACTCAGCACCCGAGCCCGATTACTCAAATGTCGTTGTCCCACTTTCGTAAAGATGGAAGCTTCTGCAGCAACGATTACAACATTTCTGGAAGAGATGGTCTCAAGAGTACCTCCATCAGCTACAAAACCGACCGAAATGGCGCAGCAAACAAGAAAATCTACAAGTGGGAGACATAGTCTTAATCAAAAATGAAGCAACGTCACCAGCAAGCTGGCCATTGGGCATCGTGAGCGAAGTCTACCCCGGAGCTGATGGATGCGTGAGAGTCGCGCAAGTCAAAACCCAAAACAGCTCTTTCCTGAGACCAGTGGCTAAACAATGTCGATTACCAACAGACGAAACAGCGAATATAACATAGCTTTGTGTCGTTATGTGTTATATGTTCGTCCTTCTCAAAGTGTTTTGTGCCGTCTAAACAAAAAAATACTATTCACTTACACATAATATTACAGATGTCTAACGAATTTGATTACGAAGAAGAGGACCTCTTAACGTTGTGCGAGGTGGTTTCATTTTCTCCAGAGAGAAGTCCGTCTCCTGAGCTCTCAGGTCCTCCTAACCACGATGCCTTCACCAAACTGCCAAGGAGTACTTCTGACTACACTGATCCATCAAGGCCTTTTAGCAGACTAGATCCGAAGATCACAGCATCCAGCACCTCCGCCAGTAGCTCCACGGCTAGCACTTCTGGAGAATCCTTCAACACAGGACCGAAGACGCAACCTCCTAGGAACGTTCATCCAGCAAAGCTTCTACAGGGCAAAACTCCACACACCACGAACTCGCTCTCAATGCCTGCAATCATCAACGGCGCCAAAGAAGAAAATCTTCGACTGCTGCGAAAAACAACTACGGTCAAGGAGATGGAAATGAGAATAAATAACACTCACCAACGCTTTGTTACACGAGATGGCGTAGACATTTACCTGCCCAGGGAAGTCATCAAAAGGATAAATGTTGAAGCAATCCTAAAAACCAAACGAAAGGAGAAAACATTAACCTTGCCAGACAGATACCAGGTCCGTCTTAAAATAAAACCTGACGGCAGACTTATCTTTTTCCACTACCATAATGTTTGGCCCCACCCAACACCTGAAAAGAAACACATTAAAAAAAGTACACAGGCACCTTCTAGCACCATGAATTCTAAAAGAATAAAAATGAATTAATTAGCTATAAGAATATAAACTATGAAATAACTTTGAATTATCATAACCTCAAAACCGGCAAAATGAATTTATGTCATAGAAAATGAATTTCCAATTAAAAACCCACGATAAATCAAATCATAGAATAAGATTCTTTCGCGTGAAATAGATTTAAATTAATAATTCACGCGCAAATGGAAAAAAAAATAGAAAAATTTCCACCATTTGACAATTCCAAAGGCCACTAATAAGGAAGCACATTTTCTTCAAAAAAACACCCAAAACCATCTGAAACCAACCAGGAATGCATAGTTTTCACTTACCTGTGTATCCTGCATTACAAATAAAAGCACTAATTAACACTATACGCGCGTTTTACTGCGAGCAACCGCGAAATTGGCCAAAGGAGATCGGCCACCGAAACGCCACACAGGTCACTGACATTCATGATCTGTCAGAAGGATCAGGTGCCAACCTGTGACAGCCCGCGTATAGCATTGCCAGAATGGCAATGAATGATCGCATAATTAAGAATTCTATGTTTTTATCAAACATAATTTAATCAATAAGAGGAAAAGAGAAGGTCAAGAAAAAAGAGACAAAAGGGTGTACTAAAAATGTACTAAAGAGTGCTAAAGTCGATAAGACAGTTCCGGAAATTAGCGAAATTCCGAAACTCTATAAAAGGGCAGCCGCCAACGAAACTGACACTTTTTCTCCGTCATCAGCAAGATCAGCAGGATCAAGATCAGCAGCAGCAAAGAATAAATCGCGAACCAAAACTAGTATTGACCGAAGTAATGCGAAAGCCCACTATCAAAGTTTTGTGGGTGTTGGCCGTTTAAGTTAAAATTATAGGGATTGCGAAGGAAATATAGAAATAAGGAAGAAATTAAAGTTTAAATTTTGAATTAATAACTAAAATTTTTATTTATTGAATTATCAACGTAAATTTAGTAGTTAGGTTTTTTTGGAATAACTTGGATTAAATTATGAATTATTGTATGAGTTAAATGTAAAATTGCAAGAATTATACACTAAGGTTATATGCGAAAATAGCTGAACTTCTTATTTTCAACCCGCTACACTGAAATTTTTACAGCTTTTCAGCTCGTGCTCAAACAAATATACTTGAGCACTTATTTCTTATTTCAAAATTACAAAACTAGAACAATTGAAAAAACAAGGCATATTCACTCTTTAATTTCATTAGCGAATAATCAGTAGGCGACTTTGAAGTAGGAACTAAATATATACCGGGTGAACTAAAATGATTATGAATTATTTTATAAACCATTCGTGGTGAACTGAAGATTACCTATAGGAAATGTTAGCTTAAACTCAACATATGTATACTATTATATTTTATATCATATTTGAATTTATAATTCAAAAATGACTATCTTACTGCATGGTAGGATCGTCAAATATTTCCTATGAATGGAACGGATGCATAACTCTAACCCATTTGTATCGTCATTCATTATTAGAAATAACGAAGAATATAGTATAATAACATATTATGCTAACTACACTGTTTATATCTAATATTACTGTAAACAAAGTTTATTTAATAAAATTAACTCATATTTAATTTTTTTTTTAAACGCAAAGTAGATTTGAGATGTCACCTTCAAATGGTCGTGAAACATCAAATATTTTTAGTTCCAGACATTTATTTGAGATTGCAATTTTTATATTCAGAGATAGACAAAGGGACGAAAATTGGCGACTATAAGTACCTCAAAATAAAATCTGCACCTTTTTTTTATAGAGATATTCATTTTGCAAAAAGGATTCGAATACAAAATCTAGCAGCATCACCCATTCAACACTAAAATCATACAAAACCGAACAATTTAAGCTAAGGAAATGAGCTTATTTATTCTTAGTGAAGCATTTTTTGTTGGTGAATATTAATTCTTGTATTATTTTTGTCAATAAAAGTTGTGGTTATATGTATGTATGTATATATGTGTTAACCGTAGAAAATTGAAGATAAAAGAAATCATTTACTGCACAATTTTACAAACTAAAAAAAAAAAATTTTTTTTAATTAAATGTAACTCATCACTTGAAGCATTTAAAGACTGTAAAACTATAAAATATATAAAATTAACATTATAGAAGCGCAAAGCCGCGGAATTGTGCTAACAGCTTTTAACCTGCATAAATCGTGTGTGATTTCTGTTTGTACTTGCAGTTTACTACGACTCCTATAAATTTTAATAATACAAATGTTGTCCGTGTTGCACCACGCCCGAAACTAATCAGTAACAGTCAACATCAGCAATACCAAATCCAGCCGCAAGCCCTAAAGCAGTCCTATTCCACAATTTCGCCCCAAACGATGTCCATGTCCTCTAATAACTCCCTCAAAAGCGCCTTGGGCGGTGGCGTTGGCGGTGGAGGAGGGGTTTCCGGCCCCAGCCCCGGCCCTGCCGGTCTTGGGGCCAATCAGACAAATAAAGCCATGCCGAATAACCAAGTAAATTACAACTTAAGCACGTGTTTCCCCACAAGCTACACGGAGTACTACCACCAGCAGCAGAAGCAGTGCTCCGCGGCCAGCTCTCATGGGGGGGGCTCCTTTGCAAATTATCCGTACACGGTGGAGAACACAGCGGGCGGGGGTATAGTGTCGGCGAATAACCCGTTCATTGCGAATAGCCTAAAAAAATTCAATACGAGCGGATGCCACCCCGGAGGGCATCGCAAGAAGCCCCCCGAATCGGATAAAAAGTTCTACTCACTCAAATCGCTGGGCCATAAAAAGGGTTTGCATTTCTGCTCGATTAAGCCCTCGATGTCTATGACGTCATCGGGCAGGAAGTGTAAACGACATCATTCATTCGCCAGTGGTGGTATCGGTGATGTGGTGAGCGACGGCCCGGCCCACACTCTGCCCTACATGGGGCCGCAGACCCACAAAATGAACTTTTACGAGCCCCCGCTCTACGAGAACCTGACCGACTCGATTCAGATCCACGAGTCGAGCGTGACTCAGGACCAGTCCGAGCAGCACCTGCCCTACAAGAAGCACCACCCGCACCAGCACCATCTGATGGACGATTACAACAACCTGGTGGAGGCCGAGCGCCTCAGCATCTACCGAAGCGACTCGGGCATTTCGAACAGCTCGTACGAGTGCATCACGCCCGTCCCCGCGCCGCGACAGGTGCTCGTGCAGAAGACGCACGCGGCCAAATGCAAGGGCAACCCCGTCTACATGAACGTTACCGTCGGCGGCGGTTGCGGGAGCCCGGGTGCGGCCCTCTCCTCCTCCACCCACCTCCAGCCAGCCTACGCGTCCGACGCGTGTTCCCTCGTCCCTCCCAATCCTAGTTGTAAGTGTAGTAACAACAACGGCCACGACTGTAGCGACCACTGCGACGGTGCTACCAGCGGCGGCCTCTCTAACAACAACCCTAACCGGGACTGCCGCGAGAAGCAGCATCCGCCCCACGGCCATCACCAGCGGTCGTCCACTAACCGAAAGTGCAAAAAACGGACTCAGAGCTCCGCGTCGCTTATGAGTCTCGAGGTTTGTCCCTTTTGTTTCTACCATGCGAGCGGTCCAGTCATATTAAGATCAGTAACCAAATTTAAACAAAACGATCCGTTGAGCTGAATTTTGTCGCAATAAGAATACCATATATCAAAAGTCTACATCGATTCGTCGAACACTTGTTGATACTGTAAAATTCGTAAAAAATCAGATTTTAATATATTATATATGTATAGCGAACTTATGAAAGTTGGCCGTCTATTATGGAAAATCGTTTGACCAACTTTCGCAGGTCACCTTATAAGACTTCATATTAGGCTTAACCCTAGATAATTAAATTTAAATTAGTATTACTCTGTAACTAATCATTTGTCTCATAGACTACGAATTAAAAACATGGAACATAATTAAAAAAAAAAATTAACGGTTGCAATTTTGGCAGATGTTAAAAGTGTGCTCTCCACAACTAGTGTTGTTGCAGTAGTTTTTCATTCTGCGTTTCTTAAATGCTCATAAAATACAAATTTTACGTTTGTTTGACGCACCTTTAGTAAGTAACGAGTACATTCGTGCTTATTACCTTCGGATTGTTCATTTTACTAGTTATGAACTGTAGTACTGAGTGAGATTGTGTAAGTGCTACGGGCACATTTCAAAGTCACAACACTGGCAGAGGTCGGTAGTCTATAAGACGAATGTTTATTTATCTAGGGTTAACTATGTGTAACAGTTGATAAAATTTATTAAAAATCCACTCAAAATCAATAACTTTATAGCAAAGTGTGTTTAATAAAAACAAAAATCATCAAACATAATAAGCTTCGTTGGCTTCAAACATAAATAAAAAAAAGTCAATTAAAAGCTTAACATACAATTCAATTAACATTTTAATATAAACAAAGTAATTCATTAAAGGATTTAGCATAAATAAAAAACTAAATATTGACTCTTATATTTTGTAGAACATTAAAGTTACGATAGTTTTTCCTCAAAAATTTGTCTGTATTAGTTTGTTTTAAAATTATTGATTTGGCACTAAGCTGCTCGATTTTATTTTATATATTATAGCCAATTCAACGAAATAAATTTCTATGCATATAACACTTTTTAAACATAGGTGACGTTAATAGAATTGAATTAATACTTAACTTAAGTTTTCTTAAGTGCGTTCGGATTTTGTATCTAAATAAAACATAAAAATTAAGCAAATGACAAGTAATTTGGTTATATTCGAAAAGTTATTTTGTACCATTTAATATTTTAATTCAATTTCGGGCATATGAGCACCGTGGTTGCCAGTTACATAGTGCATCCAATTTTTGATCAGATTTTTGCCATATTATGCTTTCAATAAATCGATTGTTTTTGTGCTCTCAATAGCTCGGTTGGTAGCGAATCAACAGGGGCTAGAGGTTGTGAGTTCCATTCCCATCAGATATTTCGACCACAAAAAAGTGTTATCACAATGGGCCTATAATAACGTAAGTGTGTTTTTGACACTCACATCAATCTAGCAAATCGATTGCTTCGGTCCCTGGTTGTAACGTAGGGTTTTCAATCCAATTGGATTTTGCAAGTCTTAAGGTCAAGATCTTTACGCAACATTTTCCAAATTATGGACGGACAAAACTCAAGCTCGTGCGCACTTCTGCAAGTCGACAAATTTCAGTCTTCAGCACGGGCTTCAACGTACTGTTGTCCATGTTGGTGTCGTGTTGTCATGCAATGTTAAGTTTGAGCGGCAATTTTTAAGAACAAAATGAATAGCACGTTCTGATGTGACGTTGTTGCAGTATATATCTTTCCATTATAATTTGTGCGACTGCACCGGATAAAAATAACTTGGCACTAACAATAAATGACGGCTTATTTGACGATTATACCTATCAAAAATCCGGCGTCTCTTAAAAAACATCTTTTATAACCCATATATTGGTTTTATGTTAAGAAAAAGATGTTAAAAATTCTTGTTCCCAAGATTTAAGCGTCATTCAATGTATGTGGTGCAGAAAATAGAGCAAAAACGATCAAGTTTCAAGTCAGACAGTTTTCAACATACGCAGGTAATATGAACGTATTTTGTACCGAGTTTGCCTGATGTTAACATATCCGGCTATAATATAATAGTAGTTTTACATAAAAAGAAACATAGTACACCAAAAATCAATGAGTTCAAAAGTCAGGCTTTTGAAATATAAATGTGGATAACTTTATTTAAATAATAGTAATTTTATTTGTGGTAAAACCTGGCAGACATCGAGATATGGAAAACGAACAAAACGAATTTGGACATCCTACAGTATGTCGAAATCTCAGCACGTGTCGAATCAATGGAAAGTTTTGATATAATTTATTATTACAAATTATTCAGCTTTCTACTACTACTTTTTCTGTAACAAAATCTCAATATTACTGGACTACGTAATTCCTTTTGTTGCTTGAAAAACACTTAAGCGATGCTCCTGTGCTGCTGCGTCACGCGTCCTTTAAGGTCCAAGGGCGTGCACGAGGTGCCCTCTACCTCCGTAGGTACGTACCTTCAGGCCTCCCCGCTTTGATTTGGTGAGTTCAACGCTTGGGAGAGAATAACGGCCTGGCAGATTTCACATTTTTTCGCTTCCAATTTTGCTTCCAGAAAGTTTCCAATTTATTTGCGTAATTGGCTTTGATTTAGCACTCACCAGAGTTTGGAGCTGGTGCATATTGGCGATAAATAACTCCGCCCCGCCACCCAGTTCGAACTCCGAACGCCACCAGCGTTACTGTGCTGCTCTTTAAATCAAAAGCTGTCAGAAGGAGTTTTTGCTTGGCCTGAACTAAATACAACTTTTGTTCATAAAAGGCGCCGAGAGGGTGGGCTATATTAACAGGAATTTTAATAACTCGTTTATTTTCGACGTACTGCCGAGGTTATGGACTTCATGCAGTTATCCAACAAAATTGCGCCCGATTCATTTCAGTTGTTGTAGGGCACGCGCTTGTTTTTATAAAAAAATAAATGGGAATGGTGAAGCCACGGAACCTTGTGGTCTTCCATATATGCGGCAGTAGTAGTACGAGTTTTTATGTTTTTTTTGTTTTTTAATAAAAATGCGAGGTCCTTTAGTTTTACACTTTATGATGATAACTGTTCCGGGCTAGAATAGGAATGTTATTATATTATAAAAATAGGACATATTTTTAAGAAATATTTCACATAAAACACATTTTTAATCCAACCAAATATCGTATCTCTGAAATTTGTTTCAAATAACTACCACCGGTTATTTGTCTCTTTTTAATCTAGTAAAATCCTGTTTTTAAAAGTTTTAGTTATGCCAGGACATTTATATTTTTGTAGCTGACGCTTTGATTTTACATTTTGATGGTTTTCAAAAGTTATTTTTATTCAAAACATTTTAGAGATTTTTGATAGCAATTAAGAGATTGGAAGGCGGATTTACGTTGTTAAATTCTATTTTATATATTTTGGGTCAGCTTCGCTTTAAGCTATTTTGGGTGTTTTTTTTTTTTCGACAGTGCAATCTAATATTTTTAAAGGTCAGAAGAAGCATCGCTTAAGTGTTCTACTGTTAAAAAATTGACTTCAAGTCTCAAGGCTCTTGTGACTAAATGCAAAACATATAAACCTCATGCTAACATGCTTTTCTAACACCTCTCCTACTTTCAGCGTGCCCCAAATACTAACCCATTTTTAGCAGGGAATTCATCATCATCTGGTTGTGCGTCTGGAAATAGTCAGGGAGGTGGTGCCTCTTCATCTTCATCCACATCGACGGTGCGTTGCCAGCAGCAGCCTCAGCCGCACTCATTCCATCAGCAGCAAATGCTTGTGCCAAAAGAGCTTTTCCCATCTTCATCAATTTCATCCCAATCGGGCATGGCTAATCCAACCAGTCAGTGTTCTAGTAGGTTTAGGCCGTCTAGCTCCGCAGCCACCGCAACTAACTATAGCAGCGATAACAGCCTGAGCAACACTAACCCTAGCAAGCGAAAGACCTGTGGCTACGTCATAAGACCCATGAAGCTTCCGCTCCGGAAGCATCACAGCTTCCATTTCCAGCCATCTCAAACGGTGGCTGGGGCGAAGATGAAAAATAAATCTAACTACAAGCAAAACGGTGGACCACTCATTTTTAAGCCTTTCTTAAACGAGAAGAGCGCCTTCAAGCCCATTTCTCCAGCGGGAACTAGCAACTGCAGTCGCAGTGGCAATAACGGCAACAACAGTGTGACCACTCCTCGCATATGTGGCACCAGCCTTAAGCGACATATGTCGAATGTTGAAACGTACGACAGCAACCGATATTCGGGCACCTCGGCGAGCAATACGCATCTCAACGCCGAAGAAGAGCTCTCCGACGACGAGGAAATAGACGAGATCATCATTACGCAAGAGGAGGATTTGCCGTCCTCCTCGTCGAACAGCACCGTCGTTGGTAAGCGGCTCATGTACGCAGATCTCGCGAGCCTTTCCTCCAACGCGAAGCCAACCAGCAGGAATCCGCGGTGCGTGTCACACGCCACGACAAACACCAGCGACAGTCCGGTGGACGAGTTCGACGATCTTACGATCAACTCGGACAGCGAACAGCTCCGCCGGAGCAACCGACTGAAACCCATTCCATATCCTGGCAAAGACTTCCGCAACTATGCCGAACTAGACAACGAGGAGGAGGTCACTGTGACGGCCACACCCACTAAGCGAGCGACTCAGTACGCGACCCTTAAGTTCAATGAGGTCAGCATCTAGGCGCAGACAGAGCGTCTTCGATAGACTCTTCCACGATTAGTTAGCCCATTTGCAGGTGTATTTGTTATTTGTTTTATGAATTTGCATGATATGATCCCATCCGTTGGTGCAACGTTGTTGCCGCAAAGGCGCTTTCGTGAGTCAATTCAATTCCTATCATGTAATGCGATTTCTCAATTCAAATCATTCGAAGGGGACCGTTAGGAAAAATTTTAGAGGTTAGTTCTAAAGTTTAAGTTTAAAGAATTAGGGATAAACCCAATATATTTTAATCGATATTTCAACTTATCTTTTAAAAACTAAGACTGTGTGTGATGCGTGATCTGTAAATGTACAATTTCTTATGAGTTTGGATAGACAACTATTAATTTTGCAAAAAAAAAAATTATTTGTAATATAAAACGGACTCAGGTATTTATTACCTAACCTAAAATAAATTTAGGGGAATTTTAGTTAAATCTATAATATCAAAAGCACATTACCTGATATTAATTAAATCTATAGTCTCTACAGGATCTCCTACAAATTTTATGTTTTCAGTAGAAATTTTCTATGATTTATATTGGTTGAGTTATATGATTATGAAAATACTATTAAATACTTTTAAAATATTAATTTAACGATGTGAAGTTATAAGCGGATTAAAATATGTCCGATATCAAATGCATAGTTAAAAATGAATTCTTCTTGCTGGTGGTATAAGTACTACAGGCAATGTTATCATGGAAACTTATTCATAAATTGTAATTAAATGCAAAATTTCCTGTTAATTTACTACACATATGCTGATTATGAAAAAAACGTAGATACTCATTTTATTGAAAATTTCTATGGGACTTCCTGCAAATGTGTTTAATAGAAAGTTCCTATGGATATTAAGTTGGGGGGTAAGGTGGTCTTTTGTTGCGGCCCCTAAAATGATAGCAATCGACGACAACAAAAATTTGGGAAAACCTCAATTATGTAAATTAAAGGGAACAGATGCCTCTTGATAAGCAAAGTTCGAAAATTCTACATTGTTCATTTAATAATTTGAAGAGGGCTATTTTTTTGGCGAAATATAATATAGAATTTTTATGTCCGAAGAAGCATTATGAAGGTTGCATTTTCTAATTTTGGAAACCTTCTTTTAAAAAATAATTTTTAGTGAAATGTCTACAGAATTTATGGAGTGAAGAATAATGTTTAAAGAAAATTTAAATAGAGAGTTTTAAAGGGTTCTCAAAGAGAAAAGTTCAGGAATCAATTTCTTTTTTAAATTTATTTTTCTACGAACGTACAATAGCGGAAAATAAAACGCAAAGTGGCAAATTTGTCCTAATTCTCCAGTTTAGTAATGAATATAGCAAGAATAATTTACTTTTTTTAATTTTATAATTTCGGTTGTATTCTTTGCACAAAATACGTCATTCGGTTCAATACATTTTTTATCCGATTAAAGTCTGTGCAGGCCAATTTAATACTTCAATCCTCTATCAGTCCTTTAGAAAGGCTAAAATCTGAAAAAAATTACAAATATATTATACAATTCTATTGAAAACCCAAATATATTTTTGTTGGAATCTTTGATACCACTATATCAAATAACCTTAAACTTACCACTGCAGCTTTATGACAAAGAGCGATATCCTGTTGAAAAACAAAATTAACTTGATGCTTTTCATTCTTTCTCCTGTGCATCGTCTTTTGTAAAGCCTTCCTTCTGATCCATGTAAGTTAAATTTGCATTCATCCTAAACGATTACTCGGTTTCAATGATCCAACATGTTGATGAACACATCTAAGGTCTATAATCTTGGCGCGATTGTTTAAAAGGGGTTTTTTTTTTTCACAGAACCCTGTCACCATACTCCTGATGTTTTCGACAAGTGATTCTCATTGATGTGCTGTTTTGATGGTTCCAACTCTACTTTCAAGTCTAGCACTGTTTTGATTCGATTCTACAAGGACATCCGATGTCTGTCGAATCTTTTTGTAATCATTTTAAGCGGTTCGGAACCCGTTTGCCTCTCCGTATTTTCAACCCGTTGGTCTTTCTGAATTAGCCTCACTATGGTACCTATATCTACCACCTATTCTACAAGCTATTTAAAAATAATTCAAATCATCCGCGCATAAAACCAATAAAACAGCTTTCTGTACGAAGGAAAATTATAACATTTTTATTCAATTTTTGACTGTCACTGGGAGTGTACTTCTGTCAACGTCAGGAAATAAGTACAATTTAACGTTGTGCATTATTTTGGTCGTTGGTGTATATTGTAAGTTACAATTTAATTTATTATTTAACCCTGACCCCCTAACCTGGATCCCAAATATTTTGTGAGATCTGAATTATCTCAGAATTAGTAGGAATAATCGAGAAGCTCAGTGAGTCGTTAAATATAAATTTTTTCCAACTAACGACAATTCTACCAACACAAATTCTAAAAAAAAAAAAGCAAAGGAAACCTTTCTGGGGTCAATTTGATCCTGTGTGTTTTCCTGTAGTCCCAGGATTAAAACGATACAGATTTTCGAACTTCGCTTTTCGAGAGGCATTTGTTTTCGTCAGTTTATATTTATAACTTTGACGGTTTCACAGACTTTTCACCAATTACGATCTTCTTAGAAAACCTCAACAAAACTATTGTAGAATGTATGCTACCTCTTTCCCCGAAGTATATGAAATTGCGTATACTTTTCAAAAGGTGGTATTCGTTTTGATTGAGTTAGTATATTAACGTAAAAACTCTTGCCTTAATTGACCCTCTACTGTATGAGATTCAAATGTAAAATAATTGAAAACAAATATTAAGTTGTAATTGCTATTGTTAAATGTTCCTTCTAATATTACAACAGGTTCTAATTAAATCGGCAATAATCTTTTTTAACCTGTTCTTTTTTGGTTTGTGAGTTCGAAATATTAAAGATATTTTATGAATCGAATTCTATTAAAAATTATGAGTAATAGTTTTGAATATTTAACTGAAATAGAATTGCATACCTAATCATAATTACTAGGTATTTAAAGTGAAAAGACATTGAAAATTTGAAGGTATTCATGATTTTGATTTTAACAAATGTTCGTGAAATTCTCTTCGAATTTAAAACTTCAAGCTTCCTAATTACATATTATAGCCGTTAATCAGTTCTTGTATGAGATTTTAAACCCACTTAAAATGAACGATTTTCTCAATCTCTCGCAATCGAGCACGCGTGGTAAGCAAATTTGCACCAATAAACCTAAAAGCACATCCCGTACAATTGCCCGATTAAAGGATTTGTACGAGAGTGCACATACAATCCGTTGTTTTCTGAGCCCCACCTTCGCGATGTTCCCGCTAAAATTAATTAGGAGCTACCACTGAAATGAAAAAGGGACACATGCGCATTTACCCCTAATTCGAAAAATTTGCCAACGCTCCTGGACCCAACTGTCGCATTACACACCCCCTCCATGCTTATCGAGCCTCAAGGCGGTTATAATGTTTAAATTGTCAATAAAGGGGAATGGCGAGGGGAGCCACCCCGCATAAACTCAGCATTACACCAGTTCTCCCTTAAAAGGTAAATAAAATTTCAGTGGAGTGAATGTCAGGCTCATTAAAAGTTATTTGCGGTGTGTAGACACTTACTTTGTTTACATTTGAAAACATCATTTCACACTGTGTGTGGAACAAATCGCATTTCGTCCGAGATACCAAACGAAATTCCCGAACCCCCGAACCCCTGGGGCTCCGCCCAGCCCGTACGAAACATCTATCTTCCCTTGCATGCCAAAAGCTATTTAGGAACATTTTTGGGGCTCCGGGGGTGATACAGTTTCCAACATAAACGTAATTGACACGGAAACGTGTCGAAAATCTCTTTTTATCAGTTCAACACCAAAATCACATAACATTTTACATAAACATTAGTATGCCCATGTGGAACCGGTCGTGTGGGCTGAATCTTTCCTTGTGTGTATCCTTGCATAATGTGGAAATGTGAAATAATAGGAATTTTCGTTTTTATTGTCCCCGAATATCCTGACTTTTATGCTTATTATAATTGACGGAGGACTTCGTATAGGTTGGGAATATTTTACTGCCGCTTTAATGCCCCGCCCCCCGCCGTAGGGGAAGGGGGAACAGCTCCAGCTTTGCTGTGTAAACAAATTGTTTCTGTTCCAGCTGTTTGAATAAATTTTGTAAATTTGCTTATTTGGTCGGAATACAGAAAGTTTGCTAGCGGCGCACACCCGAGACATTATTCATTTTATATTTGAAACATTGCACCCACAGAAGAGCTTGCGTAACACGCTTCCGTAAACCGATTTAGAAAAACAAAAAATTTTTGGCTTTTGGGCAATAACAATATAATATATATATGTGTATATAAATGCTGAAGTTCAAGATTTAAAAATCAGTTGCACCCAAAGATACAGCAAACGCTTTTGAAAAGGAACATCCAAATAGTTGTTAAGGAAGTAACTAGACCCCTAGTCCTACACCGACTCAGGTTTGTGTTAATAACGAAAATTAAATTTCTGTTTTAGCTGTCCGACTTCGAAGACATCTACAAAGGAAGTGATACGTACATTTACTAGAAAAAGCAAAAAAAAAAAAATTAAGAAATTGTTGTTGCTAATTTATTTGTTATTTGTTGTTATCGAATTTTCGAAATTCTTCCGTATCTGTCTGTTCCGTGTTCCACAAAAGGTAATTTTACAAAGCAACAAAGTGACTTTTTTTACTGCAAACTTATTTGGATTTTCTTTGCTGCTTTTAACCATCAATAACCATTGCTCTTGCCCTCATAAACATTTAATTATATGCAGCAGTTTGCTTTATTGCTTTATTCAGGTGAAGCTATAAAAAGTTTTATCTAAGGAACGAGATTATTTATAATTACTTTAATGCTTATTAACCTTATCTTCAAAATCTAAATTGAAAAATCGGACGTTTAAAGGATCCACTCCGGTGTCTGTCTGTCCGAACTTTTAAAAACTTACCGATAAAAATTGATGAATGGGAAAATTTGCATCTATCGCTAAACTTTTTATAAAAGCTTTCCCCTTTAAAAAGTAAGCCTTAATTTCGATTAAAAGTGCAATCTTTAGGAGAAAATTTAATCAATTTTTTGTTTTAATTTAGTTGAGAACATTAAAGGTAAAATTTATATTAGCTCATGGCGAACAGGTATGGGTGATGTTGTAAATTTACTGATTATTGGCACTTTTATATTATTATTTTTATATTCTTCTCAATCAAATATCTATCTATAAATTCTATCTAAAAATCTACAATGGGTGTATTGCTTAAAAATCTTGAAGTAATAATTTTTCGTCCGATCAAAAAACAGTCATCCAAACTTAGCTAAATACTTACTTTCACATATTAATAGACAATTATTGAAATTATGAACACTAAAAGATAAACTAATATAACTAGAGTCTTATTTTTGATAGTTTGTCTTCTTGACAAAAAAACTTTATTTAAGAAATAATTGCGCTGACCTTATTCTTCTAATTTTATACTTTCGATTGTAATCTATTCTAAAATCTGAAAAAATGAAACATCCAAGATTTTAAAATGTTCATCAAATAAGCAGACTGAAATAGTTTTAATTGAATTTGAAGAATTTGGATAGTCTCAATCAATAGTTTTTTATATCGTGGGCTTTAAAGTTAGACGGTAGTAAATGTGGATTGAGTTTGTATTATCCAGCCAGCATTATCATGTTGAAAAATCCATATTTCTCCTGCGAATATTGTATTGATTTTAGTCTTTCCTTCCTCAAGTAATTGGATGTACTTTCTGGAATCGTATTTGTAGAGACAGAAGAATACCAGTTTTTCCCAATTAAAGCATTCAATTATCAAATTTTACTCCACTTATTGCACGAATAATCACGATTTATTTTTCCATTATTAGCATCAACTTCATATTTTTTCGCCATGGGTTCTATAAAAAGTAAATATATAAATCACAGTTTTTACGATTATAACATTCTTTCATATCATTTTTGATCAGCGTTCAAGTTTCAAGTTTGTCAAGAGTGTGTGAGGTTAAAGCTCAATGCATTGCTTTCAATAGAGTCATCTAGCCGAAAAATTTACCAATTTTGTATAAATATTTATTTTCATGGGTGTAGTTATTTTTAACCGTTTAAAATATTACATTAAAATATAGTGAATAAATAGAAAATCATATTTATTTGATACATAGACAAGGTTGAATTTTATTTTATTAGCTATAGATATGCTAAACATTGAGCATTTCGTTTAAGGGTTACCTGTTATATAATTAGCTCTGTCGTATATTTCAAAGCCACGAATATGCTGCTAAGATTACATACAATATTTTGAAATCATGCTTAAGAATAAATCCGAAACAAAGGATGTATATCCCTAGTTTGTTAATGCGAGAAAACATCCAATCCCAGCTTGAAAATCACCCACTCCCCGAATAGTGCAGGAATAACAAATGAGGTCATAAATCGCATTTAAAATTTAACACACAACTTTTTACTAATTGTATCTATGTAAGTTAAATCCCGCAGAGGATTGCCAATGTTCAGCGGCAAAAAACCAAAGAACTAATTTTAAATATAAATAGTAAAAAAATGAAATCACCAAAAAAGCAACTAAAGGAAATATTGCAATTTGTTTTGTCCTTATAGCCACTAGGTCCCGCAAGCTTCGCAGATGATTTGGATTATGCTGACGTTGACTATCGTTCGTACGGGCCGATTAATTACAAGGCCGCGTCGATTTATGCGTTAGTTAAGAAACAGAAAAACAATGGTGCACTAAAGGAGGTCAAGTAGAGAGGCATTGCCGTAATGAGAAGCAGAGATGAAATATAAAATATTGCACGAACAATAGAGAGACAGAGAGAGGAATTTAGGTTAACTTAATCCATTACAATAGAAAGCAGGCAGAGCACGAGAAATAGCCAAGCGAAATTCATCCGAAATGCAACCGTTCATAAATTAACCAAACTGCCAGAATATGTAATTAGAACTAAAGGAGCAGAGCAGGAGAATAGGATTCCTTAAGATTACTTAAACTAAATCGTAAATTGCATGAACCCTCACTTTTAATAATAGCATAAACCAGAAACATAACCAGAAATTAGGGAGCGGAATAAACGTCCAAAAGCAACCAAACTTACAGGCGTACGAGAAACTTTTCATCATCATATGAACCACAGTAGCGATCATTGTCAAATAAAACATTTAGAATTTTTGATATAAACGAAATCATGAGGGAGTGATTTTTTAATAATATTTTTTTATAACAGTTGAATGTAAATCGCTTTAGTTCCCAAAGTACTTGCGGAGGCAATAGTTATTTATTGATAGTCGTTAATGCTCGTTTCTTTGTTTACACATAACTAAACGTAGGTAAAATTAATGTAACTTAAGGAATAAGGAAAATAAACCAAAATTTTGAGGAGCAGATATGTAACTATGTTTTTAAAATCACTATAGTAAGGTCATTCAATATTTAAAATAATGTTAAATGAGAGAGCTTTTTCGACTTTGATAAATACTTCTTAGTGAAATGTAAACATTAAAAAACAAGTGAAAGTTTAAATATGGACACATGTGTAATTTGTAAACGCATACTCACGTACTCAATGCGTGTGAATGGTAGTTTTTAATTATATTAATTGTTCTTCTTTTGTAAATTACTACTAGTAACAAGGAAACAATTGTAATTATAGTCTTCATTTGAACACTGACGTAAGGATTATTACTGTTTTTGTTATTACATAAATATATTGAAAAATAAAACAAATTTTGAATAAAATGTCTTTTATTTAATTTCCCCTCTCATTAACGTCGTAAAACGATAAAATTATACGATAATGAGGAATTTCAGAAATTTTACATATTGTTTGTGAGATATTTTGGAATGTACACTATTCTGTATTAAAATAGATTTTCTATCCTCTCTCCTGCGATCTATATGCATAGACTTCGTTTTTCAATTGATCGTAATCCAAGACAAACATTTCAAAAACAGTAATACCCCTGACACATTGCGGTCGAAATTTAGAATTTCGGCTCTGTTCTCCATTTCGACCTACATTTCAATTCAATTTGGAAATTGAGTTTTTTCTTTCCAATTTCGTGCGAAATGAAGAAAATAGTAAAACAATTTTGCGTCAGGTGGCGCGCTTACTACTTAATTCCCATTAACCAACTAAAAATGGCTGGAGAAAACGTTGAACCGGACGATTTCTTTTTTTAGTTTGCTTTGCTTAAAGAGCATTGTTTCCAAAATATTAGAAATAATTTAACCAAATTAATATTTCTTTTGAAGTGATCTATGAAATTTGGAAATTTAAATTGACAACGGAAATGGAGAAGGGCAATGTGTCAGGGGTAAACGAAATTAACTACGAAATTCTCAATTTCAACTCATTGTGTCAAGGGTTAACATATATACACATCTAATTTTTAAAGTGCTGAACATAAATTTCAATTGCATAGATATACCCCCACAGTTTAAAAAATTAAGAAGTGTTTGTTAGTTTGACGAAAAGCTTTACTAAGGCGATGAACCAAGTATTGTTAATTTAGAGGTGAATATCTGGAATTGAGAAACCTTTTTCGTTGCAAAAAAATTGGAAATAATTAATTTCTTAAGAATATTGCCTTTTGATAGCAAAATATAAGGAAGGAAAGATTTATTTATCCGGTTTAACATTTATTTAAGTACGGAGAAAGCTTTTATGTGAAATTTGTTAAAAGCCGTAGTTTAAATATGACTGTCGAAAATGATAAGTGTAGATGTAGAAAGTGATAAATTATTCTAAATCTGATATGCTATCAAAAAGCGTTCATAAAACATTTTTAATGATATCTCTGTTTATTTCTCTTTTTTTTTTATTTTTATGTTTCTTGCTTTTATAGCTCCTACAATATTTTGCTCTGACGTATTACAGCGTGAATGGAACCATTATATATTTTTATACCTTAAGAAAAATAAAAATGTAGCAAAATAAAAAAAAAATTATTTTAATTCTAACATAAACGAATATTAGCAGTTTTAAAAGAAAGAACTCATATAACTCGGAAACATTCGCTCTTTAATTTAGCAAAATTCATAAATCTTAACGATCAAAGGACTCGTATATTTAAAGACTTGAATTGTCCTAATGAATAGCAAAGTTTTTTAAAGTCACAGTAAAAAAGGCTTATCAAGAGTACAAGTTTTTACTATATGTTATTTATTTATTTAGGATTCATCAACAACTCACTACTACAATAATTAGATAAATGAAACCTTAACGAAGCTGATTTTTTGAATTGCGCTTATTTAAATTAAAATCAATCACATCGTATTTACTATTAAAAAGACGAGACATTGAGGAGATTGGCATGTGCATCCCATAATTAGTACTATGCCTAGAAACATGGAAAAAGTCATAGCTCCTAAAAGAGCGAGGAGGTACAGAAATATTGAATGATGAAAGCAATTCGGCAGAATTAATACCGCCCTGTTTACAGTCAAAAGCAAAAGCAATTCTGGCATTCATTCGTCTATCCTCGAGAGAGGACAAAGGGAAGAGTTTAAGCCTATTTTCATAAGGCGGAAGCACGGAGGGATTGTCCCAATGTAAGCCACGAAGTGCAAAACGTACAAAATTACGCTGGACGGCTTCGATGCGGTTAATATGAACTGCATGGAAAGGAGACCAAACCGGGCTAGCGTATTCCAATATAGGGCGGACAAAAGTGCAAAAAAGAAGTTTCGTTATAGTGGGATCGTCAAACTCCTTAGACCACCTCTTAACAAAACCCAAAGCGGAGTTACCCTTGGCAATAATAGCGTCATAGTGATCATTGAAAGATAAACGGGAATTAAATAATACACCCAAATCTTTGGTTTTGTCAAGTCGAGATAAGAATGAATTATCCAGAACATAACAGAAGTCAAGAAGTGACCGTTTACGGGAAAAAGACATAACGGTACATTTACTTATATTTAAGGGTAAACAGTTAATAGAGCACCAATGATAAAAAGTGTCTAAGTCAGAATTTAAAAGTTCGCATTCGTTTGCGTTTGATACAGTACGGAAAATTTTGGCGTCATCTGCATAGCAAAGAATGCGTGAATTATTTAATAATAAAAAGACATCATTAATATATACAATGAAAAGCAGTGGTCCGAGGTGACTACCCTGAGGGACGCCTGATGTGTTATTTATTTCATTAGAAAGAGCGTTGCGAAAACTAACACGTTGTGTACGGCCTAATAGGTAAGAAGAAATCCAATTAATAAAAGAGGAGGGAAATCCTAAAAGAGATAATTTAAAAATGAGAATTTTATGATTAATTCTGTCGAAGGCCTTACTAAAATCTGTATAAATGCAATCAACCTGCTGTCCGTTTTCCAGGGCAGACATGCAAAAGTTAGAAAACTCTAATAAGTTAGTCGTAGTAGATTTCCCTTTAATAAAACCGTGTTGGAAAGATCCCAGGAAGGGTTTGCAGTGAAAACATAAAACATCACAAATTAAAGCTTCAAAAATTTTTGCTATGCAACATAATTTAGCAATAGGTCGATAGTTACTTATGTCGCACTTATTACCCTTCTTATGTAAAGGAATTATTAATGACAACTTCCACTGCTTAGGAAAAACACCACAAGATAAAGATAAATTAAATAAATAACACAGTACAGCGACAATAGACGAGTTGCAGCGTTTTACAAAAATGGAGGGAATGCCATCAGGACCACACGAGAATGAGTCTGGTAGATTAGAAATAAAATCAGAAATCGAGTCCTCGTCAAGTAATAAGTCCTTAGGCTGAAAAGAAGTCGGCGAAAGCTTCGTCAGGTGGGTAAAATTACTATAACTAATATCACAGTTGGGATCGCAGAAAGCGGTTTTAAAAAAGTCACCAAAGAGATTGGCAATTTCAAGGGGATCAGTAGTATCTATATCCCCGTATCTCAACGAGGAAGGGTAACCGTCACACTTACGCTTAGAGTTGACGAAATGCCAGAACTGCTTTGGCTCGCTACGCAATGCGGACCTCATTCTCTGCAGATAGGAGCCGTACGAATCTTCAACAGCAGAAACATACAGAGAACGGATATTGCAGAACTCAGCATAGTCAGCATCACCCCGCGAGGAACAAAACCTTTTCCATGCTTTGTTTCTGGCATTTTTTAGGTGTTTCACGGAACTATTATTAACCCAGGGTGGATAATTAGAGTTACACCTAGAAAGCTCAATAGGGACAAATTTAGCACAGCAGTTATAAATAATTTCATAGAAAATATTAACAGCCTCGTCAATGTCACGTTTATTGAGCACGACAGACCAGTCATAGCAAGCCAATCATTTATATTGGTAAAATCAGCCTTTTTAAAGTTGTAACATAAATTTTCAACATGAGAGCTATAAACAGAGGAAGTAATATCGAGCGTTATAATAGTGTGCAAGGCCGGGTGATGATTGGTTTCGGGAACAAGCGGAGCCAAGCAATGCTTCACGAGGGTTCCGTCAGGATCCGAAGAGAACACCAGGTCCAAAAACTTGCCAGAGGAATTCCGAATATTGCTAGCTTGTGATAGGCCCATCGAAAGAATGTAGTCAATGAAGCTACTAGCAGGTTGAAAAGCCGATGATATGAACGGAGACAGTCCATCGTTGTCATCAGATTGCTCCCAGGAAACAGTGGGAAGATTGAAGTCGCCAAAAAGCAGCAATTGATCAGAGGGGTGTAGTTTAGACATAATACCCTCGATACATAACGCCGTGGCCATATAAATCTCCAAAGAAGAATTTGGAGGAATGTAGCAGGTGATAATGTATACGGTTATGCAGGGAAGTCTCAAAGCTACGCAAATAAGCTCCAAATTGTCAGAGTTCAAGAAGTCAATCA
The DNA here is from genome assembly GCA_949715965.1 of Dysmachus trigonus. Classification (NCBI taxonomy): domain Eukaryota; kingdom Metazoa; phylum Arthropoda; class Insecta; order Diptera; family Asilidae; genus Dysmachus; species Dysmachus trigonus. The sequence continues at coordinate 55,611,496 of OX454322.1, forward strand.
GCACACAAGGAATATCACGGCGAACAGCACAAAGTACTCCTCCACCCACAGGTGCATCGTCAGAACAGTGGCGATCACGACGAAAGACAATGTATTCGGAGCTAAAAAGCTCGGCGTCGGAAATCCTGCCGCACAGCCAAGTTTCAGTCAAGCAGACCACGTCGAAACATGAGTTGGTGCAACTATTAAAAAATTTATGCGTCTTAGATCGTAGACCGGTTACGTTGGCATAGTATAATCAGACTTCCCTAATATGTTTTTTGCAGGAGAAGCCGAGGAACCATTCCGACCTCTAGGAATAAATTCCCGCACAATAGAGTTTACTGGCCAGACGTCCAACGATAAAACTGCTTTAAAATGATCCTCAGGGACAAGAATTTTAAAAGAAGCTGCAAAAGTGCGGTTTCCAGGTCCTTGGTGTTTCGAAATCCTCCTGCATGAAATAGATGAATGCAACACACCAAGCCGGGAAGAAATTAAAGCGCAGATCTCCTCTTCAGAAGTCTCTGGATGGACACGAGACACAAAGATAGATCTAGGAACCTTAGCTGGGCGCAAAACAGATCCCACAACACCAACAGACGCAGGTTCAGCAGTGGAAATGAGATCGGTCGCAACAATAGAAGACGTAGAAGGGCCACCAGCACGACCCCTGCGCCTACGATGGCCAGGACGGCGATTAGTAGTGGGAGACACCTTACGGGATAGCTGTCGCGGCTCAGAAATCTTACTCTTATTAGAACTTTCCAGTATAGCACAAGAGGTGCTCGCAGTTATATCAGATTTTGGCTTCGTAGTGGTGCTGGACAGCCGTTCCGGTTCAGAAATCTGGCGTTCATTCAAATTATCAGATATAGTGCAAGGCGCACTTCCAGTAGTGTCCGTAGATGGCGATGCTATAGAAAATTCTGAGCATCGAGACGACAAAGAAGTTCTTTGAAAGAACACACGTCGGTTGCAATAGATCCAAGTAGCTTAGAATTAGCCGAAATAGCCGACGAGCACGAACCGAGATCATCGCGGACCTGCTTCACTCCACGACGAATATCCTCAGCAACTGGCATAATTGTAGCGGGAAGATCGGACCCCGCGATGAGAGTCTGAAAGTCGTTAGTAGTTTCCACCAAAAATGACAGCTTGGACGAAATAGCGTGCGTCTTTTCGAGCAAGGATAAAGAATTAGAATTTACCTCCGAAATTGTAGACAGAAGAGTATCAAACTTCCCATTAAGTGAAAATAGATCCTCAGATAGAGTGTTTAAAACAGCCTCATTCGAGGAAATTTGGTTGAGCCTATTAGCAACGAGTGAATGCTCTGCAGAGATCGATTTGGCCATGTCCGTAATGAGCCTCATAATATGGCAAGGCTTAATTTCCAAACATTCGGAACAAGTAGTATAGCGCGCCGAAGCCTGACTTCTAGTGCGTTTAAGGCAAGAGGCGTGAAAGAAACCATTACAGATACCATCGCACGCAATCTCTTCGCAAGAAATAGAAGTCGAGCAGATCTTGCAAAGATTCATCATGAAACCAGTAAAAATGGTTCTCAAAAATGTTTGGAAACACTGAATTAGCCGAGACACAAACCCAATAAAAATTTATCGATAAATAAAGCTTAAACCAGTGATCAAATCAGAGTTTCGGCTTAGAGAGAGTGGCACTATACACACATGTCACGTAAATAAATAAATAAATAGTCAGTTAAATAAATAAATAGTACATAGAAACAGCACAATGAAGAGTATCACAGGTCGACGAACTCAAATTGCACAATTAAAAAAATAAAACGATGAAAAATAAAAATATCACAGATCAGAGTTTAAGGTTCAGAGTTCAAAATCACAGAATCCAATTAATGAGCACCAAGAGGTCACAAAGCCCAACCAATGGGTGGTAAACAAGCGACACCGCACCAAAAATCACAATGATAGCAAAATCACTCTGTCTTTAGGCAGAAACTTAGGCGGCCGTTTAACCGAAAAAACCTTTAAAAATATTAAATTAAATTAATTATTAATAAGAAACATTCATAGATATAATCTTTACACAATAGGTATAATTTAAACTAACATCGGTTAACAACCAGATAATTTTAAAATTCATAGTTTATCCGAGGGGCATATATATACACTATTCCACAAACTAGCATATATGCTTCAAATTTTGTGTATCACCTGGAAATTTTGATTTTCCATTTCCATTAGAATTGCAGCGAAATCAACGAAATTATTCCTTTCGGAATTTATAATATCAATTTATGTATATTTCAAATATTTAAAATAATTTGATATTTTTCAAAGAAAATATGACCATCAAATTTAGAAAAATGATAACTACTTGAGGCAGATTATCTTTGATGTATTTCTTCCCACGAACAATGTGGTTAAAGGTATGACTCAACGTGTATACCAACAATTCTAATGAAAAGAAAATTTATTATCAACCCAACATTTTTAAAATGTTCTTATTCCAAGGCGCTACCGTACCTTTCTTTGAAGAGATTAGGCGCATTTTTAAACCCTCATAACTTCGGTCTGGATACTGCTTTAGATCTCAAATTTCAGAATAGGGTGTAGTCATTACTAAGCTTATGGAGTTAACTAAATGTTTTTCTTACAGCTTACTCACTGATTATCAAAAGCCTTTAATGTACTTCCCTTAGTCGTAGAAAGCTGAAATTTGATATGCAGACTTGGTTTAGCATAAAAGTAACGACAAAATAAAAAAATCTATGATTTTCCCCCTCCAAAAGGAGGGTTTCTTAGTTCTAGAATGAATAGAATGGAATACTATCGAGGTAAACAATAAAATAACTTCAGAGCATCTTACAAAACGAATTGGAATATGTTGCCAAGTCGACGAATTCTAACCCTATCATTATCAGATCACTCCAAGTCTCTAGATCTTATTACCTACAGTATGCACATAATATAATAACAGCTTGGAACTATTTATCTACAGGGTGTCCAATAGGAATGTGCAAAAACTAATTAGTCACTATTTTTTAACAAATGGAGAGATCGGTAAAAGGTAAATATTTTTTAATAAAGGAAAGTCGTCATTTTCATTTCATGTCCATTTTATTATAAAAAAATTAAACTTATTTAATACAAACCATTAATTTAAAAATATAGTGAAAAACGTGAATTATTAATAATATATATTTTTAAAATGTGAACCATCTACATAAAAGGTATCTACCTGCATTTCTTTGAATCTTCTGTCGCCGAAATGAAGTACAAAGGGATGTTAGCCCTAGAAAGATAATCATATTGTGTAGTACGGAAAAGATACTCATGGGTAAAAATGACGCATGTGTTTGAATTAGCTGTAGGTCTAGGTTTATTAGTTTATTTCAATTAATTGTAGGTTATTATATAAACACATATATTAGAATCATTAATACTGCAGATAATTTATTTATACTCATTTATTTATATAAAAAAAAAAAAAAAACTTTAAAATTCGCTAATTAGAAAGAGAGAGCAATTATTCGAAAACCATGCGTAAATTTTACACAGACTATCTTTCTAGGGTTAGAGACCAAATCATTTCTCATGCGAAAAAGAGGACCCGCCCTAAATCTTTTTTTTTTTTTATTCAAGACGGAGCAGCACCTCATCGCACACAAGAAGTATCATCAATAAATTTTATGGCGATCGAGTTATTGGCCTATGGTACCCACGCTTTGCTAGGGGAAATGGAATAGAATAACCACATTACTCGACAGATCTCATTCAATTTGATTTCTTTTTATGGGGCTTCATTAAAGATCTCTGCTATGAAAATAACCAAAAAACAGTTGAGGATTTTATTAAAGACATTGGGAAGATCGTCAATGGCATTTCAAATGAAACGTTAGAACATGTTTTTAATAGTTTTAGAAAGCATATGGATATTTGTGGCAAATTAGATGTTTAAAATATCGAAAATATATGTCATTAGTAACTAACGTTTTTCACTATATTTTTAAATTAATTGTTTTGTATTAAATAGATTTAATTTTTTTATAATAAAATGGACATGCAATAAAAATGACGACTGTCCTTTATTAAAAAGTATTTACATTTTACCGATCTCTCCATTTGTTAAAAAATTGTGGCCCATTAGTTTTCGCAATTTCCTATTGGACACCCTGTACCTCAATTTTTGTGTATCACCCGGACATTTTGATTTTCCATTTCCACTAGAATTGCAGCGAAATCAACGAAATTATTCCTTTCGGAATTTATAATATCAATTTATGTATATTTTAAGTATTTGAAGATATAAAATAATTTGATATTTTTCAAAGAAAATTTGACCAACAAATTTAGAAAAATGATAACTACTTGAGCCAGATTGTCTTTGATGTATTTCTTCCCACGCAGAACGATGTGATTAAAGGTATGACTCAACGTGTATACCAACAATTCAGAAACGCTTTCTAATGAAACGAAAATTTATTATCAAACCAACATTTTTAAAATGTTCTTATTCTAAGGCGCTACCATAGCTTTCTTCGAAGCAATTCGGCGTATTTTGAAACCCTCATAACTTCGGTCTGGATACTGCTTTAGATCCCAAATTTCGGAATACGATGTAGTCGTCACTAAGCTTATGGAGTGTACTAAATGTTTTTCTTAAAGCTTAATCACTGATTATCAAAAGCCTTTCATGTACTTCCCTTAGTCGTAGAAAGCTGAAATTAGATATGTAGTGGGTTTAGCATAAAAGTAACGAGAAAATAAAAAAATCTATGATTTTCCTCTTCCAACACCTCACTGTGACAGGTGCCGATTCTGTAGGTAAAACGGTCTCTTAGTTCTAGAATGAATAGAACGGAATACTATCAAGGTAAGCAATAAAATAACTCCAGAGCATCTTAAAAAACGAACTGGAACCCCATCAAAAACATTTCTTGTAAAATATGTAGCCAAGTCGACGAATTCTAACACTATCATCATCAGATCACGCCAAGTCTCTACATTTTAGTTTAAAAATATTTTGTGACTTGACCATTGTCATTTATATTTCAATTTTCACATTCATAATTGAAGTAGGTACTTACCTACTGTATGCACATAATATAATAACAGTTTGGAACTATTCATGTATATAAGAAGTGAATGAAAAAGCATGTCTATTGATATAGTGATCTTAAGTTTACTATCCATGAAATAGGGGCATGTTATAGCTTCCGTGTTGCATAATGACCAAGTAAGGAAATTTGTCTAAACTAAGATGTAAAGACTTGGAGTGATATGAGAATGAAAGTATTAGAGTTCGTACGAGGAATGTCCTTGGCTGTTCATGAGATCTCATACTTTTTTAAGAGTGAAAGAGTCGCAAAACGTTGCTACATTTTTTATATGAAGTGTTTTTAATTGGATTGAAGTTATTAAATTAAATTACAGAAAGGTTACGAGGAAGAAATGGAGACAAGTTCAGATGGACTGAAAAGTGTTCTAACTGCTTGTATTATTCTGAAAAAATATTAATTTATGTTTTCGAAGAACCCGAGTAAAAATGAAAGGTGGCTGCACCTCGCACGGTTTCGAGAAGGCGGTACGACGGTTGCATGCAGTTCGTAGTAGTTTGAAAAATATGAAACGTCAGCACATCGACCGCACGAAGTAGAAATAATTTGTTGAAAAATTCAACTGTTGCACGCTTTGCGGTATGACAACGGCTGCACCACAGCCGAATTAATTTATTAAGATATATATTTATAAATTGGTTCAGAAAGTAGTGCGGCCGAGGTGTGGCGGAGCTATGGCTATTCCCATTTTTGATATATTTAGCAGTGCAGCCGTGTTGCGGCCTTCTTAAAATTTTTAGATATATGTACTCGGGAAGTTAAATAATTTATGAGACTGACTCTAATACAATGGTTATTTTCAAGTATTTTGAAGTTGTGGTTTCATACAAAAATCTAGCAAGCGAAAAATATCATGAATGTTGTTGGAAAAATAAATCATTTTAAGCCACTGACAACAAAGCAGAGCTCCCAAGGATATTGCAGAACCCATGAATGAAAGTTTAAAATATTTATATGTTATATCTTCTTAGCCCTGAAAATTATATTTCAAATATTGCGAGTTCAGAAAAACAGACAAACAGACAGATATTACTTTGTTTCCGACTCCATAATGATATATATAAAATAATATTGCTTAATGCAACTTAAATTCTTCTTGGAACTAATCATTTTTAAAGAGGTAATAAATATTGAGCGATCCTGCAGTCCTTCCCAGAAAAGTGGTAAGACGCCATAATCCCCCGAACAGCGGGAGCTGCTCCCCGTCGTAGACACGTCCGGGCCCGGCCCGTCTAAGGCGTCCGGTGGCCCGCTTCCGTCCGAACCTTCCCTGTCAGATTATAGCCATTAAGCCTATTCAATTTTAATTTAAAGTCGATAAGGATGCAGTGGAAGAAGAACGTGCCATAATCCCTCAAGGAGGCACACCAGGACCGTTGAATGCCGGCAGATTACAGTTCGGTTAAAGCGCTGCTTGTCTTTTAGCCACTTAATTTTTCAGGATGAAAAATCCTCCTGGTCTTAGCGTGCCAAAAGAAAACGAAGAAAAAGCTCCCCGCAGGGAGACTTGCTGGTCCCGACTACCGAATCCCGGCCCTTGAAATTGTGGAGCCCCAGCAAGAGGCACATTTTTCGGCACATTCTTGGGCATTTCTCCTGGTTAGCCGCGGCAAAATTTAATAGACATCTGGGTCGAAGTGGCGGCGGGCTCTTATGAAAATTATGTTGAAAGCAATTTAGGACCCAGGACCGCCCCGTCCGATCCAGGAGGGCGTCTGCAGCGCCCCTGAGCGCGCCGCGAAGAAATATGAAACAAAGTGACAAAAAATTGAATTATTCCCGGTGACGGCTGACAGGCCCTGAAATATAGCAGAGGAGCAGAGCGTCCCTGCAAAAATTCTACCAGAGCGGCGGCTTCTGAGCTTTGGGGCGATAAATTATCGCTGTCTGCGAAAATAAACTGAATTTCGTATTTTGTATTTACTGTGACTGTTTACTGACACTTCCGGATAAGTCCGCGCCCCCCGGCTTGAGTGCCTGCTGAATTTTGGCGCTTTTAATGAGCCCTGACTTATGCGCGCCAATGCTGGGCCCCAGGGAACGGCTCCAGACGGCTTAGGCGTTCGTTAGCATTAAGCTGTGAGAGGACGGCAATCCATCCCAGAGTAATAAAAAAATAAATATAAACAGTCTGTCAAGTACCTAATAATCTTGCGACTTTTCACCAACGTTGAAGTCATTCTACAATCTATACATTTGCAATTTTTTTTAATTCGTCTAATTCAGGTATTTGAAGTTTGTTACTATCTAGTTTTACTCACTTATAATAGATACAATTTGCATGAAAAATATCAGATTATATCCTAATCCTCAGGCGCTCAAGTTAAACTTCGTTGATACTCTTGGTTAGGTTTAGATCAATACTGAGAAACACCATTTTGTCTTAAACTTATTTTAAAAGAAGATTTGTTGTTTGCATAGCTATATCGGAAAACAGACTGAATCAAGACTGAAATATTAGTTAAATTGATGAGAACTAGCAATAAACTGAAAACAGACTGACAATTTTCAGCTGCTATAATAAATATAATATAATAATATTTCCTGTTAATAATTTGGCCCGGTGGAAGGAATTCATAATGCACCACAACACGATAATCGAGACTTACAATTTTTTGATCATAGTAATATATTTAAGAGATAATTTATACATATATTTACTGAAATTATTTAAACAGCTTGTATCTTGGATTTTCTCATATATAATATAGATTTAAATTTTTGTTTTCAGTGAATGGTAAGTTAAAATGCATCTTTATATTTAAAAAAATATATATATTCGTGGAATAGGTCGTTACAATAGTGACACTGTACGTTGTTATTAATTTTTTTTTAAATAATTTCATATCAACAATTACTTAGTAATATAAGCTTAGTAACTCGATTTGTGAGATTTAATGGGTAATTTTAGTTTAAAATATATTTAAATTCCGTCTTGTACGTTAGCTCTGAGTATATTGTTAATGAAGACTAATGTTTGCATTTGTCTAAGTCAAAATGCCTTAAATATTTATCATAAGCACGCTGTAACAACAGCGCTTCAGAGGTGGGGTTGTCCCAGATTGAATCTTCTCCAATTGGATACAAAAACGTATATTTAATTTCCAGAACTCAGTAGTAATTTATTGTTTTACTAGCTGGGTTACCCGGTTTCACCCGGCGTTGGGTAAATACTTACTAATTAAATACTTCTCAAATGTTCTAGTTTGTTATATCCTAGAACTTGTTTCAACCCGAAAACCCCTTTATAGATCCGCCATCTTGAATTTCCAAATCTTAATAATATTCAAAATTATTAGCCTTAAAATAATCATTCTAGCAATTTTCATTAAAATCCGTTGAAATCGAGAAGTTTTGGTCGCCATATTAGGTCCGCCATTTTGGATTTGTATATTTTGATAACATTCAAAATCAGTGACCTCAAGATAATCACTGTACTAATTTTTATTCAAATCCGTTGAAATCGAGAAATATTGGTCGCCATATTGGGTCCGCCATCTTGGATTTGTAAATTGTGATAACATTTCAAAGCAGTGACCTCAAGATAATCATTGTACTAATTTTCATTAAAATCCATTGAAATCGAGAAATCTTGGTCGCCATATGGGATCCGCCATCTTGAATTTCTAAATTTGGACAGCGGATTTGAAATCAGCATGCCGCAAAACCCTATGTAGCAATTTTCATGAAAATCGCTTCAAACTTAACATTTTCAGCCGCCATCTTGGATCCGCCACTTTGAAACTGTATTATCCGATATAGCCTATGTTACTCAGGGTGAATATAGCTTTCTAATGGTGAAAGAATTTTTGAAGTCGGCACAGTAGTTTTTGAGTTTATTCATTACAAACATACACACAAAAATACAAATCTTTCCTCTTTATAATATTAGTGTAGATGTAGATTATCGCTCAGTAGCAAATTATTATTTTGTTATTGCTTTTGATTAATTGTATTTGCTGAAAATTATTGGATAACGATTATGAGGCATAGCAAACACTTTAATTAACCAGCTTGATAGCATAGTTAGGAAAAGATTGTTGCAAAGGGTCTGGCCGCGTTAGCATGATGAATCTGCCCCTAATAGGAACCTGTATTGTTGCTGTTTAATATAATATTAAAGGATATGTACATAGAGCAATATTTAGTATTTTTTTCGAAGTGGTCCATCAAAAGCAAGTTATAGAAAAAAATGTTAACATTTTTGTTGAAAATCTATATACACATATATAACGGATAAAATTTTCAAAAAAATATTGAAATAAACTCTAGAATATATCCTTACACTCCTACTTGGTTTTACTTTCTCATCTTCAGTAGTTTATTAAATATACGTTTTTGAAAAAAAGTTTTTTTATATATCTCAAGGACGAAGCAATTTAGAGACGAAAAATTACTTATATTAACTACCAGTCAGCTGGCCTACATCATGGTGTATGCAACAATACAGGTTTCTATTGGGGCAGATTCGTCATGCTAACACGGCTTGACCCTTTAACAATCTTTTAAAAAACGCTTCGTCCCTTCACTTGTGTTGTATGTACTTGAAAGAAATGCAACAAACTCAATTCAAAGTTGACTAGATATGACCCTGAAATTTGGTAACTAAAAATACTTTTTATTTATACCATACATATATAACGTCGTATTTTTAATGCGTTAAATAAATAAATAAGATTTACTTAATTCTAAGTCGTTAGCATTTATGTACCGGCAACCTGCGTGGTAATGTTTGATTTGAATTATTTAATATTCTTTCGGCTCCATAAAAACTTTAAAATCGGCCCAAAACAACAATTTTATGGCTGCGGAGACAACAGTCAGCGGCCAACTTGCAGCACCGACCATTAAGCAGCATCTCATGTGAATACCAAATGGGGTCGCTGGACCTGGTGAATTGGTATGCCACGGGAGCGGTCTCTGCATTTGGGGCTCCGTGCGTTCAGAACTTCTAGCCGGGGCAAAAAAAAAAAAAAGAGAAAAAAAAAGAAGAAGATAAAACGAGGAAAATGCGGTGGCCAAGCAGTGACTCCTTTTCAAGTTCCAGGAGGAGTTTTTGCCGATTCGGTCGGAGTACTTTTTGCGGACAAGTTTATGGACACCTTAAAACCCTCCCGCAGCAGTAGTGTAAATCAATGTAAAACTTTTATTATGCCGCATTATCGGGATCCCGCTGTCGCACCCTGCTCAGGGATGCTAGACCCCTGGACCACTATAGGGCAGGGGAGTCACCGCAGCGCCACTGGCTCGGACGGGCTTAGCACCAATCAATGGCCTTATCTATGTGCGTTATCCCCTTTCACCGAATGATAAAATCTGATTGCCCCCTCATACACTTTCGTTTAGTCCTCCTGATGAAGGTCTTCTCCCGGGCCGTTCGTCCCGGCGCTCCTGCGATTGCAGGGCTCCAAATTGAGTTGGTTATGGGCACTTGACTGCGGCCCTTATTGAAGTTTTACTACCAGTAGTAGCCGCTTGACTACCGCCGAGGAGAGAAAATATGAAGTCCCCGGTAATTTGAAAGGATTTTGTGATTTAGGTCGAAAGCCGGAGGACTGTGGAAGCAGTTGATAAACGACTGGGGCCAGCCCAAATGAGCGCCGCCCTTTTACGGTCCCCATTTCGGCCACAATAAAAACCGACTGGGAGTCGTAAACGAACTCCTTGGCCCGCACCTTGCCTTAAATCACACAGCTCGATTCCTTTGCAGTGCGGCGCAATTAAAACCTCCGGCGGGGGACAGTTTTGCAGCTCTCGCTTTTAGCAGAAATGTGATTTTGACAGATGCTGGGGAATGGGCCTTGAGCATTTTCTATTACTTACAAAGTTAAGTCAGCCTTTTCTACCAGCACTATGCCAGTCTTTGTTGATTATATTTTTAACCGACTATAGGTCATTTTTAAACTCAAGAAATTTTACTGCAATATATAAAAGCTACACTCGTGGTCTTATAATTAAACCATTGATTTTGCTCTGTGTAATTTTTACCTTATATTAAAAATGTAAAATTAAATTAGTAAGAAAAACTACAAATCGTATTTTTGTACAAATTCATTTCAAAAAGCCCAAAATTGCACAATTCCCAGCTAACATATAATTAAGTTACCTATGGACTAGTGATGAGCAAAACAAGACTAAGGCTGGCCCATAAGAGCCCGTACAATATGTCAAAAACTGTAGAACTAAACACTTTAAAATTTTTAGTATCAGTTCAGTTAATAAAAGTTCACTAAACCGCGTATTACAGATAGATAATTTTCTTAAAACTAGCGACTAAAGTAGAAGGAAATATTTTTTAATCAGCAAGTCTTGGTGAAGTCTCGCAAACATGGTCTTGGTCTTGAAAATCGAGTCTTGGTAATGCTACCGCAGGTATATGTAGTACTGGTCTTGGTCTTAGAATTTCTGCAAGACCAACACCGATTTTGCTCATCACTAAATTCAAGACCAAAACCAATTGTACAAGACCAAGATTTGGTATTAATATTCGTATCGATTATCATAGTCTTGCTCTTGGTCTTGGTCTTGTTATGCTCATCGCTACTATGGACTAAATTCTTTGAACTTTTTACGTATATTTATATATTTGGAGATTACCTAACATAATACATTTAATATTTAGTTGGAATTCCCTTGTATTTGATGAGTTCCGCTTTGCTGTTCTTAGTATTAACTAATTCTGCGCCCTGTTGTCGATCTGAAGAGATGTTGTACCACTCTGAATTAGTTTCCAATGAGAATGCTTATTTTGGAATTTTTTAGCCGCAAGAGCCCTTGTTCTGATTCCCCACAAGTTTTAAATTGGGTTCAATTAAGGATTTTGCGTAGGCCACTCCATAACTTTTATTTAGTTGTTCACCAATAAAGTTTGAACGACCTGGGAACAGTGTGTCTTATTGAAAGATCCAAGGTAAAGGCAAATTGTCTGCGAAATTTTCATTTAAGTTTTGTTTAAAATCTTATTTTGCTATCTATCATTTCAAGTGGATCCCATTTGATGTAAAGTCTCCCATAATTTCCAAACACATTAAACTTCGAATCATCCAAAGCATAAGCTTTCAAAAATGTTGTTTTTTCAAATCCTCACAATGAACGTCAAGCATCTCGAATTTCTTCTTTAACACGTTAACGCCAGCGTGTACCACCGGTGGCTCACATGTGAATGGTTCATCTGGCGACGTGTACCACATAATAAATAAAACTTTTATGTCTTAATAAATGTATATTAAAAGGAAATTGCACTTTTGAAGTTTTGCTAAACAAGATTTTGTGCAAGGCGTCGCCGCCAGATAAAGCAAAATACGATTTTTCTGCCGCCCGATGAAGTGAAATACAAAAAACTGCGCCGGCGTAAACGTGTTAACCCATTAAGTCCCAAATGTCAGCTTTTTCGCCGCTGCGTTCGGCCGCTATATTTTTAGTGAAAATAGTGTCTGAAAAATATGTGACACACTAATTCCGACGCAAAATTTAATGATCTTTCAGAATCTGACCTCAAAATTTGCAACAAATGTGTGGTTCAAAAGTTGTAAATTAATTTATGCAAAAAAACGTGATTTTGAAAAAAAAAATTTCTGGTTTTTCCAATTTTCCACAAGGAAATCATTTGAAATTTCATTGTTTTCGTGCAAATATCGTGGTCTCGACTCCCAAAGCATAAGCTCCCGTTGTTTAAATGAAGGATTTTAATGTTTAAGCACACAAAATGGCGGTCGGGACACGAAAAGATGAGAAAAAGCTTTCGGAATTTTTTACTCGAAAACAAAGGGTTTTAGAGAAAAATTTTATTGAACAAAAAGTTCAGTTTCAGAATTTTTGATGAGATTTTTGGATTTTTCAAAAAATGATCAAATCCAAAAATCCAAAAATTGCTTGAAAAATTCTGAAATTCACACGGGTTTCTCAATCAATTCTAAGCACTTTTTGTTCAATAAAATTTTTCTCTAAAACCCTTTGTTTTCGAGTAAAAAATTCCGAAATCTTTTTCTCATCTTTTCGTGTCCCGACCGCCATTCACACGTGTTCTTTGGCTAATTATAAGCACTTTTTGTCATATAAAATTTATTCGTATAATTGATCCTTTTTGAGTAAAAATATCACCAATTTTTTTTATGATGAAATTTTGTGATATTTTTACTCAAAAAGGACGAATTATACGAATAAATTTTATGTGACTAAAAGTGCTTATAATTAGCCAAGGAACACGTGTCAATTTTTTCAGAATTTTTCGGGACATTTTTGGATTTTTCAAAAATTGGCCAAATCTAAAAAACCAAAAATAGTCCAAAAAATTCTGAAAAAATTTATATGTTTTCCTTGGCTAATTATAAGCACTTTTTGTCATAGAAATTTTTTTTGAAAAGTTGATGCTTTTCGTGTGAAAAAATCGCGACCTTTTTTGCTGTACAAAGTGGCCATTTTGCAAAAACCAAAGCGAAAAAAAAAATTCAAAGCCATGGTTTGAGAAAGTGTAGATATTCGGACCGCGATTTTTGGTAGTTATATGATCATACAATAGCAGCAACGACAAGATAATCGACTTTGAGACGAAAAATGACCAAAAAAGATCGGCACTTTTTTGAAAAAACCAAAAAAATAATAGGGTTTTTGAAGTTTTTATGCAAAACAAATGCCAGATTCTGAAAGAGCACCCTCAAAAACCCCTTCTATACGAATTTGGAGGAAATCCGCCCCAATTTGCTATTCGAATCGTACAATTGAACTTGCGTGCACAAAATCCTCGTTTTGCGCATTAATGGGTTAACATAAGGTTTATCGAGAAGTCAATTTGATCGCTTTCTGTTAATTTTAAATTTATTCTCTCTCTTTTTAAAGAAAATTCTTTAATTATATTAAAAGTTCAATTATAAAGTCGAAAAACACTCTTATTATTTTTCTTAAAAGCATCTTTACTCCTTAAATTAATTTAATTCATCATTAATATGAAAAAAATGTCTTAAACCGTATTGCAATATTTGTTCTGCTCCAAATCATGTCTAACTTTTCTTAGGATTTTTGAGATTTTACTCTGATATTATAAAATATTTCTCTGAGTGTAGTAAAAGTTTTTGCGATAAGCAGAACGTGAACAAAAGTAAATGTAGAATTCATCAGCTGGACATAATTTCTTACTTTTAGCTCCCTTCTCCATATAAAGATAAATGGATACGTTTGTAAATTTTATAAAAAATGGAAATGTGTAATAGAAAGCAGTTCAACCATAAATGGTATATAAAAAATATCTGCATATACTAGCCCTAAACATATATCATCATTATAGGGGAGATGGGGGTAAGACGGGGTAGCGGGTAAGACGGGGTACCCAGCGAAATTCGCAGTTTAAACTGACCAATCACACTCGTTCATGCATCGTTCGATGCACCGCCATGACACCTGTCAGTTGTCCAGTCATTATTTGTTCGCAAGTGTACGCTTGCCGAAATACTCTAAAAAAACTGTTTTACTGCAAAGTGCTTATCACATTTTCTTCCAGTTTGACACGTGACTGTGGTTCATTAAATAATACTAGCTGGTGACGTGTGACTGCTATTGACGCTTAAACTAACCTACAATTAGATAAACATTGTGTTTCCTTGAGATTGCTGACTGTTTCTTTTTTGTTTTAATTATTATTAAAAAACGGCACGGTAGGCAAGATGGGGTAACGACTACACACCATGTATGTATTGTATAGAAGTATATTTCGCTTCCATTGAAGAGTGGATATCATGCTCAAATTGTGGAAAATGGGCACATAATAACTTTGCAGGAATCGACGATGATGATGACGAAGCCTTCCACATCTGCGAGTTGTGCCAGTCGGAATAATCATCATTCTGTCTGATAATTCTCATTACCCCATCTTACCTCAGGGGGGTACCCCATCTTACCCGCACCATGGGGCAAGACGGGGCAAAACACCTTTATTTTGATTTTAATTTTTTTTTCTAAAATGCATAATTAAAAGTTCCTAATTTCACCAAATATTAGAAGAGTAATAAATAGTTGTTAATTAAAAAATAAATATGAATGTCTCACTAAGTAAAGTTTTCTTTTATTGATCTTCAAACCTTAAGTACCCCATCTTGCCACCCTCTCCCCTACTTACAGGAAAAGCAAGAGGGAAAAGACCTTAATTTCCAAGGAATATCTCCGGAAAGTAGACAAAGCCATCTTTCTTTCGATTGAAACAGCTAAGGAGGAGAAAGAAATTCCTCGAGGACAAGACGACATTTCTACCTCAATCCAATAAAGGAACAAGCAGTCCTGTTCGGCTTTCATCTCACCCGATGTCACTTCATAAAATATATCAGTTTACAGCCCGGTGGCGCTGAGCTCCCCCAGAAAAAAAAAGGTTTGCAGGCCAGCCCTTTAGTTTCATCGGGCCTCTGTTTTCACTATTTCAGAGGATTATTGAGGGCTTGCAATCAAAACCTCCCTGAAGGACTTAAATTAATCCGGTTAGGGGGGACAAAGGGCGTGCATTTGCATTTATGATTACCAAATAGCCATCCCTTCGACCCTGCCCTGCTGTGAAATGTGTTGACCCACTTTTCGTCAAAGGGAAATAAAAATGAGCCCAGGAACAAAGCGAGTAGTAATTTATGAAAGTAGGGATTCCAATTTTCAACGGCGACTTTATGTTATAATCCGAAATTGTTGACCAGGGGATTTGTTTGTGAGATTGTGAGACGACACGATGGTTGTGGGATGTAATCTGCTCGGATTTGACGGCCTCTCAAAGTGTCCACTGAGCCCTCTGCGGGGCGGGGGGACCGGAGGTAAATTACGTTCTCATTATAATCTACTTACCGGATATCCATGACTTTGAAGACGGCCAACTTGTTGGATTTGAGGCTTCTTCATTTTTAATCAGCGAATTCGGTCCTCGGTTACAGAGGGGATTTCGAATCGATCCGGGTCCAAAAAGCCAAAGTTCCGTGAGAAAATTCAGAGTCGACCACAAGATGTTCACTGTCTACGGTGAAGCAGACTGGCGAGACCTCGGTTATTTTTAGATTTTCAATGCTCAGCGGATGATGGCAAAATCAATTGTCCTCTGGAATTCTTGCTCATAACATAATTTATTTCATTCGTTTTGAGTTCATAATTTTTGAAAAGTAAAACTGATTCTTAGGAGAAAACCAAATAAAAATAAGAATACATTCAAAAGTTTTAACGATTTTTTTAAAATTTTTGCCTTACCTACATTTATGAGTAGTTTTAATAATCGCTTTTAAGCACAATTATTTGTTTGTTTGTTTATTTGTTTATTTGTTTATTTGTAGATATGTTTACCAATAGAAGTATCTTATAGACTAGAAAATCAAATTTCATATTATGAACAAATACCAGTAAAATTCATGCTTGTAAGTTACAATTTTCAAAGATAAAAGAAGTATAGTTGAATTGAAAGACTATAAAATATATACTAAATAATAATTGTAAACATAGTCATTTCATATCAGACCGCGTTCAAGGTCATTTCAATGCCAAATTGGCAAAACTCATTCCAAATAGCCTCAATTACCGTACATGTAGATTTTTGGGGTCACTGATTCCGAATTCAAGGTCTATTATGAGATCGCGTTGCAAATGTCCTAAGTTGATGACAAATTGTGAAATTTTTCTTCTTGAAGTTTTATTTAGGGATATTTATTAATCGTGTTTTCACATAATATCATTCCAGTAAATCTAACGATATGAAAGAATAATTTTATTTAAAAAAGCGGATGTAATTCTTCTTATTTACTCGAAAATATTACATTCGTTTTTCTAGGAAGTTTCAAGATGTTATATAGAATCGGTGAAAACTATTCACTTAATTAAACCCAAATAGCCCGATAGCTGCCTCATTTTCGATAGCTTTTATTTGACTTGATTCTTCGCATGTGTGTCTTCCCGATTCAAAATTTATATTCGATTTTTAACATACTTCCTATAATCCAACTTTGATGAAATTTTACAGACATACGTAAGTTTTGTGACAATACAATCTAGTATATCTAGTGTCGTTCAAAATTGGGTATGGCGGACGCTCCAAGATAGTGGATTACCTGTTTTCTTCACAACTCTCTAGACATGGATATCAAATGAAACAGTTTGATGACTAAAATACGATAAACAATGAAACAAAAAACAAGGGAAATTAAATGAACCCCCCGATTCTGGATAAAAATTAAGAGCTCTTAACCTCTTAACTACTATCAAAAATCCTTTTAAAGGAATTAATATGCTACCACATTATTGAACAAAAAATAAATATGTCCCTCTTTAGATGGGCGTGTCTTTTGCATGGGTTGGCGGGCGAAACTTTCAGAGTGCTGTTTTTAAACTAGAGGTTTAGGGATTTTGCGTTTTTCTTCAGAGAGCAGTTTAGCAAGACGCCCCTGTTTAAAAACCGCCAATTTTAAGCTCTGAAAAAGTGTCCCATTTTTTACTTTGCGGAGTTATATGCCATATGTGTATATAAAAAGAGATCCATCAGTGCATGTCATTAAAATAAGGAATCTTGAATATACAAAAGTAAAAATGAAACAAGAATAGTTTGTTTGATTTGTACTATACAGTTACTGCGAAAATGAGTTTGAAATGTAGTATTTTTTTGAGAAAAGTTACTATATTTCAATTCCCTCTTTAATTTTGTATCGATTTGATCCATACCACGCGAAGCTCAATTGCTATTTTTGATTTCTATGGTTTCAGATTTATCTGGATTATCTGGCGACCCCTGCCTGTGCACGATTCAATTTTAAACGAAGTCACCGAAATTATCCAGTCGGTGATCCGACACGGCTCTGGGCAAACTTAATCGGTTCCATCGAAGAAAATCAATTTCTTGAAGGTATCCGGCTGGCTGAGCTTATTAATTAAGTCAAGAGGGTTAAGCACCGACTTCTTATCAATCATCGAACCCTCCGGATTTTCTTCCCGACAAGAAGTTAAGTAATTGCCGGAGTGTTCGTAAATATGTAATCATCTTCGAACGGAGCCGGTCCGCACCTACGACCCTCGCCTAAGCATGTAGATACGTAGATACAGCAACGTTCGTTTGTATGAAAATAAGCCCGGTGGGTGACGGAGAGGACCGAAATTTAATCTCGCCCGCCAGGATTTAAGCAGGTTTAGTGTGTAAATTTCATGCACCGACGTCATCTGCGGGTGCGTGGAGTTGTTGTAGGCCGGGTGCGGGTGGCTACTAAATTTGTTTGTCGTTCCCTTCCCTGCTTGTTCTCTCCCCCGCCTCAGAGTAAGCAGGAATTAGCAAAACACGGCGAGCTAATTACGTTAAGCGAACTACTCCAGACGAAATCCCACCGCCACGCCATGCCGCTTCTGAGGCGAGTCAGGATTTATGCCTGCCCGCGTCATGCTAACGACATTCTTGCGGGCGGAGAGGACGTTTTTAAAATTTTCGGAAATTCCACAAGTCACAATTTCGTGGGATAACTAACAAGGCTTATCGTCGTCCTGATTATGTCCTTGCAATTGAAGAGCGATAAGCCATGAATTTATGGAAATTAGATTATACTACGCGGAATATTTTAGAGCGAGGACGAGCGACCCACAAATTCAGGAGATGAATTAGGCCATTTAGGCGGGAGTTCTCCACTTTAAAATTCTATGGGAAAAATCTTGGGTACCTGCGAATTTGTGATATTTTTTTTTTATTTTCCGGTCTACGAAAGTTAAACGGTTTGAACAACTTTTTGGGAGTGCGCTCAAAAAGTTTGTAAAGCTCAATTTTCTCAGGTTTTACCATGATAGGGAGAGAGTAAGGGTAAAATATTTTTTTTGGTACTACAGCTACTTTGGGTTAATTATTTCAATTGAATAACTTTTTAATCAGTAACTCCAAATGCCCTTGGTTTCTTATACACATTTTTTGCTTCGAATTTGCACCTTTTCAGGCACAATTTTATACAATATGTTTAATGAATTTCCCGTAAAAAAATTATATGACATGGAAAAGGAAAAGTTTTACTCAAAATTCAGATATTTCATAATTTTTATTTTAACTTCAGAATGTGTTCCCGAGATGAATGGATAATATCATCGGTTTTAAATTTGCTTACGTAATGAGAAAATAAATTAATTTAATTTTCTCGACGACATTTGTACTTTAACCTTCAAATTAAGTTTTGAAATGGGATTTCCATTTACATTTATTTACAATGGTAGTTTTATATGAAAATAAGAAAAATTTATAATAATTGAAAAGAAGAGAAAAAAGTAAATAATTATATTAGGTAACAAAATGTAAACATTAAATTAATGAACTCATTAATGTTTTTCCTAGTTTTCCTGATATTTGTAGTAAATGATGGCTATTAAGTGAATAAAAATGTAAGCTTTTTGTCGCAGCTAGCTCACCTGAAATTATGAAAGAAGCAAAACAGATGCATATAACTAAAAATGTGTAGAGGAATAATCAACAAACCAAATTAACTTCCGTGACGTTGGACTCCTGTATTAGCAATAACAAACAGCTGTCACTTGACAGCAACCATTTTTATCTGTTCCATACAGAGCGACATCTGCATTACAATTTGACACTAATCATTTGAAAAATTGGATTATATCAATCCTTGCAAATGCCAAATTTATTATAGTATAAAAATGGGCGAAAGTCAGATGATTATCATTCTGATTGCGGCAGTGTTCGGTGTAGTTTTCCTCCAGGTTTTCACCGCTGCTGCTGATATTAAAAATCTTTTTGACCACAGAGTTCGAAGAATTATTGGTTTTCCTAGCAAATACTGAGATTTAAAGTTACTACTTGAATTTGGGTGAATAGGTTTTTTACTACACTATAATTTAGTAGAAGTGCATTCAATTCGAACCAGAACATATGTGTAACATAAGAAAACAGGCTATTAACTGCGTTCGCGGTATGTGTATACACGTGAATTCAGAACTTTATTTCTGTGCTGTTGTCGTGTATATAATACACTCGTTGTATAAAATATCAAATTTCCATTGACAACAAAAACTCCAAATTTTAGCAAGAAGTAATAAAAACGCAATCATTCATCGTTTTGTTTTCATTTGTTCGTAATATTTATAATTGGAGCATTTGACCTACATACGTTTGCCGTGTATATTCGTTACTTGTTTAATTTTAATTATGCACCCCACGAGGGATTTAAAAAAAACTTTTGCACTTTCCAGGTAAATTCAGCTTTGGTTTACATTTTTGGCAATAGCCGGGTATCAATTAATTATTTCTGAAGGCAATAAATACTTATTTTCGCAGCAAATACTGACAAGTAATAGTAAAAGGCTATCACATAATTTCGAGCACTTACTAGCCGTGCCGTCCCAAGGTACTAAAGCACCTGGGGCAAAAAGAGTTTCAGCGCGCCCTTAACCCTACATTGCTCTTGATGAACATGATATCAATATCACTTTATTGTATCTGTAGGTATCTCTCGAAATTGAAAATGGCTGTAGTATAATTTTGAAAAAAAATTAATAATGCAATTGCAATAAAATTATAAGCAAAAATACGTCAAATATGAATTGTTCTCTTATTACAGGTCACAGTTAATGATAATTCAGATATATTATATTATACAGATGTACGATAATCGATTGTTGATTTATTATTCATGTTATTATTAAATTATAGCTAACAATTGATATTGTATGGATACATACAAATAATGGTTGAATATATAAATTAAAGTCACAATCGAATTAAAAACATAATCTTCGATATATAGGGCAATTAAGGTTTATTACTGTCTTCAAAGAATGAAAACTATTTAAATTTAGAGAACAGTTCTATAATTAACGTGATGAATTTTAGAATTACGGTTGCAGAAACTGTTTTAAGATAGTTTCACTAAATTTTCTTCCGGTAAGAGAATTATTTCGCTATGATAGGAAAATCATTTTCCTACTATTAATTTTTGCTATCGCTGATTTGCTTATTATTAATTATACTTTTTTTTTTTTTTTTTATTGTGGGATTGTACTGAAAATTAAGGCTTTTAAATGCGACTCTTTTTTCTTATGCTGTTATCAAGCGCCCGGGGCACCTTGCCCCAGTTGCCTGCCCCACCCTTCGAGCTTTAAACAAATGCTGTTACTGAAACCTTTTACTTTATTGATTTTTATTCACTTGATTGGTATTTTTCTATAAGTTCTAATAGTTTATAATAGTTTTTTTTTTCAGTTTGTGGGTAATTAATCATTATATTCAACCCTAAAAATCTATCTTCGGTTTCTGATATTGTATGATTTATCTGACTGCAAACTAATCGAAAAACTTTTCGTCAATATGATCCTCAAGACAAATACTCGCAAATCCATCCGAATGGAAAATGTTATCTAGGCCGCAATGCACGATGAAATCAAAACGAATTGAATTCCACAAAAAGGGTAACACATTTTTCGAAAGGAGCTCACTGATGAGAAAACGTTTTGAGCACAAAAGGGTAAACTTGTCGAGGAAAAGCTGCATCGTGCATTTTCCGGCACCATCCTTCAGCTGAAGTGCATCGATCAGATCTTGGGAAGCCGCTAGAGCAGGCGGGGCGGGGGGAATGGGTGAGGGCGAGGACAAAACATCCCCCAACAATAGGCAATAAATCATATCTGTCGGCTGCTAGCAATCAGGAGCCATCAAAACTAGAAATAGAAACGAAAGCGGTTAAATTTGCAGAAGTCCTGGCAAAGGACGAGCGCTTCATGGCCACACTGAGACGGAGGAGTGAGTGGAGGAAGAAAGAAAGGTCAGCGGAGCTCGAGGTCGCCCCGGACCGGAGCCACGCGGATATGGAGATCAAAGACGAAATTACCGGGTCACTGGAGGAGCAATATGGGAACTTTTATCGACATCAGTCAAGTGTTTTTCCGCCTGGCCCCGCCGACGGCTCATCCGGACGGGGACGTCCTTGCAGCGCCCGGCTTCGTGGAGGAGATTTCTTCGCAATTTTTGTTCTGTGCAGATTTATCTCAAAATCGCTCGAATTGAATTAGCAGCGTGACTGGAGCGGGTAATGCAGGGTCCCCTAGGCAGTTCTGGATTTTCGCTTTCACCCGAAGTGGAAAATTAAATATTGCAAAAGAATGGAAAATTGCCGCCGGGACTCGATGGGATTTCTCATCGTCGTCACAAAGAAGCTCTCTGGAGCATTGGAGAGGCTGAAGGCTGCACAGCTTCGCTGTATTAAGAAAATTGCCCGAATCCAAAGACAAAGGCTGAGGAAATTGCCAGGCTATTGCTGGCGAATTAATGCCCGCTCTCAGGAAAAACGCTGTATATACCTTTATTCAATTTAGTTTCCACTATTTCGACCCGTCCGTCTGCCCGGCAACCAAGTCCTGTTTACAAAGGGCGAAATTTAATTTAAAACGAGGTGCCTCGGCGAAATCCAATAAAATGCTTCGAATTATTGTTGGGTTCCTTGGGAACCTCGTTTGTTGGTCTCCCTGGACCACAGACATTATAAAGCTGGACAGACCCTTTACACACCGTTCGATGACGAATCGAACAATTCTATTGCCGCATTTTGGCAGAATCTGAGTGTAGATAGATAGATATCCACTACTACATATATATATAAGTGCAGTATCCCTAGAAAGCAGGGTCTGTGAATCCTGCTGCGAGTTTTCTGTGCCTGATATGAATCACTCCGCGAGAAAACTCACTAGAAAATCAGGAGCAGGGCCAAGGAATGCATCAACAGAGGCGAAATTAAGGAAGCCCTGAGGCCCCCAGGAGTACGACGAACTCCTCGTCAGAGGAACGGAAGGCGTGCAGGTGAAAAAGTTAAATAAAAATCTTAATCAGGCACAGATCCCAGATTCAAACGATAGGGCCCGGGAGCGAAAGTTCGCCGGAGCGGTGGTGGTGCACTGCTCCCGGGACTCAGACAAACCTCTCACTTTGGACTCACAAAGTTCGCAGACGTTCACGGCAGTGTGTGTGCATGCCCTCAAGGTGGGAATTTTTAAATAAGACGCCTTGGCACGCGATTTAATTTTAAGTTTTTGATGGCAAGAAAATTTAATTAGCTCCAAAAAACCTTAAACTAGCGCTGTTTGAAGATGATGCGAGAAAAGCTGCCTTTTCATCCCGTCATTCCGCTTGCTTCTTAATTTTAAAGATACAGTAAAACTTTATTATAACGCTTTTAAATATTTGGGCTGGAAACGCGTCATTTTATTTTATTTAATTCAGCTTAGTGCAAGTATACAAACTTAAAAGTTTCAACTTATAGACTAACAGGGAAAATAATTAAAATTAGGAGGGAAGTTTCAGGACCTTCCTAAGGGATGACTTACTCAGGTGGAAGTCGAACGAGGATGTGGAGTTCGGTTTACAGATCATCCTCAAAATTGGCTTGGAGAAGCCATGCTTGTCCTTGGCAAAATTAAGTAGCTTAGTTAAAGGTTTCAATTCGATCGGTTTCAGGCGATTCTTATAATGGGGTAAGTTCTTGACAAAAGCGATGTATAAGATTTCGCGACGTATGGGTCTTTAAATTCTATGGACTAATATCTGAGTAAGCTTTGGCTAAGGTTAACCTTGCTATCGCAGATGAAACCAAGATCTCAAAGAGAAACAACTAATTATGCTCGCCAGATAATAGATATACTCTAAAGTTTTTTGTTTTTTTTTTGTGGCGGCGCACTTTTAACGATATCAAAATTTGACGGCACACAAAGAAAATGATAAGTTTAAAAGTTGTTTACTTTCCTATAATACACTTTGTAAAGTAGTTTATGATAATAATTTTAAGGGGTTAGGTGTAGTCAGAATTTTCGAAAAATCGATTTTTTTTTGCATTTTCTTAAAGTATAATATCTTAGAAATATTCTCTGAAAATTTTAAGTAAATCCGACAAATACTTTTCGAGTTATTCGATAATTAACAAAGGGTTCTCGGACGCTCTGGAACGAAAAAACCGATACTGCACGTGTGAAAGTGGCAGATAAGCTCGACAACATTCGAGAAGGTAGAATCCTACGTAGACAACATCAAATAGATATTTTGGAAGCTCCTACAACGGCTGAAGAACTATTATATGGCCCAGGAATAGATGACTCGGTGTAAGTAATTAAATAATACGTATTACTTTACGTAAATTAAGTGTAAAACTTCAAATGCGTTTTTCTCAAAACTATGTTTTTTGAACTGGTGACCACTGTAGCTCAAAAACCGCTCGGTAGATTTTAATGAAATTTATACAGATTTTTGAAATTATAAAAAACTAGTGCCTGATCGAAGGATTTTTTTTTTTTTAATTTCGATTTTTTATAAACAATTAACTGTTGGTTTTTTCCCAAAAATCTGGAAAAAATTTTCCTGAGGCTGCCATTTTGTTAATTTAAAAAAAAAAAAAAAAAGCATCGATCAGGCACTAGATTAGGTATTAATAAAACTAATTTTTTTTGTCCAATTGATTTTGGATGAATCTCCAAGGATAAGTGATGGTCACCGCAAGGCGCTTCGGTTGGAACTGGATCAAAACAAACAGCCATAACTTTTAAAATTATTAATTTTTTTTTCTAAAATTTCTGTCAAGTCAAGTCGAAACTTTATTTAATAATGCTATGTTTTTACTTTTATAAAATAAAATAATTTAGTGGCAAAAAAAATTATTTAAAATTGTCATTTTTTTAAGCCCCTGACTACACCTAACACCTTAAATGTAAAATAAAATAATATGTACTACAAAAACAACAGTACGTTTATTAACCTTTAGACGGCCGGGATTTGAGAGCTAACATCGCCCTTGAAAAGTGCCCAAATTTGTATCTGGTATCACGTATCAACTATATACAAAGTTCATATCAAAGGCGAGCCGATATATTGGCTCTCCGGTCCGGTAAGGAATAGGAAAAATTGTGTAGTATTAAATTTTATGAAATAGCTAAAATTCGGTGAAAATGTAACTCTAGGGGTTTTCGGGGTCGCTGATTACGAATCCGGGGTCAGATTTAATCAATTTACATTTCCCTACCCCCCACTCTAGCTCCTCCGCTACAATTACAATTTTACCTTGCGGAGGCATTTGAAGAGTAGGCGAGGGGTTAGTAGGGGGTAGGGTGAATGCATTTATCAATTCTGACCCCAGATTCGTGATCAGCAACCCCAAAAACGCCCTGAATCTTTTTTATAACAAAAAATTATTGATTTCCCTCCAAAGCCTATATATTGGTTTTCCGGTCCTCTAAAGGTTAAGGGATTAATTATAAGTTAATAATAAGAATAATTTTAATGAGAAATTTGAGCCTGATGTTTTTCGATAATTTCATTTATATTTGGTCGTAAAAATTACAATGCTACTCTCATATCGTCTTCTACATTTAACAGTCTCGATCTTTTCTTCGTTTTTATGTTGGTTAAAACTGAAAATCCGAATTCACACAAATAAGATGTAGACAATTGTAATATAATATTTTTATAGGTTTTTCGGCTATCATGGGATAATCGCATCTAATGTCAATCCAAAATGAATTAATTAAATCTTCCGAATATTTTAAAATTAAATCTCGATTATAAAACGAAATTCATTTCATTCATTCAAAGTTAATTCAAATACAGAAATATTCGTTCTCACAAATGGATTACCCATCAAATTTTGTTAGGTATATCTAAATTTGGGAAATAATGAACAATTCTCTCCTCTAATGCTGTCACATGGTCAATAACAATTTTATGAATAGCTTTATTAAAATCTTTTGGTACTGACTGAAACTTTTCCAAATTTCCTTCCTGAAGTATATTCTTCTATAAAGTTATTTGTTTTAAATCCCACCAGTTTGTCTATTGAGTTTAATATATTTTCTTTCGGAATTTATGTTATTAAAATATTATTATATAAAATTATTATCTTCCAACAAATGAACAAAATCATAATTTTTATTTTGTTCAAAAAACATTTTCATTTCGTATGGAAGTGGAAAACCTGCATGTCGTTTCAATACAATGGGATCATTCGTACGTAAACGTCCCTATTCGGACGAACAAAATTCGTATGAAAACGTACGAAAAGGACGGGCAGCCTAACACGCGTGAGCCGATTTAAGGTATGAAAAAAAACAAGTAATTAAAATTATTTTTATTAATTTAAATACCTATTCCTGTTAAAATAATTTGTACATTTTCTTTTTAAATTATATTATTTAATATTTTAACATATTCTTATATATAATTACTTTTCTTTAATTTAAAATTTACTCGTAATAAAAACAAAGCGTTGTAATTTTTACTATATCATTTCTAAAATTTGGCGGCACACTTTAAGAATTTGGCGGCACACAAAAGTGCCGCGGCACAGTGGTTGTGAATCAGTGCTCTAAAGGAACGAAGACGTTTACGGGAATAGGTAGTGGATTAGAATTTTGAGACGTTTAATTGCAACAAGTTTTTATGACGCCATATGCAAAGAGAATCAAATCTTGTAAAAGTAGCAGTCAAACCCGGAGCTTTGTCAGCGTAAATTGAAAGAAATGATTGTGTTATAAGTTTAAATTTACTACAACAAAACATAAAGCATTTTAAGATTTTCCACTGTTTTGTTCATTAGCTAGTTAATCGAGTAACTGAGCACAATTTAAACTTCTCCAAAGTGCCCCCTGCTGAAGCACACGATGCGCCGTTTTGCATCGCAGGTTGGGAGCATAACAGCGAAAATTTCTATGCAAAATTAATTTTCCAGGGAACGCAATGAAATTAAATTTCGAATATCGGGCGTGAGTTGAAGTGTTAAATTGACAGGACTGGAGACTGGAGCTCATAGGGAACACTCCCGCCTAATGTTCTTCAGAGTTTCCAGGCTTAGGGCTCTTGGCTTTGACCTCGCTTTGAGGAGCAATCACCGAATTTGCCAGGCGGACTAAGACAGACATTGTTATCTATCTATCTATCTATCTATCGATCTATAGATCTACCTATCTACCTAAACTCCCTAATTGCATTCTGCGGCTGTCAACGCTTCGGCAACTTCGGCCCTCCGAGGGCCCCTGGGAGCAGCATTCTGGACGGGTTTGTTCCCTTCGTCTTTGAAATGCCATTACAGTCGCCGATGAAATTATAGGTCTTTCAATTTTGTGCTCTTCATTCATTCGCCCCAGTCTGCTCGTCTGCATCCCTTCCTGGCGGCAGCTATGGTCCTCCGGGTGAATTTTTGCTTTTTGGGGTTTATGTAGGGACCCGTCTTGACTCCCAGAGTCTGAAAGGAGCTTAATTTTCTGACTGGCAGAAGCCGTCGCGTTGCATCTGTTCAATTTTGATTCCGCCCGAGGCATCTTTTTCCTGGTTGATTTAGTTTCTAGTCGCCGGATCCGGATTACAAGTGTTGTTCGCTGATACTTGAAGGGCCCCCCATTCATCATCGCCCTGATACGCTTAAAACTCGGTTAAAACTTTGCACCAGAGGGGTAGCCGCCGGAGCCGGGCCCTTCAACACCAGCACCCATTGCTACAGTCGTAAATTGTCGGTGCAGTAACTCCTCTTCAGTGCTCCCGCCCCCGCCCAGTCGTTCGGCGCTTCAAGAGCACGAATGAGGTTGATGGAGCTTCCCTGTTATGAATACGCCCTGAAACTGGGGATGCTGCATAGAAAAGACGGAGCCAATATCATTTTGCGCATTTTTTGAATTGCTCCCCGGCGACCGGCAGTGCTCCCAGCACTCTGGAAAATTTCCGGCAATTTCGGTGAGAGCTAATTAAAAAGCATAAAAATGCGAATGTCCGCATTGTCCTAATCGCGGCAAGATCGCAACCACGAACCACGGAATTGTTTAGACGGCCATTAAAACCATCCTTCGCCCTTGCAGGAAGAAAACACCTTAAGAAAAAATCCACTTCGTCTCGTTGTAAGGGATTAAGGAGAGCCGGTAGAGCGCGGACACGTTTACCTAGCATTTGCTTAGCCATGGGAACAATAAATGTCACACAATTTTTCTGAACACACCTTGCCACCGTACCGTTGTGCACTTTTAATTTCATTTTCCAGGTGAGATTTAATGAAAATGGTTTTTGCCATCGCGTGAGGAAAACGTGGACAATCGAAAAGGACATTTTTAACTTCTCATTTCTCCGAAAGGGATTTTGTTGGTTCTATTCTAGCGTATTGTACTTCAGGCATAGGGACCAGTTGGGCTTGGGTGGATTTCGCTCCTTCATATATATAGATCATGTAAAGAACTCTCTTTAATCTTCCAACGTAGAGAATTCTTTTTGAGGATAGTGTACGTCTATCAAAGTAAACGAGATAAAAAAAAAAAAAACGATGAGTGACTTTTCAGATTAAGGCAAGAAACACAATGATACGACCGACGACCGGCGAGCGACGGGAGCGTACGACGACACAACGACAAAGCATATTGGGCATATACATATACATCTAAATACATTGACGCGACACGAGCTACGCGCCGTGCAAAATAGATCCGATTCTATTTTGCACGTCGTACGCGTCGTCAGTGCCAACTGTAAAAAATTGAAACAGACACAACTATTAATGTATGCGGTTTAGTTCTATGGTTTTGACAAATATCAGCTGTTTTTCACGCACTTTCAGCCCTCCACACATTCTCATCGTAACCCCTTAGACCGCCTACTCCTACGACACTTCAATTCAAATTTCGTACGCTTTGTCAAACTGGCAACGACCGTCGCTCGTATCATTGTGTCATGGCCAACGTACATGGCGTACGCACCCGTCGCTCGCCGGTCGTCGGTCGTATCATTGTGTTTCGGGCCTAAATGAGTGTTTAAGAAGATTAACAAGTGTCCTTTATATGATCTGTAAATCGCTGTCAACAATAGTTCGTTTTTCTAAAAGTGGCGATACCCTTATAGGCGAGGAGCCACCAATCCTGAAAGTACCGTGATCGCGGATTTGAAAATTTTTGGTGGAAATGAAAAGTTTTCACTCAGACGAATAAGATGGGCTTGGTCGGCGTTGATTTAATTAGCCGAAAACATGTTTAATTAAATTTTGTATTATTCAATGACCACAATGTTTTACCGTCATCGCGGATTTTAACCAATCTTAAGTTAATTTGTGCGAAATTTTATACAGATTTAGAAAAAACCCGGCCGACCGATACTTTTTAGCCGGAAAGGTCCGGCATACCTATTTGAATGGTGTGCCAAGGGGTAAAATTTCTCCGTTATCACGGAAACATTTTATTTTTTTTTTTTTTTTCGTTTTACGCATTTTAATGCCAGATTCGAAAATATCTTGGTATGCGGGTTCAGAAAATTACTTTTTTTGGAGTAAATGTATTTTCTCTAACTCCGGTTTCTTTCTTAGATTTTTAGTTATATGCAGATTAGTATGGAAAAAGGGAATATAGGAAAATTTTAATTGAAGTTGATCATACAATAAATTAAGGTTGATACAGAATTTTATATTTAATTCAAGATTATTTATTGATAAACATCCAAATCATTACCATCAAAATTATAATTTCTTTCCTCTTTTGGTTCTTCGCTTTCTTCCTCATTTTGTTCATTACTGAGAATTTCTTCAACTTTCAAAGGTGCAGATGGGTTGACGAGGCCTGCTGAGGGACAACCTCACCTTAAGGTATTATTGTATGTCATACTGTTCAGGCACGTAGCTTTTAAATTCATTCATTCAAAAAAATTTCTTCAACGAAGTACAATGTGTAATAGTAGAAATCTCAACCATGTAATAACAACTGGTATGCGCGATACTTCCGGTATTTTCTAAGCCCGCATACCAAAATATTTTCGAATCTGGCATTAAAATGCGTAAAAATAAAAAAAAATAAAATGTTTCCATGATAATGTTACCCCTTAGCACACCATTCAAATAGGTATGCCGGATTTTTCCGGCTAAAAAGTATCGGTCGGCCGGATTTTTTCTAAATCTGTATACAATTTCGCACAAATTAACTTAAGATTGATCAAAATCCGCGATGACTGTAAAACATTGTGGTCATTGAATAATACAAAATTTAATTAAACATGTTTTCGGCTAATTAAATCAACGCCGACCAAGCCCATCTTATTCGTCTGAGTGAAAACTTTTCATTTCCACCAACAATTTTCAAATCCGCGGTCACGGTACTTTCAGGATTGGTGGCTCCCGGACTATTATAACGAAGTTAGCAAGAAATTTGCTTTCGATATAATTCATACTTGGAATTTTGCCAAGTCTTATATACTTAGCCTTATTATCGTTGTCGACTCACCAAAGTGACAAGCCTTAATGTCACCGTCACTTCACCTCACTTTTCGCATTACTATTGTCGAACGGTGTGATGTGAAATTTTTCTTCATAGCCGTATTATCGTTCTAACTCGAAGTGAGAGATGTCGTTGTGCTACCTGGGATCACGATTGTCAAGTAAAATTACTTGAATTTAGGGGGCCTAAGCTATTCAATTGTTTAGTTAAATCTTCCCAGTAATCTCCATATTGTTCTTTTGACATGAATTCCCCATATTTCATCCGTTTAGCTATACAAGGATGCTTTACCATGAAATCCACCATAACTTCAAATTGTTTTCTGGTTGTGATTTTTACACTAAAAATATAAAAATTAAGCTTACTTGTCCGAGAAGTTATCAAATGTTGATTTTAAATTAGGAAAATTAAGAAACTGCATCTATTTTACCTTTTCCCCGCTTCCATTTTCTCGTGAACGACGACTCTCACTCACAAATGGTAGGTGAATAAAACGGTCACTGAATTGTCACTTACTATGACATACGTCACTTATATCGACAACGATGATACGCCTAAAGTCGATATTTTCGAGACATGTCACCTCCGTCGACAACTATAATAGCATTTTTCTCCCGTAACGCCATCTCTCACCTCAAGTGATAACGATAATAAGACTGACTCTCTGCCCGTCTGTCCGTCACGATTCTTTTTCTCAACGGCTAGAGAGTTTAAATTAATAAAGAATATCGAGTTGAAATTAATAAAGAATACTAAAGTCTACAGCCACATAAGCCCTGTAAAAAATGCTAAGTTTTTAACTCAATGCAATAAAAAGATGTGGTCTTCCAAAGCGTATTTTTATATTGACAGACCAACTCACTGCCTGACAATCAAAATTTACAGGGTACTTTCCGTTAATCTAAAATTTTGAAATTTGGTATGAAGAAAGGTCTAACAGTACAAGTAAAGGAAAAAAAAATTATCAAAAATTATTTATAATTCTATGGGAAGTTAAAGAAATTTTTTTTTCTAAGAAAGTTGTTCAATTTCCCATACCGAATAATCCCACAAAAATTATAGAGCTTATTTTTTAATAACCTTTACAACAGGACGCCAATCCTAACACTTGTCCATTTTTTATAGTCTCCTTTACTTTATCAGTTTTAATTGTTAGGAAATAAAAGTGCGATAAACATAAAATTATGAAAAACAATATATAGGTAAATTATTAAGTACTATCCAAAAATTGATAACACTCATGTGTTTTTGATATTTGGAAGAAAACTTTATTATTTTATATTTTAAGAAAAATGCTTCCATATTTACTAAATTGTAAATCTCCACGTGTTTCGCTTCTTGAGAACTTAATTGAGAAATTGATCGATAAATCTAGAAATTAAGCTCTACCATAAATTCCGAAATTTGGAAAATTAACTATACAGGGTGTTCAGAGGTGGGTGGTCAATACTGAAAGGGGTGAAAGGTCAGACCGAGACAAGCAAAAAATCGTATGGGTGGGGGGGGGCATCTCGCACCGTTTGGCAGTTACAGGGTGATTCGTAAATCAGGATTTTGCCTTATATGGGAACCGCTCTTGTATTTTTATCTTTTTTTCTACGCATCGCAGTGGCCCCAAACTGATTTCAAAAAATCACTATTTGGAAGCCCTTTCCAAAAAAGTTTACACCACCCCCCTATCCCCAACCCCTTGGCCACAATCCCCCCTGGAAGTTGAAAAAATTAACTTTTATTTCACGATTTTTCTCCTTTCGCCCCACTTTTCTCCGAAATTCATGTTATTAACATACCTACTTTTTATTTTTTTTAAGTTGCCTATCTAATTACCTTACCAAAAAGGTGCAACATGCCCAGGTAGAAAAGGGTTGCAAAAGTCCTGAAATTAAAACATCCTCACAGATACCTAAATACTTTATTGCACCATAATGGAAAATGTCGTTAAGTAAACAATTTTTATGACAGCAAGTTCGGAAATGTTTGTTTAGGAAACAGAGGTAGTACATTTTTATTATTTCAGCAAAACAGTAATAAAATAATAAATGTAATCTCGTTAAATAGCGTTATAAGTTTATTATATCCAGCATTGACTCTTAAGTATCCTGACGCTCCGTTTCTAATACCTCCTATGAATTATGGTATAAAAATGGGTAAGTTTGAAAGGACATTGACCACAGTTGAAGAAGCAATCGATAAAACCGGGTGTTTAATAGAAAAAATTAAGATAAAATGGCAGAATTCAGTGTTGAAGAATCTGCCGATATAATTTACGTGTACGGTTTAGTAGAAGGAAGTGATAGTAAGGCCGTACGAGAATACCAAAGGAGATTCCCGAATCGGCATGTACCCAAAAGAAAGGTATTTTCAAGGACTTTCAGAAGGTTAAAAGAAACCGGAAGTGTAACCACCCCCAGAGCAGAAACGCGAGCAGGAAAATCGGCCGATTCAGCGGACCCTGACCAACAAATCCTCAACATCGTCAGGAACAGCCCTGTAATAAGCATCAGGCAGGTCGCACGAAGGTCAGGATTGTCTTCAGGGAGAGTTTGGACCGTTGTGAACCGAGAGGGACTACATCCATACCACCATATCCCGGTCCAAGCACTACAGGAAGGAGATTCCGAAAGACGATTGCAATTTGCACTTGGCTGTTCGAGTCTGACATCGAAAACAGAAGGTTTCTAGACCGAATTCTGTGGACGGATGAATCGCAATTCACCCGGGATGGCATCACAAACTTCCACAACCTCCACACCTGGTCAGATGTGAACCCACATAGGACAAGGTGTCGGTCCTTCCAGCAAAGATTTAGTGTCAATGTCTGGGCTGGCATCATCGGCATCCAGTTGATAGGACCCTTCATCTTGCCCCAAGTGCTGAATAGTCAGCTATACTCGGACTTTTTGGAGAATACCCTTCCGGATCTGTTGAAGGACATCCCCCTGGCCACCAGAATCGCAATTTATTTACAGCTCGACGGAGCACCTGCGCATACTGGGAACATTGTTAGGGCAAGGTTGAATGAACATTACTCAGAGCGCTGGATTGGACGAGGTGGATCGATTCTTTGGCCTGCTAGGTCACCGGACCTTACCCCACTGGACTTTTTCTTATGGGGAATGATGAAAGATGAAGTTTACTCAAGACCAATCAACACCAGGGAAGAATTAGTTACCAGGATTGGGACTGCAGCCACGAAAATACGGGAGAGACTGGCTACCATAGACCTCAAACGTGAAATAAAACGAAGGCTACTTGCATGAATCGAAACTAGCGGAGAACATTTTGAACAGCTTTTAAAGGACATACGTTTTAATTGTAATTAGTTTTTAAGCGAACAAAATGTATTTTTTAGTAAACTTAAGTATAATTTCCTAAAAATTCGAATTATCATGATATTCTGTAAAAGGATTTTTGTAAATAAATTTTCGTATCCTTTTCCTACCTGGGCATGTTGCACCTTTTTGGTAAGGTAATTAGATAGGCAACTTAAAAAAAATAAAAAGTAGGTATGTTAATAACATGAATTTCGGAGAAAAGTGGGGCGAAAGGAGAAAAATCGTGAAATAAAAGTTAATTTTTTCAACTTCCAGGGGGGATTGTGGCCAAGGGGTTGGGGATACGGGGGTGGTGTAAACTTTTTTGGAAAGGGCTTCCAAATAGTGATTTTTTGAAATCAGTTTGGGGCCACTGCGATGCGTAGAAAAAAAGATAAAAATACAAGAGCGGTTCCCATATAAGGCAAAATCCTGATTTACGAATCACCCTGTAACTGCCAAACGGTGCGAGATGCCCCCCCCCACCCATACGATTTTTTGCTTGTCTCGGTCTGACCTTTCACCCCTTTCAGTATTGACCACCCACCTCTGAACACCCTGTATAATGGGCTACATAAATCCTACATAAAAATGGGTTTTTATTGATCCACTACGATTTTCATAATTTATGTAAAGTAGAATATTTCATACATACATATTTGGCATTTTTCTTTTTTGGTTCGATAATCTATATACAAAATGTTTTAAATTTCTTTTCCAAGTTGTGGGTCGACAATTTTAATTGAAATTTCGTTGTTTTTAGACGTTAGCACTTTGTAAGCATTTTTACCAAATTTAACCTTTGCTTAATTTGACCTATAGGTTGTTTTTATAATTAAAGAAATAATATACTTATACTTATACTAAGACAGAATATCCTAATTTCAAAGAAATGAAAGGGAATTGCTCTTGATTTTGATTGACGCTTAATGAGATACTTACATGTGAAAGGAAAGCTATTAATATTATTAGCAGCAAAGAGAAATAATATTGATATTATTAAAATTTCGCTTTCTTCAAAGGAATCTTCCAATATTTTCAAGACATGTGCGGCTTATGAATTCAAAGCTGACATCTTTTAATTTAGGTCTTTGCCATTTAATCAAAGAAATAATTTCTTTGCTGACAAAAATATGTTTTTAATTGATTATTTCCAGTTCAAAGAAATCTTTGTCTCTTTGAATGATTTCTTTTATTATAATAATATTGTGGTTTACTATTATGCGAAATAATGTAGCATTTGAAGCAATGTATTTCGGTATTTCATTTCAGAAAAATTAAACATGTGCTTATAGTAATAATTGGTTTTCGTGGAATCTGGAAAAAAGAATGCTTAAATTAACTTAACTATGCCCCGATTCTGGATAAAAGTGAAGAGCTGTTGAGATTTTGAAAAGTTATGAAGGGTTATAGGCGAGTGCGCGGGCAGAAGTATGACCTGGGCCTCGCAGCTGTCGGAGACACTAATCGAAGTGCATAGAGGCAAGATCTTCAAAAACAATGAATAATGCTCATGAACAGGAGATGTTTGGATACGAGGAAAGATTATTATAGGACCCTTGAATTGCTGATTAATAGTAAGTTGAAAATATTTGCTTTGATTCGTGTAAAAATCGTACTTGAAACTTTAAACGTATTTCCTGAAAAATTATGTTTTTCAAACTTTACCATGTGATAACTAAAATCTAATTCATCGATTATAACGCATGAGTGTTTATTCTCTTTGTTATAACTTCCTCTATCGCCAGTAGGATTATTTAAATCGATTTATTTTTTCAATTTTTCACCTATCAAAGGACAAAAAAAAAAAATTGTAAAAAATTGATTTTGTTTTCAAAAACAAGCAAAACCCTCCCTCCAAGTACGGACGATTCTATTTCCAACTTATTATCTGGAAAAATAATTGAAAATTGAAAATGTTGTGGAAATTTCTTTTAAATATCAATAAATATGTCTTAAAAACAATAATATGAAAAAATAATTGTTTTACCGAAAAACAAATTCATCACAATCATCGATTTTTCGGCTCATTTAATGACAATACGCCCTTAAATTGACTAAGTGTTATTCATGACTTAACATGGTTAAAATTTGATTGAAAACACCTTTAATGTCGTTGCTACTACAGTGAAAAAAACAAAAAAACAAAAAAACAGAGTTGGAAGAATATAAAACCTTCTTATATTTAATAAGGAATTTGAATTATTATTTTGAGATAATCTCTGAAGTATGTGTGAGGTTGTTTTAAGAAAAAATTAGGTAAATCCTTCATAGAACAACACTAATTAACTTATGAAAACACAGGTTTCTCATTATTCAATCCTTTTTTTCGTAGTGTAGATACCTGGTTTTCTTAAAGGTATTTAATACCAAAACTCTGATCGACTAGCCTTCTTGTTAGATGTATACATACTAGGGTGCTTTTTTTTCGCGACTATTTTTTTTTTTTTTTCAGTCCCACCTCGAAATTTTGTGGCAAATACCTAAACAAAAATTCCCTGAAAATTGGAGCCCTTAATATTAATATTAAGTACTAGACCAAGGCGTATAAAGATTTCCCATATAAAATACACGTAAACTTTGATTATTTTTCTTCAAAACTCTACACCTCAGAGGCATTTTATGGTATAATCTTGGTCAATGGTAAGGTTTCTTCAGAATTTAATGCTCTACAAAAGTGTCCATTGCAGTGTAACCCTACCTCCCACCACTGAGATAGTAGCGGTCACTAACCCCAATTTTTCCATGAAATTCTCGCTTTTTACCCCTATCTCGTAAACAACAAGAGGTACAGAAAAAGGGAATGTGACAAACTCGTAGCAAATTCAATTTCCTACAAAAAAATGCCAAACACCAAATCGCTACTATCGATATTTCTTGAGATATTGGGCTTTGAAGTTGAGGTAGTGTGGAATTTTCATGGATTATTGAGCTAAATTGTAGAAACACTACCTCAACTTCAAAGCCCAATATCTCAAGAAATATCGATGTTAGCGATTTGGTGTTTAGAACGTTTTGGAGGAAATTGAATTTCCTACAAGTTTGTCATATTCACTTTTTCTGAACCTCTTGTTGTTTACGAGATAGGCGCAAAAAACGAGAATTTCATGGAAAAATTGGGGTTAGTGATCCGTACTATCTCGCTGGTGGGAGTTAGGGTTACACCGCGATGGACACTTTTGTAGAGCATTCAATTCTGAAGAAATCCTACCATTGACCAGGACTATACCATAAAATGCCTCTGAGCTGTAGAGTTTTGAAGAAAAACAATCAAAGTTTTATATGGGAAATCTTTATACGCCTTGGTCTAGTACTTAATATTAATATTAAGGGCTCCAATTTTCAGGGAATGTTTGTTTAGGTATTTGCCACAAAATTTCGAGGTGGGACTGAAAAAAAAAAAATAGTCACGAAAAAAAAGCACCCTAATACATACAGTTGGGTCTCATTGACTGGACTAATTCCGTCCTATTGTTTCAACCAGATATGGTATGTAGTTTAAATAAAAAGATGGTTTTATAATATTTAAATAGATTTCTTGTTAGGCGAAAATCAAAAGCAAAAATAGTTACAAACATTATTTCAGAACATAGAACAAATTGTGATTTTACTAGTATCGATTACAAAATTCCTGAAATGGAATTTTAAAAATTGAAAACCTCTCGTGTGTGTGATAGCAACAGGTACTGCTTCAGGTGAAAATTTAAAAAGGAGAAAAAAAAAATGATGAAATCTCTGAAACAGAAGCCTCTTATCACTCGGCTTCCACACCCCCGAAGGGTTTCATGTCGGATCTTCACATGTCGGGCTTCACGCTAAACTACAGAAATTTTGTGGAGCCCTCGCAGTGTTTGAAATTTTGTGCCCCACCCTGTGCGAGTCGCTGATACAGGCCGAGAAGGGCTGTTCTTGTTAGGGCGAGAGATTTGCCTTTGTCGACTGGTTTCGGTCGGTGTCGGCGCGGAATATCTAGGGTGGATGGATTTAAGGGCGGGACGGGGTGGTGGTGGTGTTTTGAGAGGCCCAGAACATCCGCACCGCACCTCGACATTTCGCAGAAATTTAATAGAGAAAATGACGTCCTATGGCCGAGAGTCTACCCCGATACACGTGTCGCCGTATCCAGGGAATGGAACAGAGAAGACCAATCCCTAAAAAACAGCCTCTGAGCCTCGGTCGACATCGCTGGAAAATGTCGACGTGAAAATACACTTTTCCTTTGCCGGGTGAGATCAGCGGCGGGAAGGGCGTGGCCCGCAGATCCTCCGACCGCAACTTCTAGCCCCTCTGGAAATTCAACAGCTGCTATAAATAACCGCTCTTATTGAGTTTCCACTCGCCCCGGGGGAGGGACAAGTGCAGCATGTCCAATTCACAGGATAAAAGGATGATATCAATTTTTCGGTCTCGCCTTCTTAGCTCCGCTCTGCCGCGCTCGCCGGGGGCGGGGCTGGGGCCAGGGTGTGGGGGTGTTAGCGCCCACCGCCCCCGCCTGACGGTTGTAGCCCTCATACAGCCTCACAATAAATAAACGTCTGTCATGTATATTAAACGCCGGCCTTTGTCGGCGCTAAGATTGTCTGCGGCCCTGTTCCAGTGGATTTTGATTTATGAGCTCAGTTTAGTATTTATTAGGAAGCGGATTAATATTTCTCCGGGCGGCGACGACGGCGAGAAGGGCAGGGAGGGTGGTAAGGGCTCGTGCTCGTGCTCGTGCCCTCCGGGAGTCTCAGACTATTATGAAGGAAGTGCTGAATTGAATTCTTATAATATTACCAGGCGATGGTAGCGCCCCAGATAAGACGAGCGGACTCACAATGGAGTTTTATGTACACACTCCAAACTTGAGGCTCGTTTCCTTCCCGGTCCCATTTTAAATCGTGATTGTCTGTCTGTAGAGCTGCCATAAAAATGAGTTCTGTCTTCCGTCCGGGGGCTGATTGAAGTGATAAGGGCCTCGAAATAATTGTTCACCCCCTTTAAGTCCATTAATTATTGCGATATTTATGGCCCCGTCCTGGGGAGCGCTTCAATATTTAATCAGTACCGGCAAATATTTAAAGTGGAAATAGCCAGCAGCGAAGATAAATGGGCCCTGTTTGCTCAGCAATCATTTATTTTTCGCTTTACGCGCAATTTTTGAACAGCTAATCGGACTCGTAATACTGATTTACTGCGTATTATGAAGAACGACTTTTGGATTATGCTAATTTCGCTACAAGAATTGAAAAGACCAGCCACCAAAATTGGCCTTTTAGTTGCTATGCTTCCGAAGCAAACTTTCAAACAGTAATAAGAAGAAAGATGACTTAGGTCAGTAATCTAATAGCAACAGCTCCTTCGTTGTACTTTTGATAATATATAGCCTATTTACCCTTATTTATAGCAAAGACATCTTTCATAGTCCACCATTTTACTCACATTTAATTCGAAATAAGCAACTCCGAAAACTATGGCACGCCGCGCCGTTTTGCTATTTAATAGCGAGCAATCTGTTGTGGAAAAATTAAAATAAATGATTTATTTAAAATTAAAAAAATTATTGGTTAGTAACATTTTTATTTTGTCTTAACTAATAAAAATTAATTAAAATTATAACTATGATAAAAATAATTCCAAGTACATAGGAGAAGATAGGAAAAACCCTGAATTATTATTATTGTATAGACATATTATTTGTTAATTTCATTATACATTGACATGATTGTAGCATATTATTTTATCTCATGACGCATATTATTTTATCTCATAATTCAAATGATTTATATTTTGATAGGTTACAATATTATCTTGTAGGTTTATAATTGTGTTCCGATCAAATAAAAATGAAATGTGTATTGAAATAATTTAATTAACTTCAAGCCTGTCTAACAATAAAAGAATTTCATGAATTATTATGGGACTTTAGTAAAAATTGTAATCGCGATTTATATTATATTCGAATATTAAATCAAATCGTTGAATTAGGATTATAACAAGAAGTAAATTTCACTTACCGAAATTGTATTATAGAATAATTTCAAATCCGATTCTTCATTATATTTTGCTACAAGAAAAATGTAACAAATATAATTATGTACACAATTTTAATTCATGAATTATTATTATGTACATAATGTTAATTCGTGAATTTTTATTCTTGAATTAATATTATATACATAATTTTAAATGCTGTAGACCCAAGTACACTTCACGAAGTCTCTAGTCGCTAAACTCGCAAATCGAGGCCCCTAACAGAAATCTTTGAACACAAAGTTGTGATTAGTTATCAAGACGTGTCATTACAACCATAAGCATGTTCGGTTGACCTTGACCATGGACCTTAACCCATTAATGCGCAAAACGAGAATTTTCCGCATCCAAGTTAAATTGTACAATTCGAATAGAAAATTTGGGCAATTTTCTTCCAAAATCGTATATAGGGGGTTTTTGGCGATGATCTTTCAGAATCTGGCATATGTTTTGCATAAAAGCTTGAAAGACCTTGTTATTTTTTGGGTTTTTTAAAAAAAATTGCTAATTTTTCTTGGTTTTTTTCTATTCAAAGCAATAATCTTGTTGTTGCTACTATTGAATGATCATATAACCAGCAGAAATCGCGGTCCGAATGTTTAAATATTCTCAAAACATAGTTTTGAAAGTTCTTTTTTGCTTTAGTTTTTGCAAAATGGCCATTTTGTACAGCAATGCATTAAAAAATGTTGCAATTTTTTTACACGAAAAGGATCAACTTTACAAAAAAATTTTATAGCCATATTGGATCCGCCATCTTGGATTTGTAACTTTTATAATATTCGAGTTTAGTGGCTTCAGGACAACCATTGTACTAATTTTCATTAAAATCCGTTGAAATCGAGAAATTTCAGGCGCCATATTGGATCCGCCATCTTGGGTTTGTAACTTTTATAATATTCGAGATTAGTGGCTTCAAAACGACCATTGTACTAATTTTCATTAAAATCTGTTGAAATCGAGAAATTTCAGTCGCCATATTGGATCCGCCATCTTGGATTTGTGATTTTGATAATATTCGATATTAGTGGCTTCAAAACAACCATTGTACCAATTTTCAACACAATCCGTTGAAATAGAGAAATTACAGTCGCCATATTGGGAGGCTGTAGAACCAACTCAACTAGCTCGTGCGTACACCAGTGAGGTTGCAATTTCGTACTTAATGTACTTTTTTACGTATTTGCAGTGTAGCCGTATTTCTATTACATAATTATAATTCGAGAATTTTTATTCTTGAATTAAAATAGTGTACATAATTTTAATTCAAGAATTTTAATTCGTAAATTTTTTTTTTAAATTAAGTTTAAGTACACAATTTTAATTCAGGAATTTTATTTAGAAATCTTAATTCAAGAATTAAAATTATGTACATAATTTTAATTCAAGAATAAAAATTCACGAATTAAAATGATGTATATTATTTTAATTCAAAAATAAAAAATAGGAATATAACTTTAATTTTCAGTTATTTTATAGCGTAGCATAACTAGAATAGTATGAATTTTAAATGAAATTTAAAATAATTTCAGTATCGAATGAATATGATTTTAAAATATAATAATAATTGACTGCATTTAAATTTTACTGTCAAAAATATTTTTCGATTGATAGATTATTTTTATGTTATTAAATAGCAAAACGGCGTGCCATAGAAAACACATACTTATACATTTTAATGAAAATCTTTTGTGTTACTTTGACAATCAAAACAAATGTAATCTAGGTTTGCTATATCCTTTTTCGTTCGGCTTTATTTTTCCAGTTCTACCTTAAAATTGTTATCATATTTATAGTTTGTCATCAGGACATCAGATACATACATACAATATACCTGTAGAATGTACTTTTTGCAAAAGGATTAAAAATACGCGTTTTGAAAATAATCAATACCGTTATTATTATTAGAAATTCTTTCTTTTGTTATTTTCCACATATTGTTTACAAATTTTTATATTAAAGATATTCACATTTTGGTGTAAATAGGTCTTTCATCCTTGCATCCGATGTATCATAGCATGGAAATGCAACAACAATTCTGAAGCAATTCCATCTGCAAAATCTTCCCAAACTTTCAATACCTCAGATAGCCAAACGTACTGCAAAGATGCCTTGCAAAATTACGAGGCTGCAAAGTCATATCAATTGTAAAAGAAATTTGAATCAGAATTTTTGTGGTTCTTCCGTCATCCAAATTTCATTAGCAGCATCACTTATTAAAGTATCAATTAATTTAATTTTTGGCTGAATTGTGCGGCATTTTTATGTGAAATTGTCCCGTACAAAATGTTTAGCAAGTTTAATTTTTCAGATTTTAATCTGACAGATGACTTTTTGACATATGTTCTTTATTCTGCAATACATCAAGATTAAGTGTCTTCATTGTCCAATGCAAAAAACTATAGGAAAAGTACACGTAGCACAAAGTAGCACCAAAGCGTGAATACTTTTTAAAACTTTGAAAACGTGAAAATGTTATGGTTTTTTTTTTTTTTTTTTTTATCCCCCCTAGTCTTAGCATCTTAATTGCTTTAAAAAATAATTTTTGTTCAAAACAAGGAAATCTATATACAAAATTATGGAAAAGTGATGGAAGGAGATATTAATGTAATTTTAGCATTTCTCTAATGTCTAAAGTGATTTTTACTAGCAGTTAAGATACTAATAGTTAAGATAGCAGTTAAAAGGAATCGGGGTTAATTTAAAATATCTATCTATCTAGAAGGCAAACTTTACAAAACGTTTAATTAAGCATATTCAGAATTTTATGGTTATTCATTATTGGCTTATATAGCAGATTGAATTCAAGATGCATTTTCGCTCTCATAACAATGAAATATCGCGAATCAGTAGATAAAACTGTGGACCTGTGTGAATTTCGGATTCAGTATTCGGTGTCATCTATCAGTCGACATTGGATTGCATAGTACTTAAAATTTTGTAATCAAGCGAAAAGGGGCCCAAAGCACAAATTGGAAATCAAAATACGTGTCCATAAACTGACAAATAAAATAAAATAAAAATACCTGCTTAAAATCTCTGTTAAAATTATTATTTATTTTTTTAAGAGCAAATTGTTATCTCTGGGTCACGTTACCTTGTGAAAAGTTCTAAGTAAATAAATAGTCAACATTGCGACAAATTTTATTAATGTAATTGTGCATTAGATACAATTTTATGGAAGAGTTATTCATCATAATTTTAATTAGAAATGTATACCATGTAAAATATGAATGGCACGATACATTTTATTGAATAAGGTATCATGATTTGTTACTGATACTGGCTATAAAACATTTGCTATAGCAACAATGTATTAGGAGTATCTAGAGACCAATTTATCCCAAAATAATTGTCTATTAAAGTACTAAAAGTAACCTAAATTTAAGAATTGGTGAATGAATTGATTTTTAGGGATTTCGTAATTGTAAATTTGAAAGCATAGTGTATCGGAATGCACAGTCGAGGGATTGACGTGAATAGGTTCCGAATCCACGTCGTTTATAGCAACAATGTTAGATAAATGTCAGATTCCGGTGGTATGAGAAGTAACTTATGAACGGCATGACTACGACATTAATTTTTGAATGCCTTATTCTTCCTGACTCTGTCAGCTACTAATTATATATACCATTGGATAGCTGCTGAGGTCCCCTTTTTGATGCTATACAACATCCAAATGTTTACCTATTTTAACTTGTTAAATTTTTTATATTGGATTTTTAATGGCATTGTACTGGTCAAAATCTATCGTTTGACATTAAAACCATCGTCATAGCTTTTAGTCTTCGTCTGTACTGATTTGAGACTTTTACAGGCGCCGAAATTCTCGTTTTGCTTCGAGCCCTTTTACTTTCAGATACTGCGCACGCGCAATGGTAACATCTGTTTTATCAGAAACGGAAC
This sequence comes from Dysmachus trigonus, assembly GCA_949715965.1. Classification (NCBI taxonomy): domain Eukaryota; kingdom Metazoa; phylum Arthropoda; class Insecta; order Diptera; family Asilidae; genus Dysmachus; species Dysmachus trigonus. The sequence continues at coordinate 55,654,990 of OX454322.1, forward strand.
TATTTTTTGATTAGAATGATATCACAGTGAATATAGTGGTACTTATAGTTTGCGAGTTATTCAATGGTTTTTTTATGCCTAGGCTCCTACCAGTACTGTCCTGAATCTATAGACCTACTCGTATTTACGTCAAAAACTAAATGCATTATTATTAAGGGATCTATCCCGGACATCAAGGAAAAAAAACTTTTTCCTTCCAGAGTAAGAATTTGCGAAGTTATAAACTTACTTATATCAATTCACTCTATGGTTATTGTTGTTTAGTTTTGACCGATACTATATATACCGTTTATAAATGAGAAAAGTATCCAAAGTGAATAATATCGAAGCATTAATCCTTATGAGTGTACCATGAAATTCAACATCTGTGACCTCGATTCCTACCATTGTAACAACTATGGCTTAACGTCCAGCTTCGGACTTCTTGCCCCTTCGTGTTCCCCAATTTTTTCGTGGCACAAGCAAAATGTCAGGGATAATTAAAGAGGACTGAGAAAAGTGGGGCAGCGTATCTGAGCCGTATCCCTTATTTGTCGTAATAAGTCGGACAGATTCATTTGCCAGAGCGGAGCACAGGATGCGGCATGGTCCTTGTGAATCGTAAATAACCTGCCGGAAGTACCTGGAGATGGCGTTCTCACGTCCCAGCCTGGTGCTGAATGTTTGACGTCACCCTAATGATATGTAAACACTCGGATACGTTGAATGCATTTCCTTAATCCCGCTTGGACAAAAGTGGAACGGACTCGTACATCCTGTCGTCGGACAACAAACGATGCAGTGATTAAGTGGAGAGAGTGTTGAAGGATTCCCGCCACTCGTCACCCTCGTTCAGCTTTCAATCCACCGAGCCCTACTTGTTTTGATGTAGTAAATAGCTGAAGAAGGATTGCAATTAAACCAGTTTTAGCGCTTGCATTTGCATAATTATGGGACGACAATGGAGTTGCTTGGGCGTCTTGGGCGGCCTCGCCCATCAGAATAGAACTACCGTGTCCGCCTTCTTGCACAATTCAATTTAGAAACAGTCTCCGCCGACTGCACAAATACCGAGAACTTTTCGAAAATTTAAATCCCACTATTTACCTGGCGCAAATCCATTCTGGTCGGGCTCCACAGAATCCGGCTGCAAGTTGGAAATTTATGCAAATCGAGCACTTCAACCGCATCAAAAATTACTATATCTGTGCCCACTGGCCGGCGCGGAGCAGGGCTCTGTTTTCATTTCGACTATATTAAAATAGCCGGGGGTAATCATTTGGGGGGCGGCTGGCGCGACTGGGGAGCCTTTCATGGCAAATTTATGCGTTCCGCCATACATGCGATAAGTCCGAGCCTTCCAGGATCTGCTCGGGTGGACTGTGGCCTGCCTGTCCACTGTCCAATGCTATTTGCCTATACGGAGTCCGGGTATTTGGACTCCATAAGTAACTGAACTGACAATTTGCATAGTTCGCAGTCTTTTCAGGTCTGCCTATTTTCATAATATTTTTGAAGACTCCTCTTGGTTCCTAGCAGTAGCAGTTTTCCTCTACGAAAGCGTTCAAAGGACTTGTTCCAAAGAGAAAATTCAATAGCTTGTAATGCTCTGCACAGCAACTTTAATCCTTGAGCCCTTTGGGCATCAAAGAGGTCTTGTCATCGATTCACATTCCCGTCACTTTTGACTGGCGCTTTGCATGCAATAAAGATACTTTTTTGTCGTATTAACTTTATCCGCCCTTCGAAATCTTGAGAATTGTGTTAATTTAGAAATGTATGAAGAAACTGCTTAGTATACGAATTCTCTCCTTTTAATGTTTGAGATATGTATGTTAAAACTAAGAAAAACGTTTTAATTAAAAATTTGGTACACGTAATATAATATTTTATAATCTCTATAGCACCTTTATGTGATTTTTTTTTTTTTAATTTTTAATTATATGATTATCTAATTAATTTAAAGAACTTAACTCTCTTTCCAAAATTATTATTATATATTATGAAGCTCCACTTCTCATAAAATACCTAAAGCTGATCTAATTTTCACTTCTCGCCTTAAAAAAACGTTTTATTGCCTGACGAACCCATTAATGCGCAAAACGAGGATTTTGTGCACTCAAGTTCAATTGTACGATTCCAATAGCAAATTGGGGCGATTTTCTTCCAAATTCGTATATAAGAGATTTTTGGAGATGCTCTTTCAGAATCTGGCATTTGTTTTGCATAAAAGCTTCAAAAACCCTATTACTTTTTGAGTTTTTTCAAAAAAGTGCTCATTTTTTTTGTCATTTTTCTTTTTAAAATCGATTATCGTCTCTTTTCTGCTATTGAATGATCATATGACCACCAAAAATCGCGGTCCGAATGTCTAAACTTTCTCAAACCATGGTATTGATAGTTTTGTTTTGCTTTCGTTTTTGCAAAATGGCCATTTTGTACAGGAATGTAATAAAAATCCTTGCATACTTTTACACGAAAAGGATCAACTTTCCAAAAAAAAATTATAGAACAGAATATGTTTCAAATTAGCCAAGGAATACATGTACATTTTTTCAGAATTTTTTGGACTACTTTTGGTTTTTTAGATCTGGCAAATTTTTGAAAAAACCAAAAGTCTCCCGAGAAATTCTCAAAAAATTCACACGTGTTGATTGGCTAATTATAAGTACTTTTTGTTATATAAAATTTATTAGTATAATTAATCCTTTTTGAGTAAAAATATCATCAATTTTATGATGAAAGTTGGTGATATTTTTACTCAAAAAGGATCAATTATACGATTAAATTTTATGGGCCAAAAACTGCTTATAATTAGCGGGAGAATACGTGTGAATTTTTTCAGAATTTTTCGGAAAATTTTTGGATTTTTCAAAAATTGGCCAAATTCAAAAAACCGAAAATTGTCGAAAAAATTCACGTTTTCTTTGGCAAATTTTAAGCATTTTGTGTTCTACACTTTTTTTTGTAAAGTTTATTCTTTTCGTGTAAAAAAAGGTTTTTTTATTACATTGCTGTACAAAACGTCCATTTTGCAAACACCAAAGCCAAAAATTTTTTCAAATCCATGGTTTGAGAAAGCATAGGCCTTCGGACCGCGATTTCTGGTGGTTATATGATCATTCAATAGCAGTAAAGACAAGATAATCGACTTTGAGAAGAAAAAGGACCAAAAAAAATGAGCACTTTTTTGAAAAACTCAAAAAATAATAGGGTTTATGAAGTTTTTATGCAAAACAAATGCCATATTCTGAAAGAGCATCCCCAAAAACCCTTTTTATGAATTTGGAAGAAAATCGCGCTAATTTGCTATTCGAATCGTACAATTGAACTTGCGTGCACAAAATCCTCGTTTTGCGCATTAATGGGTTAATGTCCTGAGTTAAAGAAGATAGCTTATAATAAACCTCAATGATTATTTAAATTATCCTACCATATTTATTTAACTTACACCCTACGAATTCATTAACCCTTTGTGGTCGTATTATTTATTACAGCTTTTACACACTCCATGCACCAACAAATTAAATATAAGCAAATCTCTCCAAGAAAATCGATACCCAAAGGGTAAATATGAACTAGTTTTATGTATAAAAATTTAGAGTTATTGCAACTTTCATTAAATGTTCAAGCTTATTTTAAGATTTTGATTAAAATATTGTAAATATTGACTTTAAGATGTTGTGTAGCGGTTGAGTAATATCTTGATAAATTAAGTAAGAGTTGTTTTATCTTGTATATATTGAAGTTTTTTTAAGGATCATATAGTATTTGCACATGTAAACCATACCCGCGCTGTATAGCTATTTATTAAAATAATTTAAGTTACTAACTTATGTTTAGAACTCTGTTTTTTTTTTTTTCATGTGCATTTCTTTTATTTTACTTATTTATTACGATAATCTGCCAGTATTTTGGTTATCTACAAAACGCATACGGCCAAAATTTTTCTGTCATATTTAATAGAAAGGATATATTTTTTATATATCGTAGTATAGCAATGAATCTTATTCGCAAATTCGAGCAGGAATATTTTTTTTAAAAACTCTTGAACGCATTCTTCCAAAAATACTGTAAACGATAAGCTTGTTGGGTTCGTAACTTTTTTTTTATGGGGGAGTACTTTACATGTTCCTTTATTCAGATCATGAATTTTATTCCCACGGGGTTTTAGTTCTTTGAGAAGTCAACAAATTTGCTTCTTTCATTGAAACCTAGGCTTTGGTTTTTTCCCACCTCATAAAATCACATATATGATACGCTCTCGTACCGCTTTCTTGGAAAATGTTGTTATCTGCCAAGCTTAAAACACTTGCAGACGTACAGCACAAATATCCTTTTTACGTATATTTTCGCCCAGCCCGTGCTGTCGTTCTCACGGATATTTGCGAGGTCCCCAATTTGTTGCGTGGCTTTGCATATCTGAAATTAATTTACAATCCGGTCCCGCTCTTGCAGACTTATGCAGAACATGAGAACTCATATCTATTCTAATTTACGCTTTGCCATCGTCTGAACTTTTGTCGTCGCCGACGGCGGCTGGAGTTGTACGAATTTGCAACCGCCCCAGAGCACTCTCACAAAGGTGTGGTTCTTGGATTAAATATGGGAATAAATCCTCCGCCATATTCGAGCCGGCTATGTTGCTACTCCGAACGTGGCCTTTCCCACTCTGTCCGCCGCCTTGGGATGGTATGCCAAAATTAAAAACACTAAGAATGTCAAGAACAATTCGGCCATTTCGGCTGGGATGTAGTAATCTTCCTGATCCAGGATACCAGGAGCACTCTTTAAAATTCCAGACGGTGGTCATCGTGCAGTGTCTCCTGCAGCAGTCCAGGAATTATTCCGCTGGACGAAAATCTCTTGCTGTAATCCGGCCATGTCGGCGCACTCGTCTGTAGTATTGGAGTTTCGAGTTTGAATTTTCAAAGGCGAACTAAAATTTCAGTGGATTCGCAGAAACAAAAGGAATTCCCCTTCTCTGTTTCGATTTGCTATAAAATCCAAATTTGTTTGAGGTTAAAGGTACGCTGCCTTATTGCTCTACTCAGGAATTTGCAGAATTTTCCCGGTATCTTTGGTAAAGGATTCAAAGCCCAGGATATTTATTGTGGCGTTGCTATTGGCTGAGAGAAGTGAAGCGTACGGTGATTTGCAGTTTCGGATCCCACTTTGAATCAATAACAAATGATAATAGAAATCGACGATTTCTCAGCTGAACTCGACGTACAAAATTAATGAAGTTAGAAGTATAAGAATTTCGAACAGAAAACTGGTTTCAATTGTGCTGAAATATATCCTAAAATAGTTAGTCCACAGTATATCGGTCTCGCAGGAAGTTGATTGCTAAAGTTTTCTTAACTTATGGAATCGCTTATTTATGATGAGTCCAACGATTTATTTGGTATATGACATTTTGGCGCCGGGGCGTTTTTATTTTTTTCACATGCAAAATGTTGGGGGCGGTGGAGACCCCAAACACCCCACGATTATCGGTGCCCAAGTTCACTATTTTTTAAAGAATTTAATTAAACAACCCTGTGTAAATCAAAACTTTAGCTATTTTAGGTGAAGAGTCTATCAGCTATTGAAAAGTAATAGCTCAAGTTTTAATTTTCACAGGGTTGTTTAATTAAATAATTTAAAAAATAGTGGTGAACTTGGCCACCGATAATCGTGGGCGCTTGGGTCTACACCGCCCCCAACATTTTGCATGTAAAAAAAAGAAAACGCCCCGGCGCCAAAAATGTCATATACCTAATTCATCGGTGGACTCGTCATAAATAAGTGATTCCATAAGGTTAGAAAACTTTAGCAATCAATATTCCGCGAGACCGATGTACTGGGGACTAATAGTCCAATAGTCCAAAATATATTGCAAACGAACTTGAAACATGGTTAAGTATGAGAAAATACTTCCATAATTTTGGTATTTTTAACATCTTTTGGATATAAATGACAATGAAGACCCCCGAAAAAGAAGAAGCTAGATTTCTATTATATTTTAGTTAATACATTGAATTAAATATACCTTTAGTATAGCTTCATGCTTTGAGGGTTGATAATAAAATAATTTAAACCAAAATTATATCAAACATTCAGATATCTTAAAAATAATATAAATACCGTGAATGTAAATATGAACAATTTTTTTGGATAAAATATGATTCTAATTTTTTGTCTACAATTTTTAAACAATACTTTTTCATCGCTCGTTTTTCGTCATTATTGATATTCGATATGTTTCGACTGTATGTTTAGGCTGTAGGTGGTAACAATGGACCACATACTTTTACATATAACTTTACATCCATGAGAAACATAAACTCACTCGCTTCGAATTTTGCACTATTACTTCATTCATTTTTGTCTAACTCCTGAACTGATTTTCATTCGATACCCGTCCTGGGAGTTTGCTATATACATAACATAATTTATATGATCATACCCATACTTCTTACGTATGTACTCTAAAAAGTAATTGTAAAATTGTTATACAAGTGGGGTAAAACTTATGTAAAATACATATAAAAATAAAACGTGAGTTGAAAACTGCACCTTTAATGAGAAAACGCCAGGGTTGGTCGAATTTTACACATTTCGCAATTTTGTTTCAACATAATGTAAATCTTCCATTAATTCAGTCGTCAGTTGTAAGTTGAGTTGTGAAGGCACGTTTGACAATAAAAAAAAGTTATATTTACGAAAGTAAAATTTCGACCAAGTTCATTTATAAACGGAAAACATTTTATGAGGAAAATTACCTGCAATGCTGTAACTGTAGAAGGCAACTCGACAGGATGAGAAAAAACATTTTTAACGCAGAATAGAAATTTTTAGTGTACTACAGCGTGATTTTAAAGTAAAATATATTTTACAGGGATTTTTAACCTTCATTTGATTTAAAACGCACTATAAACAGTGTAACTGTTCAGATTACATTTGGGTTCGAAAAGTTCGGGCCAATTAGACACCAGTCTTCATCTGACGAAAGTCATTTTTATGTCTGGCGGGACTGTTAAGGAATTCTATATTTTGAGCTTCTACCAAAAAACCAGACGATAAATTCGGAAAATGATTACTTGCAATTAGATGAATTGATTGAACAAAAACGACCAGAACTAACGCATCGGAAGGACATCGTGTTTCACCAGGACAATGCGTGGCCTCATGTGTCTTTGACTACTTGTCAAAAGCAGTTAGAACTTGGATAGAATGTGCTACCACCGTATTTTATTGAAATTTGTGATAATTGAATGACTATAATTTAAAATAAACTCTAGCAACCTAAACATTGGATCACTGGTTAAATGAATGTTTAAAGTAAAAGGGATACGTGGTTTGTGAATCCTATGAACTTTGAATATACCTTTTTTTTGTGTTTTTCTCTGAACAATATATGTTTACAACAATTCAAGTGTAACCTAACTAACGTTTTATAGTACTTAATTTTAAGAATACGGGTACGCTTTAGATGTTATATTAATGTGGTTGTCGAAAGACAGACTTAGACCAGTATAGGCCTATTGTGATACCACTTTTTGTGTCCAGGGTTTCTGGTGGGAATGGAACCCACAACGTCTAGTTCCCTGATGTCTCGCAGCCAAGAGTCGCGCTACCAACTGAGCTGTTGAGGTTCTCTGTTGATTTCGCTTAATACAAGCTACAATATATTTTATATACAGTATCTCACACTTTGAGTCGGACAGTAGCACAATCAGTGGTTGAATTAAATATTTTTCAGATATAAATAATGATTTCGTTTTATGGAAGTGTGTGGTTATTTTCTTTCATTTTGCTATTTGATGTTAGCTACAGAGATTGTATTTGTTTATGTATAGAATTTTTTGTCTTTTTGAAAGAATAAATTTATGTTTGTTATTGTTTATTTATTTCTAAGAAATATTTAATTCAACCACTCAGTGTGCTACTGTCCGACTCAATGTGTGAGATACTGTAAGTATACAGACTTAAATTAAATTAAATTACTAAGAATTACCCTAACCCAATTATAAATAATTATAGCTAATTATAATTGTGAGGAGGGACGGGTTAATGTAAGGGTGGGTTGGCAGGTAAAGAACATGCTTAATGGAGGTTTTGTTAACATGGAAGTCGAAGGTGACTGAGTCATTGACCCTCCGTAGCGTTCTAGTGAAAGGTTCGAAGTGTCCATATAATTAGTGCGATATCTGATAAGTAGGAAAAGATCTAACCTTGAGAGTGTTAGTATTAAGGGATATGCTGTGCAAGAACTCGGGACGGTCGATAGAGTATAATAATAATAATAATATTCGGAAATCTATAAATTAATCCTATTCACTGCAAAAAATATCATTGAAATTGTTAGTTTAGCTGTTTTTGAGTTATAAAGCCATAAACGAACACTCAAAGAGAACAAACAAAATCTACTACAACATGCCTTTTTTTCAGAAGTTAAAAAACGTATAAAAGCATTGCTTAACGTGGAGGGAACTTACAGTTATCAAAATTATTAGGTATATCTACTACGTTTCACAGAACATTAACCATAAAAATATCTACATACTTATTACGTTCCACTGAGTTCTCAAACTAGGTAAACATACATACCAACCATAAGACGGGCACACACACTCATGGCTTTTTAAGAGCAACTTATGAAAACTCTTATCCTGAGCAAGGAGGGTGTTCAGGAACTCTGAGGTCGAAATGGAAAAGCTTTTCCTGTATCTTTTGCTCAATGAAGAGCTACGAAAATGTGGGGCAGCCTATAAAATCGGATCTTGCAGGTATAAACTTATACTATAAAACTACCCTACACGAGGTGCACTCTGAGCTCATTAGGAATTACCATATGATACAGGAGGGAAGGGAGCGCGGGTGGTCCCTTTGACTCCCGGATGATATTAGCTATCTCGACGAACGTCGCATGAATCAATAATGAAAGGACCTAGCGAGTTCTAAAAAGGTGAAAACACCAGAAAGCTTATTCCGGCCGTGAGCGAGGTTCAGATTAAATAAGTTTCTTTTATGAACCTGAGGTAACACGTTGAGTAAGTGAATCACGTCCTCATATAACATAAACGTGTTTAGATTTAATAAATTCCCACCATGTGCCCCGCCGGAAGATACATGAAACCATATGAGCCCCAAGCACCAGGAAGAGTGTTTCTGGGGTGTGTCGGGCGGCGGACTATCGCAAGATGCAGAGATGCTCCTTGGTCTATTTTTAGCAGCCGGCTGCGGCGCTGGATAGCAAAATACCCGGCACACCTTCGCAATGAAGACGATAATGAATGTCTAAGCTCCGTGTGTTCCTGCAGACTCGACTCACTTCGTGTCGCGTGCATTTCCCATTATCGCAGTATTATTTCAGCGCTTCCTGCACAATTCCAGTGGATCTAATGCCACCTGGCATTTGGCTGCGAAAGCCACGTCATTCGATAGGACTCTCAGAGGTGATGAGACATCTTCCGCACCATATGCGAATACTTCCACAGTTTCGAAGCAACGGGCAAAAAGCAGGAATTTTCAGATTGAGCCAACTCCTGCCACGTTCGCATCACTCAAGCGGAAAATTTGATATGCACGTCGAGTTCGCCTGAAAAGTCGACGAATTCGATTACCGCTTCGGCGATTGATTCAAAGTGGCGTTGATGCTGCAATGTTTCTAAGACATCGCATGCTTCGCTTCCCGCAGCCACCACGGCTACAATAAATATCCAGAGTTTCAATCTTTTCCGCAAGCTGCAAGACAAATTCGAAAAATTCAAACGTAGCGTCATAAGGGAACCAAATTTTAACTCAAACAATTTTCGATTTTATAGTAAATCAAATCAATAAATCCGTCTAGACTTTAAATAGTTGATGTTGTTTTTTTTTTGTATTTTTTGTTTATTTTTCAAAAATGATTTGTTTATTCTAGATTTTTTTTTAAACGATCATTAAATTATGAAATTTTTTGTTCCTCTTCTTCTTTATAAAGAATGTAAGTTTTACTTTTTTGTTATTAATTAGTTTAGTTTTACTATCTCATCAAATCATGGGTATTTCATATGTGGGAGAGAAACAAAATTTTCAATCTCAATTTTGATTGTTAATGTTACATTAGAAATTTAATAAATTAAATTGTTTAAAGAATTTTCATGGATTATTGAGGTAAATTGTAGAAACACTACCTCAAATTAAAAGCCCAATATCTCAAGAAATATCGATGTTAGCGATTTCATGTTAGGAACTTTTTTGTAGGAAATTGAATTTCTTACAAGTTTGTCATATTCACTTTTTCTGTACCTCTTATTGTTTACGAGATAGGGGCAAAAAGCGAGAATTTCATGGAAAAATTGCGGTTAGTGACCTGTACTACCTGGCTGGTGGGAGTTAGGGTTACACCGCAATGGACACTTTTGTAGAGCATTCAATTCTGAAGAAACCCTACCATTGACCACGATTATACCATAAAATGCCTCTGAGCTGTAGAGTTTTGAAGAAAAATAATCAAACTTTACGTGTATTTTATATGGGAAATCTTTATACGCCTTGGTCTAGTACTTAATCTTAAGGGGTTATTCTACTGTTAAACGGGTAAAGAGCAGTATCTTTTTAAAAGTGTTGTAAAAAAAAAACTATTAGAGATATCAATTTGAAATTTTGATGCATCTTTATTAATGGGAAAAATATATAATGGCATAGTTGATATATCAAAAAAATCGATTAAAAAAACTTTAAACGCGATGTACTCAAAACGTGTTTTTTTGGTGCGCGGTACATCGTAGAGAAAAAACTAATGAAGCGATTTAGCTAAAAATTTTTTTTGCATAGTTATATATCAATTTTACACAGACTGAACCTAAATTGAGCCATAAAAATTGAAATTTGGTTATTTGGGAGCACTTTTTTCATCGAAAAAACGTCCAAAATCGAGCATGCTATTTTCCAACACTTGTCAAATCGCGAAAATTTAATATTTATGGCTCAATTTAGGTTCCGTCTGTGTGTTTTTAGCTAAACTAATAAAATTTCATCGTTAAATTGATTGCAGATCACCTGGACGACCTGGGCAATGTACCGCGCAAACGACTCTGGCCGTAAGCGCGCGTTACATCAATCATAAACCGAAGCCGCCATTTTGTTTTTTTTTTTTTAATCAACTATGCCATTATATATTTTTTTCATTAATAAAGATGCATGCAAAATTTCAAATTGATATCTCTAATAGTTTTTTTTTTACAACACTTTTAAAAAGATACTGCTTTTTACCCGTTTAACAGTAGAATAACCCCTTAATACTAAGGGCTCCAATTTTCATGGAATTTTTGTTTAGGTATTTGCCACAAAATTTCGAGGTGGGACTGAAAAAAAAATAGTCGCGAAAAAAAAGCACCCTAATATATATCAAGATTATTGTGTTAAAATTTGAAGTCGATTGGAGTAAAACTAAGTCAACTTTATAAGTCTCCGCCACTCCGATCTGGCATCGAGCTATTCCTGTGCCTTAAAAATTCGGTGTTTAGACTTTAAAAGCGTTTTTCTCCCACTTAGCATGTTTAAAGTCAATGAACACTGTAACTCAAAATCTACTTGACCGATCCTCTTCAAATTGGATACACTCTTTAAATACATAAAATGTGAGGTAGTGACGTCGAAATAATTTTTTGTTGTGCATTTTAATTAATTTTACTATGAAAAATAGGCTAGTTTTCTTTAAATTCGTTTTTTTTATTTCAAAATCATGCCAAAAATTGAAAAATCGTCAACAACAAAAAACTCGACGTCATTACCTCGAAAAACTCATAAACTAACGAAGTATTTTTGATTTTTTGATTTAAGATAATCCAGTAATGAGTTCTGATGTCCACCGCAAACTGCCTTTTTTTTTTTTTAAAGAGTATCCGAAGATTTGCTCTCAATGGCTTATTTCTTAATATTTTAGGCTAAAAATTTAACTCAATATTCTTGAAATGATACTTTATTATGTGTAAATAAATTCAATTTACCATATGCTCAGAAAAAATTATCAAAAATATGCTTAAAATGGAGCGAATTAACCCTTCAACAAAATATTTTCGACAGCACGTCTTAACTTTAAGGAATAAGAGAATTTAAATCGCAGATTTACGTTAGTTTGACATAATTTTACATAATCATGTGTACATTTACACCAATGTGGTGTAAAATCTCACAACATTTACAAAGTTAAGTAAATGTCACACTTTCTTGTGTAATTACACCAAAAATGTGTACTTTTACGTTAGTGATAAATTTTTATACAGAAAAGTATGTATGATAAAATTCTTCTTAAAATCAGTGTGAATATAGGGGAGATGGGGGTAAGACGGGGTAGCGGGTAAGACGGGGTACCCAGCGAAATTTACAGTTTAACCTGACCAATCACGCTCGTTCATGCATCGTTCGATGCGCCGCCATGACATCTGTCAGTTGTCCGGCCATTATTTGTTCGAAAGTGTACGCGTGGCGAAATAATCTAAAAAAACTGTTTTACTGCAAAGTGCTTATCACATTTTCTTCCAGTTTGACCCGTGACTGTGGTTTGTTAAATAATACTAGCTGGTGAGGGGTGACTGCTATTGACGCTTAAACTAACCTACAATAAGGTTAACATTGTGTTTCCTTGAGATTGCCGGCTGTTTCTTTTTTGTTTTAATTATTATTAGAAATTGGCACGGTAGGCAAGATGGGGTAATGACTACACGCCATGTATATACTGTATAGAAGTATATTCTGCTTCCATCGAAGGGTGGATATCATGCTCAAATTGTGGAAAATGGGCACATAATAGCTGTGCAGGAATCGACGATGATGATGACGAGGCCTTCCACGTCTGCGAGTTGTGTCAGTCGAAATAATCGTCATTCTGTCTGATAATTCTCATTACCCCATCTTACCTCAGGGGGGTACCCCATCTTACCAGCACTATGGGGCAAGACGGGGCAAAACACCTTTATTTTTATTTTGATTTTTTTGTCTAAAATGTATAATTGAAAGTTCCTAATTTCACCAAATATTAGAAGAGTAATAAATAGTTGTTAATTAAAACATAAAAATGAATGTCTCACTACGTAAAGTTTTCTTTTATTGATCTTCAAACCTTAAGTACCCCATCTTGCCACCCTCTCCCCTACATTCAGTTTTTAGAGTGTATGATTGCCACGCAGCGCAGATTTAGAATGCATTTTAAGGTTTTTACTGAAGAGCCTTGACCTTGGAAACTTTAAGCTATGCAATAACGAGAGCAATTCAGGTGCATGGAGAACTTACAACAACGGTTGCGTCAGTGCATTGCACAGAATGATCGTCATTTCAATGCTGTGTTTTCCGCCACATGATTTACAGGCAGAATCGCTTTGTCTATTGATTTTCCTTTTTCAAATAGCAAGATGTAAAGTTTGGGTTAAATAAAAAAAAAATAATTGGTTGCAAACTTTCTGATTTATTAACTTCCCAAAACCGTCATACATTTTTACCGGATCCTACACAATCTCAATAGAAAGTTTTATTAATTACTAATTACTAAAATTTCTATGATCGTATGAACACAACATCAGCTTTTAACATCTCAAAATTAGGAAGAAAGCAATCTATGGCATTAAGAATTATCAGCGAAACTCTCTGAATCATTAATAATTCCTGCATCCACACAGACATTAACATCCCCACCATACAAGAAGAAATGCATAAAATGATCACAGTCTACATTTTGCAGTAAATTTGATCCTAAATATTATACATATAAATCCATAAAATTTTAGTGTAAATAATTTAGAAACGCAATTTTCAAAAATCATAAAGCCCTACACTTGCCTTCGTTCGGTAACATTTGTAAGATTGATTTCATTGGTTTTCATATAAAAAGTAAAGTCTTATAAGATTGTTAGCTAAATTCAAAATTTTTTCGTATAAATTATTTTGATTATTCTGTATGTTTATATAGGTAAAGTTTGGAATACACAGAAATTATACGAGAGAACTTGTAAAGGAAATTGATCAATTACACTAACATTTTCTACCGTGTATAGAGTCGAACTGGAAAGCTATCCCTACAGCATTACCAGATAGTAGAGGATACGCTTGATTTAATATTCAAAAAGAGAATTGATTTAATATAAATAATCAATAGTATATTAATATACAAGTACACTAAAAAGATATTAATCAACACTGTTATTTAACAGATTTTCGAAAAAAGTGCAAACAGATGGATTCAATAAATAAATTAATTTAAAAAAAAAAAATACAAAATTTTGAGTTAATACATATTTTTGAATTTCTGAACCCATGTAAGGGTAAAGCCATAGCTCTAAGATAATCCAGAAATTGTAAAAGGGAAAAAAGTCAGCTGTAAACAAACAGCTCCTCGTTGAGTAATTTTCTGTGGGAAACGAGGATGCAGCAAAAAGGGCCAGGAAAGGATTCATTAATTCAAGGATTATCGCCGTTTCATCGAACTAGTCGTTAAAGCGATCTCCGAGATGGTCTTAAGCGGAATCCAGGAATTTAAATGAAATTTTCATTAGCCTTAATGCATAAACAACATCGCAAATTTCTCACTGCCGAGCATCCTCTTGAGCGTCGCGTGAAGCGCACTCCAGCTTTATGGACGTGTTTCCTTGACTTTTAGTGATGTACAGTGATAGCGCAGCAGAACGTTGCTCGCTTGCTGTTCGATGGCGGGGCGGGTGCCTTCTGCTCGTCTTCCGACAGCTGGGTCCCATCCTGCCGCCCGGCCTCAAATACTTGAAAAATGGAGAACTCCACTTATAAATTCATTAAAATTGCGACTGCTCCCCCTCACAAATTCCCTCATTAGTTCCCGACCGAGCGGTGTCTGGAAAAATTAGATTCTTATGATTTATGGGGGATTCATTTCCTCTGGATGGAATTTCCTCTTCTGGCGGTTGCTCTGGAGGGCGTGTAGTGCACCGCATTGATGCTCGGACCCATCCTAACCGCACCGATCGGTGCCGGCGAGCATGCAATTTTAAAGTCCTCGCCTGGTGTGAAAGTCGGCGGGATGTTTTCTTAAAGGACACCTTCCAAGGATGCATCATCCGCTGCAGTTGTTATAAAAGCAATTCATCACCTCGCATGATATTGCAAGAGGTTCGTAGAGGATATGACGCAATTATGATGGGACTCATAAATGCCAATGTGAGGGTTTCCACATAAAACCTAATAGACAGATATAGACATAGATAAGCCACATTAAAATACACACTAAGATTCCAAAGGAAACACTGAAAAAATTAAAAATATTATTTAAAACATCGAAATTATACATTTGTAATAAAATAAAGAAAACACTTATGCCTACGAATATCTGATAATTTTAAGCACTATATATATTGAACTCCAAACTCATTGTTTCGCTATAAAATAGAAAATTAATACTTATACGTTCATAAACTAAAGTCGGAAGCCCATATGAAGGGTGGGCCGTCTGTTGGTTTCTTTTTAAAGTACATGTTACTTTGACACAGATAGCCATTATTTCGCGCTCAAAAAATTGGCAAAAATACAGCATCTCCGCTGTACGAAATGATTAGATTTATGCTTGAACAACGTTGGCAAAAACTGAAAACTTATTTCCAAAGCTTATAGTGCCTTGTCGAAATAGTGCGAGTTTTTAAAAGAAATTTCAGTTAAAATAACCAACCGCACCTAACTAATTGAAAAGTTTTTCAATAAATTAATAAACTTTGAATTGAAGAGTGTTTATTTTACAGTATTTAAAAAAAGAAACAATCCATGTCCATTGGGATGTTTTTTTTTCCCCCGACTATTTTTTTTTTTTTTTTCCAGTCCCACCTCAAAATTTTGTGGGAAATACCTAAACAAAAATTCCCTGAAAACTGGTGCTCTTAATATTAATATTAAGTGCTCGACCAAGGCGTATAAAGTTTTCCATCCAACAAACAATTTGGAAGACTCAATTCTTAGGCAAAGGAGGAGAGTCAATAAGGCCGGTTTTCGGCCTAAATTTTTTGGCAGGAAGGGTTTGAAATTTCATGGGGGAGGGGGTATGGTGGGGGGGGAGGAGGGTATTTATGTTTGATTGGTGTTCTGGATGCATTATCTATATTGTAAAATAAAAAATTTAGCTCAGACATTTTGTATAAGCGTTAATGCATTAATATAGTGTTATTTATAGCTGCTTTTTCATAACTTTGGGGGGATGGCAGAGAGGGGGGAGGGTATTTGGAAGTTTCGTATTGGTTGAAATTGACTATATATTGATTATAGATAAAAACCCAAAAAGAATTTCAAAGAAATTGTAAGTCCTTCCTGCCAAAAAATTTAGGCCGAAAACCGGCCTGATTGACCCTCCTCCTTTGAAATTGTCTTTTAAAGCTCTTAATAGCTTTTTCATAAAGAAATCTCTCTTTTAAAAGGCTTATAAAATATTTTTCTAAAAATCAATTCTAGTAATTATATTTTTCCTCCCTAAGAATTGATTATTATATTACTCTTAAAGGCATTCGCGGAGAATTCACTCTTAATTGAAACTCCTGAAAAGGCAATGTAACTTGTAAGACACTTGTTATTCTGATTACTATCTTATAATAATCTTGAGATATTGTTTTATAAGAAAAGTAAGAACACATCCTTGTAAGAGTTAAACTTAAAATTCTTTTAAGAAAAAATAACTGAGCTCTGAGACTACGATCTTATAGGATCGTTATAAGAACGAACGTTAGTAAAAATCTATTTTAAAAGTCTTATGAGCTCGTGACTTTATATGAATTTAAAGCAAGATTATTATAAGAATAAGGATTTTCTTGACGTTCTACAAGTAATCTTATAAAGACTAATGAAAAACAACAACAACTTGCCATTTTTCGCTTTTCATTGAATGAATGTAGTGGATAATAATTGATTTCAGTTGAAAAATAAATTAATTTCTCTGAAAATTTCAAAGTGTTCTATTATTAATACATGCCACGGTAAAAAATTTAGGACTAAAAACCAATATTTTCTGGATTGCATATAAGTCCACACCAAAAAAAGATTAGATTTTAATATTTTGAAAGTATTAAAATGAGACTGTAATATTGGCAGGTATTAAAATAAAATCTCTTCAGTATTAAATGACTTTTAATACTAGAACATTAAAAAACAATACTTGTTGTATTAAAAGGTAATATTATCTATATTTTACATCTAATCCACTATGGTTTTAAGAAGTTAATACTAATTGTATTGTTTTTCTGAATTTCAGGGAAGGTTTTATGGAAGTTAAGTTTTTTTCCAAAAAAAATTTAATTATATAAATACAATAAGGAAATATTCAAACTTTTTAACTAAATTGAATTCATTTTATTCAAAATATCTGCATGGTGCATATAATACACAAAATAACGTTACCGATTGATCTTTGAAGGTAAACTCTGCATATTGGTCAACACCGTCTAATTCTTCTAAAACTTGAAAAAAATGTTTAGTAATAGGGGAAATACGTACAAAATGACATACAGTTTTGTTTTTGGATCATAACTGCTTATTAATAAATCACAGCACATTCATTTTGTACACCAGTAATCTTTGGAGAAATTTGTTGTATACTCCTGAACATAGAACGAACTATGGGTTTTCTGAAGTTGTTACTGCGTCCATTCTTTAATAAATCTTGTACATTTTTTGGATTTGATTTGTCCAGAAATGAATTTAAAGATATTATGCAATCTTACTTTTACTTCATATAAATGTAGTTTGTATATTCTAAAATCTGAATTATTGGCTAGTCTGTGAGAATATTGTATATGAATAAATAAATAAATAATCCTGTTCTCATTTAGAAAAAGTTACAGTTATATCAAATTGGGTCATTACTTTTCCGCCATCTTCATGTTTTTAGAAAGTTTGAAGGATTAACCTTTGTTTTTATCATTATTATAGAAGACATACATTTTATTATTTGAAATTTTCATTTTTCAATTTTATTTCCTCCATGATTTAACCTTAAAAATTCATTGGAAGTCAATGTAACATGCTGTTAGGGCTTTTAAAACAAACATATTGTAACGTCTGTGTGCGAACAATTTTCTAGGTATTTCGATAGAAGTTTCAGGGATCAGAGTCCCATTGGGATTCAATTTTACAATTATTGCGACGTAATAACTAGAAAGCAACCATAGTTACGGAAATGCAGACGCCCGAAGAGAGGGAGGGAATTTATGTCGGTTTCAGTGATTGATTCCGTGGAAAGTGGTCTGGCTGACAAAAGGACCATTTCCTGGGCACTTGTAGCGAGAGAGAGTGGAGCACCCACATGTGGTAGCTCATTTCCGACAAATTCCAACTTCATCTCAGGCTTGGACATGAAAGGAATCAGTGATTCAGCAAAAACATTTTAAATGGACTCAAAGAGAGAAGTTCTCGGACTCGGACCCAGGTAAGGAGCTCCTAACAAGAAAACAATATTCGTCTGGCTGGGATCGGTGTAGAACAAAAGGACAAATATTTGTCCAGTTTCCCAAGCAGGCGTCCCGGCAGAGCTCTGCCATTGTCAATAGTTTGACTTTCGTTATCCGTTCTAGAACAGGTGGACCACCCAACCCCCTCTAGTGGAATGGGTGGAGCGGTGCAGGCACACGAAGCTGTCTTCGGGGGCCCCAAATGGAAAAAACAAAAGGTGATATAATACCTGCGGGGCCCCACTAAAGATAAACAATTTCTTTGCGTCGTCCCGTCACAAAAGAGTCCTGCGGGCACACCAGAGCCGAGCTCACAAGGAGCTTCTGTGGCATGGAAAATGAATATTCATTCCTGGGCAACCAGCCCATGCAGTCTGTCGACCCAGTTCCTGTGGGAAGAAATTCCCGTAAGTTGCAGAGGTGGTTGCCCATGTTAAGGGTCCCTCTCCTTCCGGGTGCTGTTTGTTTGTTTAAGGAAATGCCTGAGAAAACCAATCACTCAACAAAGAAAGCACCAGCCGACACCCATAGGAATGAGATTCGATGACAAGGCCGCTTTTATACGCAAAGGGTTCAGGGATTAAAATTGCTGTGCGCCAGCATAAAAAAACTATCCGAAGCACGTCTTTCAAGCGTTTTCCGAGAGAAAAATGTTATTCCTAGACATTGTGAAGATTCTAAATGATATCATGAAAATATGCAATACTGAACAAGATCGAGAACTATGCAAATTGTCAGTGTAAACAATTTTGTAGAAAATACTGAAGTATACTGTCTACGAGAGAAATGAACTTCTTAATTTAAAGAATCCTTCACCCGAATAAAATCACTTAGAACGACCAATCTTGTGTTCAAACAACCTCTTGTGGGTAAGCAATGTTTTCATGAATCGATTAATATTGTATCACTTAAAATAAATAAATAATTGTTTTAGAAGTTAACAAGTATTTTTTCATTATTACTTTAAAAAAAAAACTTTAGATATATATAAAATAAAAAGAAATTTCCCAATTTAAGTTGACCCTTGTAAGAAATGTTTTTTGTTTACGAGGTTCCGATTAGATTAGATGTTTCTAGTTTTAGATAATTCCACATTCAGAAAATTGAAGTTCGTCAATTTTAACTAAATAAATTGTTAAAAGACTACATCATACATATTGGTGACACTCTGTAAATTTTTAAACATTTACACTGTTAAGTACTAACTACTGAAAATAGTTAATTGTAATTTTTATTCTTAAGCAGACCATATTATTGGGATTAGAATGTAGGAACTTTCGTTGTGTGTTTGTAGCAAATAATATCCCAAGAATTTAAACATATTTAAATAGTTTTAAGCGATTTTAACTCCTCATATTGCTGCCTAATTAATCTTCTAGTCCAGTGATGGCGAATCTTTTTGAAGAGTGGGTCAAATTTCGTTCATAATTTTTTTTAGCACTAGCTCGTGGGTCACTGAGTCAGTGGCGTCACTTGGAAAGCGGGAGGGAAGGATGATTAAAAACTACTTTTTTTTGGTTCTCACTTTAAAAATCCTCTAAAAAGTTTACGTTTCCTTTTTGTTTTAAAACTTGCAAGTGAATAGCAAAAAAAAAGTTTAAAAAAAATTAAAAAATTGTTATAAAGTGGGTGACACCATGCTCAGTCGGCAGCCGCCCCTGCAATGAGTATTTCAATGAACAAGGTATAAAGAAAAATGTAAAAATGAGGTTGCCTACGTCCGTTGTTAATAATTTAATATTTTGTGAATTTTTTTAAAAAAATTTTGTTTTGTTTAGTAAATATGTGTTTAAATTTAAATATGTTTATTGAAATTATGTAATACCTAGTTTTGGGTGCGACATCATTAACATCAGAAAAGTTAAAAACATTTGACCAATTTTGCTCGTCACTGTACGTCATACACAGGTGCAGTGATACGATAGAAATTCAGCCAGTCAATGTCCACTTAGAAATATTTTTTTTATAACTTCGACATTAGATATATAAACTTAATTTCTTTAAATATTCTTGATTGTCTGTTCTTTCTTTTGATATAAAGAATAAGTTTATAATAATCAACGCGTGGGTCATTTAAAAAGCATGCGTGGGTCAGTTTCTGACCCGCGGGTCATAGGTTCGCCATCACTGTTCTAGTCAATCTTCTATCGAATTTAGTAAAATATGGTTAAAACTTATTATTTTTATAGTTCATTAACAATTATGAGGCAATTTTCACGAAATTCGTAGTTTAAGAATAATTCAATCGGCATTTTAGAGCAAAATTTTATATTGTAATGTTGGTTGTTTTTACCAATGTTTTTCTTTCCAAAAAATCTGTGCTATCAATTCCGTAACAAAAAAAGCACCTACTAAAGGATAACAATCGAGTTCCAGCAGAGCAATACGTCGAAAAGTCATTAAACATTTAGATATTCGAATTGGTGTCTAAATACATAATCATCATTTGAATGATATTTTGAGAATATCAGAAATAATCATTTCAATGTCGATTTATAATAATATTACAAAAACATGAATAAAATTGTTACAAAGATAAGAGATGCTCAAAAACCTTTGAAAAATTTGTTTGTATTTTGTTTAGTAATTTTTTTGACTGCGCGGAGAAGAAAAACGCGTACGAAAAAAATGAAATCAAACTAAACTCTTTATTCTTTACCTCTACTAGTAGTGTTTTATGATTTTCTCAGATATAATTTCAAATATAACTCAAACTCGAAACTATTTGTCACTTTTACAATGTCAACTTTAAAAGAACAAACAATTTAATTCAAACATATAACTATCTTCAACTACAAAAACTTACCAAATTACCAATAAACCGATGATAATTGAATCGGTTTTATTTAGATTTAAGTGAATCCTTTTTCGAATTACATAGTCATATTTTCAAGAAATATGACGAGTATAATAACCTCGTAATACGTTTTAGTATTTCCAGAAAGTAGAAAGAAATTTTTCATGGAATTGAAATCTAGAAAAAATTTAATAATTCCTGCTAATATTAATTAGAAATATGTATATTTGAATAAAGGCGAAAAGATGAACTTGTTTGTAATATTTTGAAAGTATTCTAATTTAATATTTGTTTGGAGTGCTCAGGTTAAGCACAAAAGTAAGCCAGGGTGGCTAAATCCTGATATTGATAAATCCATGGCAACTCGGAATCGTAAGCTTTTTATCTGGCAAAGTAATTTGGTGATTGCTATGGTTGCTAAGGCAAAAAGACTTTATCACTTTACAGCACTCTTACTGGCCTGGATAGGGAAACACTGCTTGTCTTATTTGATTTTTCTAAGGCTTTCGATTCAATGGAGCATAAGCTTCTTAAACATAAATTTCAATATCGTTTTGGTTTTTATTCTTCTGACAATTATTTATTCAAACTTTATCAGCGCGTCCAAATTGGTGAACAGCTCTCAGAAAGGGCTGGGAGTTCCGCAGGAGTCTATATTGGGTCCCCTGTTATTTACTTTTATATTGACGACTTTTAACTTGAAGTACAATAATATTATGTAGACATACCGATGATAATAATGTTGATATTGTGCGTCAGTGGACTTTGTGCAATAATTTAATTCTGAATCCCCTAAAAACACAAGCAAGCTTTGTATTGTCATTGTATTTACTCAAAAACGCATTCAACGTATGCATTCGTAATGTCTTTAGAACAACATCTTAATTGACATAAATGCACATACTTACTTCGTGACATTGTTAAACCTTTGCAATCGACGAGAACAGGATAATAGTTAATTAGTAATATTTCGTTTCAACCAACATGTGTTCTAACTTAGTAATTATTCTAACTTTTATTAGTTTATGCTTTATGAAATCTTTTTTAATCTTAATTTATTGTATTTTCGACTTTGTGAAATACTTTTAAGGACAGGCCTTTGTACTACAGGAAATATTCGAAAAATTTTGACTGTGTTAAAATTCCAAATTAGATATTGTGATTTTGGATAGTGACATTTTTCAAGCGGCTAATTGTGACCTTGGTCCTAGTAGGCGACGTAAATGAAGCTATGTAAATGACAAATGTCTTCATTGCCATATCTCATTTTCACCTATGCTCCAAAAATCATATAGGACACTGCGGCGTGGTATGGCGGTATGTTTTAATTTCGTTAAAAGCTGCAAGTCTGCAGATAAAGCCATTGACGCCGGTGTTAACTCACCTTTGCTCAAATTACGGTGACCTGTACGCACTTATGCACCTGAAAAGTTGGTCGGAGCTATATCAAAATATTTTTTTATTCGCCGAGTCCCTTTCGTGGCATCCGCAGCGATTCCTGGTCCCTGGCCTGAGACGTACTCAGCAGATTGCAACTCTGGCCAGTGGCGTTCCCGTCTGTACCCAATTTTGTCACTTTGCCAAATAACCTCGGCTGTCGCCATCGTCGTCCTCGGTGACATTTTTCTGGAGGTTACACTTCACCAAATTGCTTTAAAAGTTTCGCCCCAGACACTTAACTGCATGGAATTTTCCGGAATTTTTCCAGTTTGCATCTTCCGGCCGGTAAAAGTGGGATTTTTCCTAGAGCTTTCATCAGGACACTGTTTCTGGTATTTATAAATTGTTTAATTTTTTTTATATGAGCCCGGCCCGGAGGTTAGGAACGGTTGTTGCTGTCAACGGAGCAAAATCATCCCAATAATTCACATAACCAATATGCGGTGAAAGAGCTCTGCTCTCGGGGAAACGGAGTTCCTACGCAAATAAATTTCAAATCCTGTCCTCACCCGAAAGTACCCTTAAGTCAGTCATGATGCCCCGGCAGCCAGCTAAAGGAGCTTTGGTTGGCGCTCTTCTTGGGAATCGTTCGAAATCCTTATAACAAATGGATGTCCATTCGGGCCCTTCAGTATCATCCACTGGCCAGATGGATTGGACGCCACAAATTCTGGCTCGAGTGTCTTTGATTTATTCCCGGGCACGGGGGAATCCTGATGGAATGCGTGAAAGAGCTCCTCATCGATTGTCAGCAGGATGCCCTAATAAGGTTGATTTGCTAAACTCTCCCCTGGTTAATTCGGCTATTCATCAAGGACAGGGCCGGTGAATGCCACAGCACTCGCCTCCGTGTAATTCAATTTGCGCCTGGCAGTGGGCCAGGGCGGTGGCTTTCTTGGCAGCCTTTTGTACAATGAGCTCACTCCCACTTAGCAGGTACCTAAGCCTTATTCTTGTAATAAATAGGCCAGAAGACACTACCGAATGTAATAATAAGGAACCGCAAATGGAAAGGAACGAAGAAGCTAACTTCATTTCCCACTATAATGAACCCTAGTCTACAGTACATTATATAGTTTATATTTAATTGTAGTTATCTAAACCTTGCATTCATAGTTAGTTTTATAGCAGACCTAGAAAAAATTCGTTTAATTTGGTACAGAGCTTTTAGGAAACTTGAAACCATAACAAAACTAAGAAGAAAAATACTATAATACAATTATCTAGGTTTCTTAAGAATTTTTATCGGGAAAATAAAAAAACTTTACTGCCGAACAATTGACACGTTATTTTTATAAGATTTTTCCCATGGATTACTCAATTTCTCAGAAAAACAGAGCGAAAAAATATAAAAATCATTAAAAAGTAAAAGATTGTGTTTGCAGCTGGCAACGTGGCTCAAATGTACGCTTTAACCTTGAGCTATTATTTATATTTAACAAATATTCCTTGTTTACTTTTTTCCCCATAAACCGATTATTCCAAACAATAGATTCGAAGAATCGAATAAAATATATTAAATTGATACTTGGATAATAACCAAAAGGAAAATAATGCGTTCGCAGATTACAATTATACGATTCTTAAATATAAAACGAAAATAATTAATATTTGTGGAAGATGGTTCTTTTTCAAGGTTTCTGCTGACAAATAATATTATGCTATTTCATTAAATTTTCTTTTCTTTTTTAAATTTATTTACATATAGTAGGTATAGTATGTGTTGTTTTATTTCTTCTTCAAAAGTAAAATTTCAATGTTCGAGGTCACTTATTTTGACTTTCCCGACCAATTGATGACCATCTTCCTGCAACACTAATACCAAAAGGCTCTTTTGAACTTAAGTTAGGTATTAAAGCTCTAAACCAATTTATATTATATTGTGCGCAAGGTCTGAACGGGTTAAAAGTATTCTTCAATTTGGTCTGAATTTCATTAGTAGGATCAATAGCTTTTAGAAAAGGTTACAAATTTCCCTATATGACTCCACTCAACTCTTTTTTTACTCGATTTTGAAATTAGAATTTTCCAGAAAAAAATACTTTTCTCTTTTTATAAAAGGTGTATTTATTTAAGCAATATTTTAAAGCCATTTTCTTCAAATTTGATTGTGATTGACGGCTTTGATGAAAAATTTTAAAGTAAAACCATTTCCGATTTTTCTCAAAAAGCAGGTTATATATTCAAAATATTCAATAATTTTTAATTTAAAGCTATTACCTTCAATTTTTGCATTATGTTATTTCTAATTTTATACTAGTTGATTTTATAACTAAATGCTCTTTTGTATTTGACATACACAAAAGTCTTTATACGATTTAAAAAAGTCAGAAATTAAGGACAATATGTTAATAATATTATTAATTTTATAATCAATTTCTTTAATTGGCACTTATTTTATTTTATAATTTTAACAAAAATGGGAATCTCTTTAGGAAGTACAGATGTATAATTAAAAATGTTATTCATTCAATATAGACTTGATTACTTTTTAATTCGCAGTTGAAACTTATATATGTACAGGGTGGACCATTTAAGATTTGGAATTTGAATCGGCTATAAAAAAAAAAAAACAAATGAATATTTTTTCTGAGTTTATTAGAAAGATTGAACCTTTCCATTTAGGAATAGAAGACAACATCATTCAAATGACTGCCACGGCTAGCCTTACAATACCCCATTCGATCAGTTCAATTTGTTAGTACATTTTCGATTGTTTGGGCCTCTGTTTCGTCAATGGCAACTTCGATTTCACGTTTCAAGTCGTTAATCGTCTCTGGATGGTTAGCGTAACACTTGTCCTTAACGGCTCCCCACAAAAAAAAGTCTAACGGAGTCAAATCGCAGGTTCGAGGTGGCCAATTGACATCAGCATTTCGGCTGATTATGCGATTTCCGAAAACAGTGCGCAAAAGATCGATTGTTACGTTGGCTGTGTGGCACGTTGCGCCGTCCTGTTGAAACCAAATGTCGTCTATGTCATACTCTTCAATTTTGGGAAACAAAAAATCGCTTAGCATGGCGCGGTAGCGAACGCCATTCACTGTAACGGCGTTTTCTTGATCATTTTCGAAGAAAAATGGCCCACTAATGCCGCCAGACCAAAATCCGCACCAGACAGTCACTCGTTGTGGATGAATTGGTTTCTCCACGATGACGTGTGGATTTTCTGAGCCCCAGATACGACAATTTTGTTTATTGACGTATTCTCCGAAGTGGAAATGAGCTTCATCTGAAGAGATGATTTTTCGGTAAAAATGCCGATCTTCGATCAAGCGGTCTTCGGCCCATTGAGCAAACCGAAAACGCATCGGATGGTCATGCGGCTTCAGCTCTTACACTAATTGAACTTTGTACGCATTCATACCGAGATCTTTATGCAAAATTCTTCTCAAAGAAGTGCGTGTAATGTTCAATTCTTGAGAACGATGACGAGTTGATGTTGATGGTTGTTCACGCACACTCTGAGCAATAGCAGCGATGTTTTCGGTTGAGCGCATTAGACGAGTACGTACACGGGTTGTTTTATCCAACAACGATCCAGTTTCACGAACTCGCTTCACAAATTGATCCACAAACTGCGTTTTTGGCACATCCTTTTTGTCAATTTTTTTCCGTAAAATTCTTACAGTTTGAGTAGAAGACTCACCATTTTAGAAATAAGTTTTTAATATTTCCCAACTTTGTTCAAGGGAAAAGCGACCCATTTCATAAATGTCAAACATAAAACTAACTTTCTGTCACATCGGAAATGTCATCAAATTGGAATCAAAATAACCTATAGTTCCAATTCCAAACGTTAGACGGCCCACCCTGTAGTTCAATTTTTGTTCGATTTTTTTAAACAATTTTTGCAATTAAAATATGGTTCATTAATTGATTGAACACACATTTTGGATAAAATTTTACTATTAGAACGAGTTTTATTACAATTTTTCAAAGGACGGTGGGTACGTACGTACTATACTAATATAAAACTTCTCATATTGAAAACTACTAGATCGGTTTGAATAAAACGTTCACAGGTAGAAACATTATCCACAACTTGTTTTAGTGCAGGATATACATCACATCAGAATACATAAAATAAATAAAATAAATATAAATAATATTTAATAAATAAAATAAAATTTTAATTGTTAGACAATAAAAAGTATGAAATTCATCATTCTATCATTCATCCTTCAGGTATAAAACTCGAATAGTTGAAATCCGCGTCCAATATTTAAAATTTCATTTGAAAATTTGTAATGAGTACGAAAGGCATTCGCTTCAAGTGAAAATGGTTTTATGCAAATGCTTGGCGTTGCAACTTTTGCAAGAAGATATTTATATCAACGTCGTAACTTGTGGGACAAAATTAATACAAGTTGCAGAAATGCTCCCAAAGCCAGAAGTCGTTAGATTCCCACAATGATAGAGACATTCATTCTTAAGACATCTCATTTCATCTGAATCTCTCGCCATGGTGTCGGGAACTAGCCCATTCAAGAGGAGACGGTCGCCGGATCTTAATATGCTGAAAACGTTGCGGAGGTGCACCCGCTCTGTGGGCCTCATTAAAATCGAATTACAAACTTCTCCTGGGCCAAGCCAACCCCTTTAATTTGGAGAAATTCCATTTCGCGCTATCTGCCACCATTGTGCTCTGGAGATGCGTCGCAGCATCTGTGGGGGACGGGGCGAGATAATGCAATTAGCCACGGAATCCAATGAAAACTTTCTGACCGAATGCAACGAATTGACGCTTTTGCGGCGAGTCTTGGGCCGGCAGCACGCAGGTCTATGTCCACGGAGATGGTCGCTGATTAGCATTCATCCGCAGCGTCAGGGTTATTAATTCGCATATTCCAATGTCAATTTAGAAAGTAATTAGTAAAGTAATTAAAACCCTCGGCCGGCTCATCTCGATAGCTAAACCGCAAAAATAGAGAGCTCCACCGTCCAATTTAATTTAGTAAAATTCACGGCAAAATGTAACTTTCGTGTTTTGCGTGCTGCCAGCGGCATTGCCTAAATTTTGTAGTTTGGCCGCCCAGCTCCAAAATCGAAGTCCGTGGAGCCCTCTGACCCGCCGGGCGTGAGGGGAGATTCGAAAAAGTTTCCACGAATTTTTGGCAAATATCAACAATATCCAATTTGTGTAATTCTGGCGGAATATAATGTGAAACAATACTGCAATCGGAAATTTGCAGGAAGTGGCTGAACGCACACATGTTTTAACTGCCCCCTCCCCGCCCACAAATGGAGCGATAAACTATGCCGGGAGCCGAAAGGTTATGCAAACTCTTCCAAAAAAAAAAAAAAAAAATGAAGGGCTTTCTCCAAAATGGGGAGCCCTACAAAATGGGAAGAAGCCTGCACTGCGGCGAAAACGCGGTGGTTTCTGATTTTAGTTTCGCTGAATGCTTTCAACCTTTTTATGCCGGCGAAACTTTTTAATTTACAATTGCTCGATGGAATTCAGTTCAAGGCAGACAATGAATTGAAAAATAAATGAGGGAGGAGTCAAGGCACTTTTCGCGCTTTCCTCTCGGTCCGGTCGTTATTCAATTCAATATTTATATGGACGGGCAAAAAAATTAAACAACAACAAAAATAATAAAACCCGGCCCCGCGCGAACAAAGCCGGCAGCGCGGAGAACTTTTCCTGTGAAATTTTATAAAATAGTTCATCTAAAACTCCAGTGGCGGCGGCGCAACCGACAAATTCTCCGAAGGAATTATTTATTGCATTGCAGCGAATATAATGGATATAGTTTCCGAGTTTTTTAGAATTTGTAATTATTCCTGCATGCCATTCACTTCGTATTTCCGACAATCGCAAATTGTACATACTACAGAATAAAAAACATATTTCTAATGGGTCCAAGATGGAAAATATCCTTTTTGTCACAGTATCCTGCACAATATTTTTGTTATTTGAATATTAAAATTTTATATCACTGCTACTTTTAATGGTTTTTGCAAAATGGCCATTTTGTACAACAATCTAATAAAAAACTTCATGATGTTTTTACACAAAAAGGATCAACTTTACAAAAAAAATTTATAGAACAGAAAATGCTTCAAATTAGCGATTATTTTTGGTTTTTTAGATTTGGCCAATATTTGAAAAATCCAAAAATATCCCAACAAATTCTGAAACATTTTTTTAGATAAAATTTAGTGATACTTTTATTCAAAAATGATCAATTTCACGAATAAATTTGATAGGACAAAAAGTGTTTATAATTAGCTTATTGAAAAACTAGGTGAAAAACTGTTTTTGTAGATGAGTTTTTTACTTGCCAAATATTTAGATATTTCACCTACGCCTAGATGTAGTTTTAGGTGAAAAGAAAGTATTTTTAGCTCACCTCAATAGGCAGTTGATTCATTTCCTTTTGTGGATTTTTTACCTAAAAGCAAATCACCAAAACCAAACTAGGTGACTTTTATAAATCTATTTCCTCTGTTCATATGAAAGTAAAACTGTTCGAATTCTTCTACATCAAGTCATCGGAAGTAGTGACAAAATTTTCACAACTGCAAAAGCGATTCCAGAGTGGGAGGCAGAGTCATGTAGGTGAAGCTCATAATTGGTAGAGTCTCTAATTAAGTAACAGCTTTAGTTCACTAGCCGAGTTTCCCTGGTAAGAAGGAATCATATTCTCATGTCTCAGATCCGAAACTTCTCCAGGACCCAGAAGAAATGGAGACCACACATCTCCGCAAAGCACCGACCGACATCAGAAACTTCGGTTCGATTATGCTTTGCAGTAATTACAACGAAAAATAACATTTTCGCCCGGTGCGCCGGGGGACTGCTGACGAGCGAGTCTCATTGGAACGTGATGAAAATTCTTTATAAATTCCGACCCCCTTCGCCTGAAGTAACCACCAGAGGGCTCGTTAGTGGTCAAGTTCTCTTTGCAACCGAAACTCGAAACGTTGCCACAGTCGGTCGTTCGTTAAATTAATGAACAGGAGCGCCGAGGGTGCTCTGCAGAGCTGCAAGTAACAGGAGCATATTTGCAGCATACTGCTGTAGGTGTTGACGGCATAATGCATACATGTCCTGGGCACGTAGTCAGGGGACTGTCTTGGCAAAATAATTCAATTCTGGGATGACTATACCTCGTCCTGGATATCGAGTTCAGCCCGAGCACTGGGACCAAAAATTGAAATATACTCTAAATTTTTTTGAAGAGTTCCATGCATGTTTATGCCATCTCGACAGTTCTTTCTTCTGGAACTCCTCCCTTCAATTGAGTCTATTGTTGTCGGGGCGTAACTCGGTCCAGACCACAGGATCCAGTTCAGTCCAGCCCTTCTCCATCCCCATTTCCATCACCATCTCGACTTGATGCTTTTACGACTCACGCTGCGGCTCGCAGAGGAATCTCTTAATCCCGGGCCCTGCCTGAAAGTTTCAATTATCCTCCATAAACATAAAAATTCCAAAGGGAGTTTTCTTGAAAAAAAAAAAAAAATAAAAATACAAACTCTAAGTTGCCTCATAAATTTATTTACGTCCCTGGCAAGCGTTCCTTGTGCCCCATTCGGGCCGGGCCGTGCAGTCGGCACCGCTGTCCCCAACGCCCCTTATCCCAGCTGTATGAAAGCTTTCAGCTGGCTCTTAATTAATTTTACTTTTCACTTCGTCGGGACGTCTGAGGGGATTTCGCTGATGGTCTTTCACCTGGAAAACTTATTCAAGCGTTAAATTTGAATTTTCCAGAGGGCAGAGTCGTGCACGTACGTGGAAGAGTACGACTGGTCCCGCAGCTCTGCATTTTTGCGATTCCTTAAAATCTCTAAAAGATTTTCAGAACCGTCTTTATAGCTCTTGGCAATTTAAGGTCCTGTGGGTCTGACTCATTCTCGACAGGGGCTGCTACTCAATTACAGCGGCCACCGGAGCACCCCGATCCGACCCCGACATCAGCACATACCCTGAAACAAGTGTTCGGATTTGCCAAATGCATAAGCTGCGGTGGCACTTATCCAAACAGAAAGCAGTGTAAGTTCTCGGATCCGAACATGTCCATTTCCTCTTTCACACATCAGTCGAAGAGCTCTGGCCCGAGGTATATAAATTTCCCAAGGATTAGCTCGGCCTGGATACCCTCCCGGCTGGCCTGGAGCAGACCTGGAGCACCAAATTTCCGGACTTAATGTACTTTCCGTCTGAATATCAAGTTATTGAAAGCTGAAACGGACAGGATTTATGCCGCTCAGTGTCACGTCGCCAGGTCCCCACTTCTACAGGCCAAAATTTCTAAATGGCTATCTATCACATTTTACCCAATTTAGTTCATAATAGATCAAATGGGAGCAGATTGGGCTCGAGGTATAATCCTGCGGTGCGAGTGCATTGCCCTGGTGTTCCCTTGCTTTCATCCCAGCAATTTGGAGTATGCTAAACAACAAAGATTTTACTAAAATCTTATGTTACAAAATTCCGGATGGAACGTATTTGTCAAGAGCTTCTGTGGTACCCAGAATTTATCTTTGGTTTTGTAGAAAAGCAAACATTTTGACGGAAGACCGAAGCTGGTCAATTTAGTCTGATGTATTCTACTGCATCTCTGCTAGAGGCTTCATACACACAAGATGTTCATCGAGTTGTATTTAATTTGTTCTCAATTTATTTTGGTTTTTGTTGTGGATTCTATTATTTATTTATCTACAAATAGATAGATAAACAGTTTCCCAAGCCATGGAGATATTATTAATAGGTAAAATATTGTTATGTACATTAAGGATTTATTCAGCTGATATAGGAGTCGGCGATTATAGTTAAAACGTATGTACGTACTTTAACAGCCATTTTAAATTCATGAATTTTGACAGACAATTTTAAACCAGCCGCTGAAGAATATCCTAAATACCCATTCTCAAGAAATTCGCATAAAGTTATGAATTTGACATATCGCCACTTTAATTTGAGTTCTTCAATTTTGAGAACGTATTTGATATTAGCGCCTTCGAAAATCTCCATGTATTTATTTTTATAAAAATCATACAACGATCGTACACTTATGAGATTGGCACTAAAAGCAATAGATCAGGAGTACTTATTGTGATAAAAATGTTAAAGTAATATAATGAGAATATGCCATTATTTCCAACACGATTTTTTTACCTGAATGCAATGCTTTCATTTCCTTTGGAACATGAAAATAAAAATTAATACTTACATACACTTTCGCACGAATCATCATGCGATTTTGTAAAAATATCTAACAGAATCACGAAAATTCAATCCATTTATTCTTCTTTCACGATTTTAGAAAACTCAGCTCATTTAGACCCCAACTAGTTTTATGAGTAGGTAGATTTAAGAAAAAATGCCTTCTACAAAACACAAATTTCTGGTTATTTAATACTCATCCAAAAACTCAGCGAATCGCCACCATTTTCGTTGGGGATCTTATAACGTATAACGTTAAAACTTTAGTAAAAGTAAAGGCTTTACACCATCATTTGTCAACTCGATAAGTTTTCATTTGTCAAATAGATCATATCAGATTGCTTTTCGTGGTTCCAATTCGAGGAATAACCTAACAACTGCAGATGTCCCTTAAGGTAGCCATTTGGGTCCTCTTTTTCTCACTTTTGCCTTCGACCAAGGTAGGTAGGTAAGGTTGGTAGACAACCTATCTAGTCATCTTGACCTAAGATAGGTCTGCCTAATGAGACGGAATATAATCTGTGTCTAGAAGACGATGAAACTTCATCAGACATCTTGTGTGCTTGCTCTGCTTTAGCACGATTAAGAAGAAAGATCACGATATAGAGAATACAAGGTATGACTATGCAAAATAACGTCACGCTGGCAAAGTTTCTTAAAGTGATGTTTTTTATAAGGATTTTATCAATAATTGTACATTATTGCTTTATACAATAAAAGTGATAACGTTTTCTTTTGTGGAATTTAAAAGGTTTTCAGGGAATATCACTGCTCAAGAAGATTAAAAATTACGATTTGAAATTGCCAAGCAAAACCTCATGAGGGAATTATTAAATTAAAATTAAAATTGCTCAAAGTGATTCAGAGCATTATTAAGAGAGTGATTGTGGGATGCAAGACATTCTTTAAAATACTTCTATGGACAAAACATTCTTAACCCTTTACACTCCAATGGTGTTGTTAATGGAGTGCAAAGGGTTAAAGATAGCTAAGTATTGGCAGGGAAGAAGGCAACAAAAGAGCATTTAAAAACAATTTTAAACTCTTGTAAGTCATTACATTAAAATATATATTTTTGGGTTTTTAATTCTTATTTTCCTCATCTTTAAACACATTCACAACAAATTCAAAAAATCGTTAACATTGTTGGGGAAGACGAGAATTTTACACAACAAACCATATTAGTTGTTTAAAAGTTATATTTTATTGAATTCTATTTAAATAATAATTTGCTCATAAAAACTTTAGAATATGGCAAATTTACAATACTATTATTATACCTGTTGTAATTTATCAGAGCTATTGCCAAGCAAAATTTGCCATCAGTACGTCACGATACGTCAAAACCTGATGGGCATACCTCTCTATATCGTGAAGAAAGAACTTCAGTCAGGAGTTTTTGATCTCAGCTGGTGTTCGTTCATCTTCTTTTAACACTAGATTTACCAGCACGAAAACCTGTAATTTTTATAATTTTCGGTACCTTTAAAGTGTTATGTTTTTACATTTAAATTAGTAACTATAAATGGGAAAGAAGTCGTTGATATGTCGTAATTTTGAACCATAATAAGCTTTGGCATAACTCTTAGGAGATAACTTTACAAAATTTAATCAATTCAGAGAATAAATTGAGTACCAGTCAATTTGACTGGTCGTGGTAAATCTAGTGTTAAATACCTTCAAGCGTTTCTTAGGGTAGCAGATCGTTTTTTACTTTAAAGGGGTTTCAACACAAAAGATCTTTCGGCCAAAGTGGTCACCATAAGGGTCATCCGCAACAAATAATAATAATAAAACTATGATCTTCTTTCATGAAATAATGCAACTCTAGCAGGTCGTAAGCTACAGTGTTTTGTGATTAGTTAGTTAATTCTTCGGAAATAGCCAATAATAGTAAGATGCATATCGTTTTATAGATTCTCGACTGATATCTAATGCTGTTGCAAGTTGATCTTATGTTTGACTTGAATCTTCATCCAATAAACCTGGCAATTCTGTATCTTGAAATTTTTTCGGCTGAAATATTTCTCCTCCTAGTACAAAGTATGGGAGACGTGCCTTGTTATGATTTCTTCTAATTTGTTCAAAAGCTACTGCAGTATTGAAGATTTTTGCGCTCCAAAACATAATTTAAAAGTAAGTATCAGCCTTTTTTCTTCAACATCCTAATTTTCATTTTATATTACTGTCTTATTGATCAATTTTCTATATTATTCAGATCTACATATATCTCGCACTCTTTCCTATGAGCTAAATATTATATCTTATCTGAAGATTAAATAAATAAATATGGAAATTTTAGGTGTCATGCCACATTTACACTTGAAGTAGTATGCCATATGAGCCGACATGTTGCGATAACGTTTTGCCTACAGGTGCGCAGAGTCCTGTAACCGTTTGAAATGTTTCAAGATTGATTAAATCCCGAAATCCAGTCGAAGGGCTTCCATGCGAACGCACTTCTATCAGATTTCCATTGTCTGAACTGAACACACTTATCTCTTGCCTCATTAATCGTGCAATTGCTTTCCGCCCTCCCGCGCCGCGCTGCCTCTTATCAGTTATTACCCGCTCATCCTATAGGAGCCTCTTGCACTTTTCCAGCGTTAATCCGTGCGAGCTGAGAGTGGGGCCCACAACTGTCGTCGTCACCACCGCCGCCGCCGCACGGAGCCCCATGGAGCACTCGGCACAAAATCTCGTTTATTTCCAACTCCGTGCGTTCGTTACCTTGGCACTCGCTCGACTTTGAGTGGCAATCGCTTAATTTAATGGCACTCACGATACGACACGCGGCGGGCACTTTGATTGCCGTGCTGTCGTGCAATGCAGCGATGATCCTAAAATCGCAAATAGCGGTAATTCCCGATTATAATGGGAATCATCTAAAGCTCCTCGTCGAGAGCAGTTCCCGCCTAATGAAGGTACACGTTTTTTTTTTTTCTGGCAGCCCGAACCCGAAAGAGAGTTGCCTGCAAAAGAAGGCTGTTAACGTTCGAAGCGATAATCCTGCTCTTTTGCACCAGAGGAGCCCTAAAAATCCGGAGTTTATCACTAAAAGCCTAATAAATCTCCCGCTTGCCCCGACTTTACTTTTAACCTAATTTGACACCTCAGAGGCTCTCCAGTGTTCACCGAGTGCTTCCCCACGCCCTCGCCAGTCAACCGGCAGAGCGCCTTTATTCCAGAAATCATAAACTCTAAAGCCAACAATAAATAACATGTTGCTCCGCATAGCCTCGGAGCTCCGCAGAAGTTATCTTCCAGGACAGAACGAATTCGGGGGGATCATAAATAAAACTTCCACCTCCGCAGCAGCGACCACAGAGTG
Source organism: Dysmachus trigonus (assembly GCA_949715965.1). Classification (NCBI taxonomy): domain Eukaryota; kingdom Metazoa; phylum Arthropoda; class Insecta; order Diptera; family Asilidae; genus Dysmachus; species Dysmachus trigonus. The sequence continues at coordinate 55,690,131 of OX454322.1, forward strand.
CGTATAGAGCGGGGGTGGGGCTGGAAAGAGGGAGAGGGGAGTGTGGAGCCCAAGAGCACCATCGAACATCGAAACCTTTCAATTTATAAGGATTTTGGGGCGCACAGGCGACGACAGCCAGAAGCGCCTCTGAAAGGATTCCGGACGGTAATTCACAGGCTAATCTAATAGATGAACACTCTGCGATAAGAATAGCATGCGGGGGCCGGGGAGAGGGGATCTGGGTCTTAACATGTCCTTCCCGGAGGAATCGAGTGAATCTGGTCAGGTTGAGGGTGCTAAGTTAATTTCACAGCTGTCCCCGTAATTGGGGTCCTATCGGAGCCCTTCCAACTCGCCTGACTCTGTTCTGTCCTGCTTATGAACTTGTTCCTTGCCTTGTCCTGGAAAATTGCAAAAAAAAAAAAAATATTGGAGAAATTGAGGATACCATCCCTTCCACTTTCCTCCAAGGGAGAATTGGAGGGATGAAAGGAGGAGGGGTACATGCCCGCACATTCTGTTTATTTGCAGTTCCGCCCGCGCTTGTTTACTTTTCCTCGACATCTTATTTAGCGGTCGCGAAATTTCAATGGAGCGTCTTCGCCATAATTCAAGTGGAACCATGTGCGAGAGAGTGAGACATGGCGTTTTCCTGTTTAATTTTGCAGCAAATTGGGTGAAATGGAAATTTTTTTTTTATTTCAGCCAAATACTTTTCCTGATAATGGGGGCAGTCATCTACAATTTTGAGGCCTTCTGGCTCTTGTTGGGCTTATCTCAAAAGAATCTTCATCCCCTGCCCCCACATCAATCGGACCTTCCACCGAATCAATCTGAGCCCATAAAAGGGAACATTTATCATAACAGCGTCAAATTCTCATGATTGAAAATTTCCCAATTCATCTTTATTTTTGCCTGGATGTAATTGAATGAGACTTTCCAGTTCCACATGAAATCTCTGTGGCTGAGTAATTCCGCACAAAATATGTTACGCCACTCTCTAGTTTAGGCGGAGGGCGGTCGGAGGACAGGGGCGAAATTCAATTTATCAGTGAAATCAATAGAATCAATCAATTGATGCCTACCGGATCGGAAAACCGAGTAGAATAGAGTTAGGTCAACAGAGAGAGACCAGCACAAGGATAACACATCAAAACATCTCTGTCCACTTTTAAAGGTAAATAATTTACGTGACTCGAATAGGCGAAGGTTTTTTTCACTCCCCGATCGCTTTTATTATGTTTGCTGTCCTTCAAGCGTTTCCCCCATGATGTAGAGATACTTCTAGAAATGTATGGAAACTTACAGCGCAGAGTGTTATTGATAAATTCTGTCCTTGTCTCCTTCCTCATAATTGCCTTTAATTACGAGTAGACAAATAACCGGGACGAAGTCATGTGTAGAATTTGAAAACTGCGGTGTCGAGCATCAACTGAAAGACACGATAACAGATTCTGCGAATTTATTTTCTTGACTGTCTCGTCTTCTTGATACCATGCCTGAAAGGAGCAAAAATGGATTAATTTCACGCAAACACATACACAATAATTATACTTATAAATATTTACTTTTATCTTCTGGAACAAGTGATACATTTTTCCATAGATTGCGAATCTGGAAAAGAAAATGTTCTTTTATATTATGTGACCATCAAACAAGGTAAAAAAACGAGAAAATGCATACTTTTTTCTTAACGTAAAATTATGAAAAAATTTATGGTAAAATTGAAGTGCTGTGAAAATTTCAGCTCAAAATTATTTATTTGTTTAAAGTCAACATACATATATACAGTATATATATCCCAAGTAGCAAAGCGTAAACACTTGTTATTAGAACTTTTTGTTAGAACTTTCTTACAACAGTGATTTTGGTTATGAAATTAGTATATGTGTTACAGAACCATTTGCAGTTTTTGAAAAATTGTACGAACTGAACCATTTATTTATGACAACTATCTAATTCGCATGAGTAGTTTTAAAAGCAATTGGCGAGCCTATTTTCAGAACCAAAAAAGAACCATGACATTTGTTTCGCTAGTCAAGTTGTGAGAACTATCTGCAAACAATTTCTTCGAACTACATATTTAGTTGTGAAAACTAATTGGTTCGCGTTATGAGTTGTTAGAACTGTCTGGGAATATATCTCAACAACTATTTACGAACTATCCGCTTTGGTTGTAAATTATGGTTCCTACAACTTTACCACAATCTTTATTTGGTTCAGATCAAACCAACATAATTGCTACTGTGTCATCTCCAGAGAGAGTTGTATCGTATACATTTTCTCTCCTCTCACTGTGATAAGTTAGTTGTCAAATTGGCGGACGCATGAGACAGGAGATTACATTAAAACTTACTAGCTGTTATACTTCATAAGTACTTAATTAGTATTCATGAGATGCATTGTTACTCTCGGAAGTGTGTATCTGACACGTATTGACATAGTAGTAACAATACTAATGTTGTTAAAATTTGCCTTTTGGTGGAGCGAAACATCACATGTAATTTCATGTAATTAAACAAATAGCATTCCTTTTTATATGTGAGAAGAGTTATAAGAACGGTAAATATCTGTTAGTTTCGTTATGCTTTTTATTGCCATATTCGTATAAAAAAGTAATTATTTTATGTCATTCTTTTTCGTTTCGTTCAATTCGTTATAATTATGTGTGTAAAGGCTTCGCTCTCGGATGGCGAGAAGAACAAGTGTATATGTGTAGGTAGTAGGTGTCACTCGCAACCATATTGGTTTGTCACAATTATGTGGAATCAGAATATTTCCACAAACTGGGTCTTGAAATTGTCGTACCCATTTGCAAATGGTTGGCAGCAACTGTAAAGTTGAGATGAGAAATAGTTCTGCGAACCAATCTACAACCATTCATTGGCATTTGGGTTTTTACCGTTCACAGAAAAAGATGTCATAAAAGAGGAATCGTGCACTAGTAACTCGTGTTATACTCTAGACAGAGGAATGATCATTGAATCGGCCATGTGTCATCACATCATAGAAGCAATGATCATTCCTATCGTCATTACACAAATTATGTCTACCCAAGCTCATTCAACACGAATGATCATTCCTACTTTCCGACCAGAGCGTCTGCAGTGGCAAGAAAGTGCAATTTATTGGAAAAATTTGGAAAATTGGCTAATTTTCCAGCTGTTACTTCATAATACCTGTCAAGTTCCTTCATTTGTTTATATTTTGTGAGAGAAAGAGTCTTAGTAATTTTGGAAGGAGAGTCCACAAACGTTTTCGCAACTTCCTTTTTACACGAAGCAGCAGAGCGACCACCTTCAACTTTTGCATTTTACACACATTTCTTCGGGCACGTTTTACTCTTTGAAGCGCGAGTAGTTTAAACTTTCTGGATTATGATGTTTTATTTGCATTAATATATTTAAATTATCCAAAATAAAAGATGATTCCATTTTAAATGTCACACAACTCCGTTCCAAAACTACCAGTCTTTATTTGAATACCATTGATGAAGAATTCGATGTAATTTGTCTTACTGAGACATGTGCTGGTCTGGAGTTTGCGAACCCAGCTAACCTGGAATTATTGGGGGTTTCCTTAAAGCTGCAACACAAGAACGTGCTAATCCTAACAGCATATATTCCACCGGGGACCGGAGGTAAAATCTACAATGCCTTTGCTGTTGCTGTGGATGCGTTCTCAAACTCTTTGCGCCAGTTTGACGAGGTGCTATTAGTCGGCGATTTTAATTTACCTTTTATTAACTGGATGCCTACGAATGACAACGAGCTTTTACCCGAATGGGTATCCGCTCCGCCTCATCACATTGCCTTCATCGACTGTCTCACTTCGGCTGGGCTGACGCAGTGTTCGAACATTGTCAATGAATCTGAGAGATTCCTGGATCTGATATTTAGCTCGAATCCTGGCTCCACCTTGGTAAGACGCAGCTTGGCTCCTTTACTTCCTGAGTCATCACACCATCTGGCTCTACATGTAACGTACTCTTTTGATCCCGTGAAGGCTACCACAACATCATTTGACAATTTTTGTTTTAATTTTAAGAAGACTAATTACTCGAAGTTAAATAGTTTATTGGCTAATTGTGACTGGAATAACGTGCTGCTTGAACGAGATATCGATGTTGCGGTTGAGGCTTTTTATAAAAAATTATTCGCCTGCCTTTCTTTTTGCTCCCCTATGTCTAGGTCAGGTAACGCGCGGTCGGGTCCACCTTGGCTTAACGATTCTTTGAAACATCTTAAAAATCTAAAAGCTAAGGCCTGGAAGAGATTTTGTGTTTCAGGGAACGAGAGTGATTTCCTTGAATATTCCGACTTACGCGATCGTTATTCCTCAGGTATTGAAAATGCGAACTCGGACTATATTGATAATATGAAGAGTATTTTATCGACCGAGCCTAAGCAGTTTTGGAGATTTGTAAATTCCAAACGTGGAGCTGACGTATACCCGTCATTGTTGAAGCTTGGGGATTCGGAGAGCGGCGACCCTCTGACTATTGCCAATCTCTTCGGCGATTTCTTTAAAACAGCCTTTGTTGTTAACACCTGTGATATTAGTTTTAAGGATTTTAACATTTTGACGACTTTTCCAGCGACGTCGCTGGAAACGAAATACCTCTCACTTGACGACAACAGATTTGAACAATATTTGACCAGCTTGGGTGACAATTTTTCTTGTGGTCCCGATGGTATCCCTGCCTCCAGGGACCGTAAATAACTGTTATTTTTATATTTTTGATGTAAAAAATCAAGTAGTAAGAGTTGTTTGATTTGCATAAAACTTATACATGATACCCAACATGACGAGTACTTTACGATGACATGGTCACTTTTAAATTTTATACTTTTATTATAAAAGTCAAACTTAATAATTATTATAGATTTCAATTTCTTTCAACAAAAAATACTAGTTAAAATTAATTGAAAAAGTTTTAGGTCATTAAAGACACTTATTTTTTTTCTTTATTTTTTCAAGCCGTTCAAAACTGTTATGGAAAGACTTTTATTTTTTAAATCAAAAATAACTATTAAAAAAGACTTTTATTTTTTTCTGTCTTGTATAAAAGTCTTTTTAAAATTTTTATTTTTTCAGTATTTTATAAAAGTCTTTGAAGACTTTTATTTATAAAATATAAAAATAAAAGTCTTTGAAGACTTTTATTTTTAAAATATGAAAATAAAAGTCTTTTGCAGAAGATAAGTAAAATAATCATCACGATTACGAAATAACACTATAAAAAAAATCGTAACATTGTACTTAATTGTTCAAATTAAGTACAATATTATGACTGCTTTTATAGTGTGACTCCCTAATCGCGATGATTTTTTTGTTTATCTTCTGCAAAAGACTTTTATTTTAATATTTTAAAAATAAAAGTCTTCAAAGACTTTTATTTTTATATTTTATAAATAAAAGTCTTCAAAGACTTTTATAAAATACTGAAAAAATAAAAATCTTCAAAAGACTTTTATATGAGACAGAAAAAAATAAAAGTTTTTTTAACAGTTATTTTTAATTTAAAAAATAAAAGTCCATTGTAAATCATAATTTTTAACAAAAAAAAATAAAAATCGTTCATAACAGTTTTAAAAGATTTAAACTAATAGTAGGCGAAGATTATAGTTAAAAATAACTTAAAATATTTTTGGTGAAATATAATTGGTTCATTTTGTCTTAAGGGGGTAGTCCAGTGAAAAAAAATTTTTTTTTCGTTTTTTGTTTTTTTGCTTAAATCTACTCTACTACACCTAGAAAATACTCCCTTAAAATATCTAAGCAAAATATTGAATAGTTTTAAAGATACAGAGAGTTTTCGAGAGACGTGTAATCCGAGCGCTCGAAGGTTCCCTGGCGTGTTTCGGAGCAAGGAGGACTCTTGTATTTCTGTTTGCTCCGCCCATTTTTTTTCGGTTTATAACGGTCTAGGTCCTTCTGCTTTGTATTTAAGGTTAGTTATGTATGGAGGAGGCATCGCGTTATGTATGGAGCAGGCATCGCTGACTAAGGTAAAATTAATTTTTTTAGCTTTTTTCCGCATAAAAAACTTTAAACGCGTTTTTCTGAAAACAGAATGTTTTGACTCCGCGGACGTCAGATCTCAGAGTCTTTTGATCCGATTGATCTAAAAATTTAGCTGTATATTTCTTGATTGTGTATCTATCGTCGGAACTAGAATTATTAAAATCCATTGTTTATTTACAAAGTTATAAACAAATTAAGCACCCGAAAAACACCCGAAAAATTCGAAATGCCACCATTTTGTTATTTTTTATTGAAAATTAATAATTCTAGTTCCGACGATAGCCAATGTTCTACAGATTAAATCCTCGTTTGAATTTTTTGTTTCAAATGAACCGTTGCAGAGATTCGACGTCCGCCAACAAAAAAATTTTTTTTTTAGAGCGGCCATTTTGTCGGGATGACTCATCGAAAACAAAAAAAAAATTTTTTTTTTTGTATTTTAATAGTTGTACTATCATATGTCAAAAAGTTTTTTAATAAAAATTTACTTCTAATATGAAGAAAAAATCGTTGAAAAAACAGTCGTTTTCACTGGACTACCCCCTTAAATCATATAAGTTTCAAAGTAATAATTAATTTTAGATTTTTTATATATAACTTATAACAGTTACGATCCCTGCCTGCCTCCCTTTTTTAAAAATGTTCCAGTTCCTTAAATAGTGTTTTGTGTTATTTATTTAATTTATCTATTTCCAGTGGCGTTTTTCCCATAACATGGAGGTCTTCATTTATTATTCCATTGCACAAAAAGGGGAACAGGAATGACATTTCAAACTACAGACCAGTTGCAAAATTGTGCGCTGTTGCTAAAATATTTGAGGCTCTTATTTAGGATGTCTTGTACTTCCACTGCAAGCCATTCTTAGGCTCTTTTCAGCACGGTTTTAGGAAAGGCAAATCAACATCTACTACCCTCCTAGAGTTCTCAAATTTCTGTTTGGCAGCCTTGGAGACTGGTAAACAAGTTGTCTGTATTTTTACAGACTTTAGCAAAGCATTTGACCGAATTAGTCACGTCATTCTGCTTCATAAGCTCACTGCCCTCGGATTTCCTCAGTTGTTTGTAAACTGGGTTGGTTCCTATGTGTTGGGTCGCACTCAGAGAGTGTATTTTCGCGGATCCTTGTCTGACGAGATAGTTAATACCTCTGGGGTACCTCAAGGTAGCCATCTTGGACCACTCTTATTCATAATTTATGTAAATGACTTGTCTCTGTGTTTAAAATACTCAAACATTTTGTGCTATGCTGACGATGCAAAGATTTTTCGTGTTGTGTCTTCTCCAAACGATTGCTTCCTTTTGAATTCTGACCTGGACGCCCTCTATAAATGGTGCTCTGTAAACTGTCTCCCCCTCAACGTAAGCAAGTGTACGTCAAAGAAAAGACTCCCTATTAATTTCGTCTATAACATAAATAACTGTGTACTGTCCCAACTTAATAAGACCAAAGACCTCGGTGTGTGGTTAAATCGTTCTTTTACATTTGACGATCATATTAATGCTATATGCAATAAAGCCAATGCTACTTTAGGCTTCATCAAGAGGTGGTCCAAGGAGTTCAACGACCCTTACATAACTCGTCTGTTGTATTGCACCTTTGTGAGGCCCATTCTAGAATATGCTAGTTGTGTTTGGTCACCTTTCTACACTAGTCACATAAATCGCATTGAAGCTGTGCAGCGACAATTTATCCGTTTTGCACTCCGTGAGCTTCCATGGAATGCTCCAATTATTTTGCCTCCTTATTTACACCGCCTCAAACTTATCAATCTTGATTCTTTGGAAAGTCGACGTAAAACCTCCAAAACTGTTTTCGCTTTTGATTGCCTACTAGGCAACATAGATTCTTCGGTTTTGCTGTCCTCTTTTAATATTTCGGTTCCCTCTCGTTCACTGAGATATAGAGATTTTCTCCACGTTTCTCAACATCGCACTAATTATGGTTACAATGAGCCTATCACATCGATGTCTCGTTCTTTCAATGATAGCTTTGTTTATTTGGATTTTAATTTATCTAAAAGATGTATTAGGGCTAGCCTTTGCTGATTTGTATGTCACTTTACTTTTTGTTCCTTTATTGTAAGTAATCAGTCATTGATGAAGTATGTAAATAAATAAATAAAAATTAATAAATAAATAAATTAGCACCAATCTAACAACTGTCAAGTCGAATTGCAAGAAATTCGTAATTACCGTGTGTCACCCCAAAGTAGGCATGATCATTGAATCTATTACGTAATTGAATCAATGATCATTCTTCCGCGTCGTGTGTCTAGGGTATTATCATACAAAACGGGTTTACGATTTTCATTGAAATGGGAAACAAAAGTCCAATAAAAGTGAATAATAATGTTTTGATTGAACGAGGACCAAACAGCTTTTATATAATAAATATTATTATTCCAGGTGCCAATATTATTTTATTATAGCACAATGGAAAAAACTAGTCATTAATCGCGTTCATACTAAATTATCGTCCTTAAGCTGAATGCATCCTCAAAAGGGAAGAATCGAATTAGTCAGTGCGAAAATCCCTCAACCGTGAAAATCACGAGAAATTGGATTAAAAATTTATTCCTCTTATCGCGACATGGCCTGTGATGCAGTTTGGAAATTGTTTAAATAAATGATGCGGAAAGCACCAACTCGGCGCTACAGAATCCTGCTAGAAATGAACCGGCGCGGCGGCTGCGGGAGCGCGGGCAAATTATATTTGTTGGCCGCTGACAATTTAACAAATTTTTGATTTATTTATCCGTCCCGCCAAGTCTCGCCAAGGCATTAATATTTTCCTACACAAGCCAGTCGCGATGATTTTTCGCAGATGCATGCTGTCCTTTGACATGTATCAATACAGCAGCCGAATGGGTTCTGTCCTTGGCAACGCGCTATTCGGCTGCGAGGGAATGCAAAAATTGATACCACTCATGACGGATGCTTTGAATTTTTTAATATTTATCCGCCTCAGCTGGCGGCATTTAGTCAACTGAAAATTAAATAAGCCCACCCGGCGCTGTGCCAGAGCGCGAGTTGCAGAAGCCGAGCTCACCGGATTAGCCAGAAACGCATTGAAAAGATAATTCCAGGGGATTTTTGCATTCTCGTTATTTTAGGAGGAGTAATTAGTTCCGCTTTCGCTGGTACTGGCGAGGATTATTTAAAGTGACGAAATTTGCACTGCAGCGGAGTTAATTACTTTCCAGTGGTGATGTTAAATGTAAGCTCCTAGCTACAGCTCTCTGTTAAACAGAATGGAATTGCGTTTTTCCAGCTTATTGTTTCATCAAACTTACATGGGCAGCAAAACCCACATATCGATAAAACACTAACAAACATACAAATAAATCTCTAGCATTAGCAGATCACGCTGCTTAAATTCTGAGTTGCAGAATTTAAACCTGTTTTAATATAGATATGGCATGAAATCATCACAGGTTTAATAATCCCTTCAAATATTTTTAATAAAAAGCCATAGACACATAAATTTATGAAGTTCGATTCGTTTTCGTTTACTTTTATAAATACTCCTGTGAATTTTACGTAGTAAAGCATTTATAAAATTTTAAGTGCATTTTTCTCGAAAACATTTTTTTAACCGAACAATTTGTATTTTGGTAAAAAAATAATATTAGAAATAATTAGTATTTGTATACTGTACGGACTCTAAAAAAGCATCGTGCAGATAATTATACAAATTCGAGTCTATCAGATTTAGCTTTTATAATAATATACGGGTATTTCTTACCAAATTTCGAAACTTAAGTCCCGAGCTGTTAGTGCTGAATCACATGCATTTATTTTCGATGTAATATTTTTATTCAAAGAAAGATAACTTAATATTACTATTATTTCAAAAAACGAAACGCATTCAATAAAAAAAAAAAAAGTTATGGTAAAGGGTATCGCCGGATAAGCATGCCGAATCTGCCCCCGCGGCTTTTTCTACGAAACTTTGGGGATCATTTTGATATAAAATAAAAATAATTCACCCCAAATTTTAGATCATAATATTAAACAGTTATCAAGTTATTTAAAAAAAACCTCTTTTTTGGTTTTTATTTTTTTTTTAATAGTAAAAATGAAAATTGACAAATGGTGATTTTTTCTTCAATACTTGAGAGTATAAGACATTAAAAAACATTTTTTTTATTATTCCCAAATTTTAACCCAATTTTTAAAAAAATAAATAAAATTAAAAAAAAAATAAAAAATTTTTTAACTGTGTTTTTGAAAACATGCAATCACCAACTTTTGACAGAAAATTGCTCTCATACTCCTTCATACTCAGCAGTTTTTTCAGATTTTTCGATTTGGTGCAACACTGTGAAAAAAATTAAAAACCGTGTTTTTTTGAGTCTGCCCATAGATTATCTCCGGATCTACCGAACCGATTTGAATTTGGTGCATTTTGTGTTTTTTAGGTTGCCTCTATTATAATTTACGACAATTTAGCCCAAAAATTAAAAAAGAGAAACTTTGACAAGAGGAAAAGATGAAAAAAAGGTTAATTTTTTCACATTTTTTCAAACTTTTTGTTTTTTGCATTTTTCTACTAAATGTGGTAAATTACAAGGTAAGGAACCTTCCTTTTTAAAATCCCGTTTGAATTTTTTTTTTCAGACATCTCAATGCTGAGATGATCTCTGGGCAATGGAACTAGCATATTTTCGAGCTGCCGGCTTCAGCGCCCTCTATACAAATTTCTAAACACAAAAATTAAATTAAATATTCTTTTTTCAATCTACAAGGATCAAACTTATTGCAAAAAAAATTTGGTTGTAATATCTAATAAAGGGGCTGAGAAAAAAAATCATGAAAAAGTGTCATTTTTTGGCTCTCTAGACGCTAGTAGTACGTTAATTATGTTTATTATTGTGGAAAAATTAAAAGCTGATTTTTTTATAACATCTTATTTAAAAAAAATTATTAGTAGGAAATTATATAAATAATATAATTTTTTCAACAGAAAATGAATATTATACTATAGAGATACTAACAATATTAAGAAATATGTTACAGAAATAAAACAGAACTAACTATCCTCATTAATAACTATACATTGTCCTGCATTATTATAAATGTGACTCAAAATTTCTGCTGGTTTTACATATACAATTTTTGATACATATCTAGCATGAGGCAGATAATAAATTATTGCCGCGACATGAGAACAGCAACCAACCGTACGTCTGCCATTTGCACAATCACAGCAATATCGAGAAATCTCATTTATTCAATTCTTGTTAAGAGGATACTCTTCGCACTGATATGCCGAGATTTAACACGAAAGATAATGTTTTCAACTGTTTTTACATAGGTACTGGATGCTTATATCTTGCAGAGTACGGAGAATCAAAAAATTTGATTCGTTCGTTTGCGAATGGATCCCAAGCGAATTAAATTTTTTGATTCGCTCACGAATTTTATTATTCGATTCTTTTTCTAATAAAATTCGACTCGCGAATTGAATCGAAAATTTCAAGAACTGAAAATTTAATTCGTTCGCGAATTTATCGCAAATGAATGATTCGGGAATCAAGTTAAATACAACCGATTGCAGATACCCAACAACATAATACGCATATACTTTTATTCATAAATTTTAAATTTATTATTAAATTTAAAAAAATCACGTATTCTACCGCAGTAAATTGAATTCTTTCACTCTGGTCAAAATAATTGTAAAAAATAAAATTTCAATTATCATAACAATTAATGCTTGTAAATATATTTCGAACTTAGCTGATCGGTTCCAAATCGTCGACGAGTATTCTGCATGCCGTAAAATGCGACTAAACAGCTAATGACACATGATGTGACATGCAACATGACATGTGACATGAAATTTTTTTTTGCACCATGTTGTAGAGCGGGTCCGATAATCCCCCTTAGAAACCCCGAAGGGGTCGAAAAAGCCCTAGGAGGCCAAAAAATAGGCCAAAACATCATTTTTGTTTTGTTTACGAATACCAAATTAACGACGAGTCTATTGCAAGCCGTAAAATGTGGATTAACGGCTTATGATACATGATGTGACATGCAACATGACATGTGACATGAAATTTTTTTTTTGCACCATGTTGTAGAGCGGGTCCCTTAGAAACCCCAAAGGGGTCGAAAAAGCCCTAGGAGGCCAAAAAATAGGCCAAAACATCATTTTTGTTTTGTTTACGAATGCCAAATTAACGACGAGTCTATTGCAAGCCGTAAAATGTGCATTAACGGCTTATGACACATGATGTGACATGCAACATGGCATGTGACATGAAATTTTTTTTTGCACCATGTTGTAGAGCGGGTCCGATAACCCCCCTTAGAAACCCCGAAGGGGTCGAAAAAGCCCTAGGAGGCCAAAAAATAGGCCAAAACATCATTTTTGTTTTGCTGGAATTTTTCAGAAAATTAGAATTTGAAAGTTTTTGAAATTGAAGATAGTAGTCAAATCATAAAACTTCAAATATTTTATTAAAAATTGCTGCGAGAGGGTTTTCAGGGTTGCTCATTCCGATTTTTCTTTTGAGAGTTTGGAACTCTAGATGGCGATTGAAATACAAAATTCTATGGATTTGAAAATTAGTATCTAGGGTTTTCTGTAGAAGGCGAGGAGGGACATTTTTGAATCAAAGTCGGATGATCAAAAGTGGTGAGAAAAATAAGTAGGCCAAAAGATTTAAATGAAAGTTAATTCTAAAATAATAACAATAATATTTTTTGTTGTTTAATATTGCCAGTTAATTGTCCTTTTAATTTTTTTTCCGCATTCTAAATACGTCGACGTCTTACTATCCTTATCATAGCAGACGTATTTAGAAAATTCAAAAACTTTAAGTCGACCCATTCTTAAAATTACAATTGGTTGCACCCTGAAGATGCATATATCAGTGGCTAAACAGCTCACAACAGTGACTGGCCTACCTACTACACAGTCACAGCTGACGCATCGCCAACAAAGAACAGCAAAAAGCACGAGAAGAGAGCGAACCGAAAAGAATGATTCTTTTCCATTCATATTCGCTCGTGAACGAAATCTGAAAAAGTTCATTTGAATCATTCTCAGGGATGAATTGAAAGCTTTAAGTTCTTCTCAAAAAATTCGCTCACGAATTTTATAAATTTGATTCGATTCGCGAACGAATGGAAAGAGAGGAATTAAATTTTTTCGATTCGCGAACGGAATTTTTCCGTACCCTGATCTTGATCTTCATTCATTATTTCAGTTAAATATGATCGTTTTGATATTTCGTAGAGTAAGTGGCAGGATAGGTCAGGATGAATGCTTAAACCTTTTTTCAACAATTTGTGAATCCCAAATACTTAGATGAAAGAATTAAAAATTTATGAGAAGGCAAAAAAAAGTATTAAGAAAAAATAATAAGTTAAATAATATTATTCAATTAATAAATCTTTAATATGAACAATAATTCAGATATACGTAGAATGATATAAATCAAGATATTTTATTTTGCTTTCTCTCTTTTGCTGAGTTGAAAACCAAGTTTTTAGATAACAATTTTCCTTTCAATTCCTAATAGATGACGTTTGTCATCAAAACTGCGTTTAAATGTTGTTGCCGGCCGCTAACGGATAGTTTAAACCTTACGTTAGATAGTAATTATGTTTTTGTCGGTACAACTAGAAATTAATTCCATAGATTGGAAATTAATTATAAAAAAATCGGTTTTTAATTTTTTTCACAGTGTTGCACCAAATCGAAAAATCTGAAAAAACTGCTGAGTATGAAGGAGTATGAGAGCAATTTTCTGTCAAAAGTTGGTGATTGCATGTTTTCAAAAACACAGTTAAAAAATTTTTTATTTTTTTTTTAATTTTAATTATTTTTTTAAAAATTGGGTTGAAATTTGGGAATAATAAAAAAAATGTTTTTTAATGTCTTATACTCTCAAGTATTCAAGAAAAAATCACCATCTGTCAATTTTCATTTTTACTATTAAAAAAAAAATAAAAACCAAAAAAGAGGTTTTTTTTAAATAACTCGATAACTGTTTAATATTATGATCTAAAATTTGGGGTGAATTATTTTTATTTTATATCAAAATGATCCCCAAAGTTTCGTAGAAAAAGCCGCGGGGGCAGATTCGGCATGCTTATTCGGCTATACCCTTTAATGTCTTGAAAATGATTCCCTCACGTTGTCCCTCAGCCCGAGTTAATTCATAAAAAAGCTGCCTTTCTCAAATAAAGCAATGTTCTTATTAATTAAATACTGCAAAAATATTCTAAAGATAGTGTTTATTGTACTTCAGATTTTTTTTTTTACGCTATGACAAATACATTAATCATAAAAGGATTTAAATGTCCTTTAAAATAAAATCATTCCCTCACCGTTTTACGAACATTCAATTTACAATCGTACCGAACGACATTTGTGAACGCAACCGTCAGTTTTTAATACCTAGCAACACTGTTAATATGTCAATATATATATTTCAACTGGTATTGCATGACTTTTAATTTTAATCAAATGTTTCGAGCGATAAAAAATGGCACAACGAACGAAGTTCCCTCATTTTCTTTTAAACCCATTTTTTAAAATGTTATGAAGAAAAATATGAAAGACCAATACTCTCAAAAAACCTCACATAGTAAAACTTTGGATTTCTGCTATAAAAAATGATTTTCTGAACACAACAAATATACATGTAATCCAAACTGAAATTTCGGAATTTGGTGAGAAAATTGGTTCAAAATTGTTCTTTTTCATGAAATTTAAAATATATTCGCGATAGAAAATCGAGAAAATCTCAAATAATTAGCAATATATGAAAGTTTAAAGGCAAAAATTGACAAAAGTTTTATAAAAAATAGTAAATTTTCTTAAAAATCTTGATTCCAAATTTATTTGGATTGATGTTTTCGCAGGTACGTCCCAACAAGACATATACAATTTTAAAAGTGCTAATTTAGGCTCAGGTGCGATTTGACATCACCCGAGAAATTAATTGAAAATCTCGTTTTTTTTATATCGCTAGTCCACTCCAATCATGTTCCCCACGAAAGTTAATTTTGAGGAGAAAGCGCCAATTTTATATAGTAAGTCTTATCCTTCCTTTTTACGATCTAAGGAATTTTCATGAGCCATTGCAAGATGATAAGGGATTTTTAAAAATGTGTACGCACAAAATTCTATATTTCATTTGCAGTCTATCCAGGTTATATAAGATAAATAAAAATAAAGATAATTATAAGTGCATTGGACTTCTATAGTCTGTGAGTTTTGTTAATTGGTAGACTTCGAATATCCACTTAGGATTTATAAGTTTTATAATAATATATTCGAACTAGTGTTTAACGCATTTTTGTAATCAACAAAGTTACATTTAAGAATAAATAAATGCTATGAAAAAAAGAGTGTATTGTACCCAAATATAATAAGAGTTTATAATTTGACTTATAATTATTGTTTTAAAGTACCATAAGTTCCACTTCCTAAATTTAAAGGTTGTATATTTTGGTTTATTATATATATATATATTATATATATATATATATATAAATAAATTAGACCATATTTGAGTATATTTGAAGTAGATCAAAAGTACATTTTAACCCAATATCTTTGTATTAATTTATTTCAGAATTTTAAAATGACTTTGAGAACTCCATTTACTCATTCACTCGTTCCATCAATTCTTCAAAATCCTGGTTACGTGAAAGGGCTGCTCGAGATGACAAAATTAACGTCCTCCGAATCGAGTCGGTTGAGATCTTTCTGATTTTAGCGGCCTGTGAAATGGGGACTGACACAAAAGGACTTGAGCCGGTTATCCTGGGAAAGAATTTAAAAAGTGTCACGATCTTATCTCGCTCCAAAAGGTAATTTCACCCTTCCGCCACTCAATAAATCTTAGAGGCAAAAAATTCCCCAAGTTCCGTGCTTTATCTGCCCCTAGCTGTGGAATCGCTTCAATCTCCCGGCTCTGACAGGAGTTGCAAACTGGCAATAAATCCTTAAACTTCAGAGACATGTTACCGAAATCCTAAAAAGCTTTTATTGATTTTTAAGGGCTCCTTTTTCCGCCCGCCCCATCACCACGCCCCACCACGCCGCGACGCGCTGTGGTGTTGACATAAAGTTCCGAGAAGTGCACTGCAATCGGGGTGAATTTTTCCCGGCCGCAAATGCGCCAAGCCCGGACCCCAGTATGTATATCTGCTGACGTTCGCCCGGTGAAGAAGGCAAACTAACAGCCAAACAGACAAACTGGCAAACAAGCAATACGCTGCATAAAAAGCTAAAGCTATGCCGCCCCTCTCGCCTTTTCAAAAGGTTCAATTAGATTAATTGAATTGGGTTTATCTCGCAGGAGCTCACCTGTGCGTCCGGCACTCCATCTCGGGTTCCGCAGACCGGATCGAGGGCTTTTCATTAAATTTTCAAAACCGAATTCATTAAGGTGTGTGACAGCATGGCAAAACGATTTCACAGGTTTCATGAATTATTGTCGGCGGTGTCAGGAAACCAGCATGTGACGGGATAATGCCGTCGCTGTCGCCGTCGCCGTCACCTGCCGACGCCGACGCCCTCTCGATCCCTGCGGGCTTTGTGCGGGCGCAAAAGAGCTCTCAGCGTTTCGGACGGATGGCGGCTGATATGCGGAAGCGAAAAATGAAAACACTAAAAACCGAGTCCGCCCGCTTTGACACGGTGTCAGAAGGCAATTTTGCCGGAACTGGAGCGCCACTGGTTCGATGACTTGCCGTTGCCCCCCACCTTTTGGGTGGCGTCAAGTAAAAGGAATCGACACAGACTGCGCTTTGGGCCCCAAAGAGGCGCTCCTACGGCGGTATGAGTGCCCGGGAGGATTCCTTTGAAGTTGCTTCTGCGGCAGCTGTTGCACTATTTTGTGCAGCGCCCCAAAATCCTGAAAGTTTCTATGAGATCTAAGCCCCTGAAGGGTCAATTACCTTCCAAAAAATTTCTTATGAAAGCTTCACTTTAAAGATTTCAAATATACTGAAATATGTACTTAAACAGCATATTTCAGTATTATACAGGATGTTTCATATAGCTCATGCTATTGAGACACCATGAATGTAATGAATCCTTTTAAGGGGGGCAACCACATCAAATGTTTTTATTTATATTTTTAAACTTCGAGGATGTTTTATCAATGTTTTCATGAACATGTCATTCAATTTTTAAATCATTTCAGCCAGACATCATTGATTTATTATCTGGGGGTACGGCAGTGCTCCCGCCAAGTCGAGCAAAAAAACGGCACGGGCGGCCGTACCATCCTTTTCTCGAAACAGTTCAGGCCATTTTCGACCCCCCTATAACTTCGTTGTGGATAAAACTAGAAGCCTAAATTTTCAGTAACCAAGCAGGCATTGTATAAACACTGTATATTTCAAATTTCATTCAATTTGAACCAGTCGTTTAAGAATTATAACTAGTCAAAGTTTCTTAATTTTGTCGCTCACTCACTGACTGA
This sequence comes from Dysmachus trigonus, assembly GCA_949715965.1. Taxonomy (NCBI): domain Eukaryota; kingdom Metazoa; phylum Arthropoda; class Insecta; order Diptera; family Asilidae; genus Dysmachus; species Dysmachus trigonus. Next base: position 55,707,597 of record OX454322.1, read on the forward strand.
CCGATCATCAAAACTCTAAGGCACTTCTAGCAGACATAGAAGCTTGAAATTTAGAATAGAATTAGTGTTTAGTGTATAAATCAAGGAAAAACTAAAATATTTTACAATTTCGAAAAAAAAAAAAAAAATTACATTTGCAGTGACTGAATCAGTGTACCTGTATATGTATAATATAATATAATGGAATAATAGGTGTAGTGTAGATGGGTACCTAGATATAATTATGTTCAAAGGTAACTTGTAAAATGGTCAATCAACGGAATGAAAAAGCAAGAATGGGACATGTCTTATGAAGTTGTACCAAAATCCCACAAAGTATTAACTAGACTTAATTGCCCGAAATTGCCATGAAAGAAAGAATACTAATAATCATAACCGCGGCCGGCGGAGGTGGCTTGGCCGCGCCGCGGTTTCCTCGCTTCCCGTCCGTCACAAAAAGGCGGCCATTTTCTTCCAGGCAACCTTTGGGTCTTACTGTGATATCGCAGGTATACACAAACAACGTTTTATTTAACTTACGAAAAAGTATCAGTCAGTATGGTTATATAAATTTAAATAATCTTTATATAAATCTAATTCTATAGAAAAATAATGGGTTAAGTAATTTATTAATGCCATCAAAAACATAACTTGTAAGAAAACCAAGTCTCGCAACTCAGTTCTTCACCATAAAAAGTTGTGAGATCCATGTAATACCAAGTCGGTTAATTTATTCAGTCCCTACTTAAGGGACCTTCTGTCTTAAGTTATTATGTAATTAGCTAACCTAACAACATCTTATAGTGACCATATCAATATTAAAAATCTTTTATGTTTTAAATAAATAGATTGACTTGATAATCGCACTAAACAATCTAATTTAATATAATATGTATTACTTATGAGATATATTGCGTTTTCATGCGATGGCCAAAAATGTATGTCTATATCATTTTCCTATACAACAAAAATTGTACACTTGGCGTGCTAATACATGTGCAGAAACTCTAGACATGCTATGTGGCGCCATATGGTGTCATAAATTCACTACTGAGATAAGTCCTGTATTAATTAAAGTAATGAAAAAAATCTTTTTAACACGAAAAATCGCTTTATTTTCAAATCTTTTCCATTATAGACCTATTAATTTTTTACCACATTTTACCTTTGAATGCATTCAAATGAAGTTAGTGAAAAAAGCTATATTCTTGTCTGCTAGTTTGTGCTGTGTATTTTAAAATTGATATTCTTAGATTAAAGTCACCGTTCAGAAGTATATTATTTTCACATGGAATATTTAGTTACCTCTGTTGATGAGTGACATTTTAGCGATTTAACTCAGGCACTCAAGTCTTGAAGAGTTCATAAAAATGCCAAATGCCGCTGCTATTTCGCAGCTAGAAGCTATTGAGCTAGCGCGGCGGAGTCGGCAACATTTTTACCTCTTTTACCCTTTTCAACGTTGAAGTGGGATAAATCCCGACGGCTCGACGGGACAATTTCTTCCACTTTTCCAGTCAAAGCAAGTCTTTGCTCATGAAATTTGCAATTTGAAAAGGCACTGCGCGCCACCATCCAGTGCAATCGAGAGGAGTATCCAATTATCCAGCTCGCAGCCTTTCTGCTCCGATCCGACTAAACTAAGGCTCTGCAGATTTCCCTCTTTTATATGATAATATCCCGGAGCAGCTCACCTGAATTCCCAATCACCTATCATCTGCTGCTAACGTTCGCCCAAAATAGAAGCGGCTGCTTCCCCGTTCCTGTTCTGGATCAGGTAAGACAAGACGGATGAATGCAGGGATAATAAGGTGATTTTATCAGTCAAACAGAATAGTTTAGTCCTCGTTGGCATCTGGTCCTCAGACCCGGTAATTGATGAACACATGCATCCCCCGGCTCGTTCCCGGGAAGTCGAAGGCTCCTGTGATGAATAGCAGGGATATGAATCGTGAAGCATGCGAAGCTTGCGGCATTAAAGTTTAATGCATAAACTTGGGGGCGGGGCAGGGGCGTCGGCTCCGATCCCCAGCACCACTCAGTTGCACTCGGGGGATTATCGAGCAGAATATTGAATATATAGGAAACAGTTACAGGAATGCAATGCAAATTTCCCTCCCTAAGCACTCCCTAGGGATATCTCGAGATTTGTGCTGGCATGTTGACGGGAACTTTATTGAAAACGCGCCGGCAAGATTGCGAAAAGAATGAATTGATCTCGTGCTGAATGCATTAAGCCATTATGCATCCGATTCCTTCAAGGATTCTCATATCATAATCCAGCTCCACCCAGATTTGAGCTACATCGAACTGGAACGCGCTCTGGATACAAAAAGTAGCGCATCCCAACAACTATTCCAATACAGAGATAAAAGCGGTTCAATTTTCCTCCGTGGAAAAACATATTTTATTTGGGGCGTTGAGAAACAGAGTTGTCTGATATAAAACCGCAATTTACCAGATAAAAAGAGTGCAGTGAAACTAGCAATTTTATAACCATTTTCTTGTTTTTAAAGTTGTGTATTGAAACTTTAAAAGGAGAGCACTGATAAAAGCAACACCATTATTTCTGTCTATTAGTGGATGTATGTATGTATGTCTGCCACACTTTTAAAGTTTATTTAAAACTCCACCTATAAACATCAGTTTTTTAGAGACAGAACTGGCTTAGTAATAGTTTATATTAATCAGTTGTTTGGTGAAGCTTAAATAAATTAACCCATTAATGCGCAAAACGAAGATTTTGTGCACACAAGTTCAATTGTACGATTCGAATAGCAAATTGGGGCGATTTTCTTCGAAATTCGTACATAAGGGGTTTTTGGTGATGCTCTTTCAGAATCTGCCATTTGTTTTGCATAAAAGCTTCAAAAACCCTATTATTTTTTTGTTTTTTTCAAAATTTCTTTTAGTCATTTTTCTTTTCAAAGTCGATTATCTTGTCTTTGCTGCTATTGAATGATCAAATAACCACCAAAAATCGCGGTCCGAATGTCTAAACTTTCTCAAACCATGGTTTTGAAAGGTTTTTTTTGTTTTGGTTTTTGCAAAATGGCCATTTTGTACAGCAATGTAATAAAAAACCTTGGATTTTTGTACACGAAAAGGATACACTTTACAAAAAAAAGTGTAGAACAAAAAATTCTTAAAATTAGCCAAAGAAAACGTGAATATTTTCAGAATTTTTTCGACTATTTTCGGTTTTTTGGATTTGGCCAATTTTTGAAAAATCCAAAAATTTCCCGAAAAACTCTGAAGAAATTCGCACGTGTTCTTTGGCTAATTATATGCACTTTTTGTTATATAAAATTTATTCGTATAATTGATCCTTTTTGAGTAAAAATATCACCATATTTCATCATAAAAAAAACTTGCTGCCGTTTAATTGTAACAGAGCTCGAACTGAGACAAGTGATTTTAAAAAATGTCCCAAGTTGAATATCACGATGTTATAAAGTTTTTGACTAAAGAAGGTTTAACGCCAATATAAATCAAAGAAAGAATGGAAGCTGCTTATGCTGACTAGCGTTTATCATTTTTAACAATAAAAAACTGGTCTAAGTTGCGTGCCGCGAATTCTTCGCGCAGTGCAAAAACAGCGGCGAGTAGAATGTTGTGAGTATTTTTTGGAGCTTTACCGTGAGAAGCAAGAAGGAGTGATTCAATCAATTGTGACGGGGGATGAAACTATGGTATGTTGGATCATAGTCAACATCAAAAAGAGGTTCAATGGAGTGACATCATAAAGGAGAATTTGTGTCAAAAAAAGCAAAGGTCACTCAAAGCACAAAAAAAGTTATGACTACAATTTTTTTGGAACTACGAGGAAATTTTCTTGATTGACTTCTAGGAATCGAATACAGTCGTTAACGCGGCATATTACTCATGTCCGCGAAGTTGGCCCCGCCATTTTTGAAAAAGTAAAAAAAAAAAGTTGTGCTGTATTGTGCTATAGGGGAGATGGAGGTAAGATGGGGTAGCGGGTAAGACGGGGTACCCAGCGAAATTCACAGTTTAAACTGGCCAATCACGCTCGTTCATGCATCGTTCGATGCGCCCCGCCATGACACCTGTCAGTTGTCCGGCCATTATTTGTTCGGAAGTGTACGCGTGGCGAAATAATCTAAAAAAACTGTTTTACTGCAAAGTGCTTATCACATTTTCTTCCAATTTGACCCGTGACTGTGGTTTGTTAAATAATACTAGCTGGTGAGGAGTTACTACTATTGACACTTAAACTAACCTACAATAAGGTAAACATTGTGTTTCCTTGAGATTGCCGGCTGTTTCTTTTTTTGTTTTAATTATTATTAGAAAATGGCACAGTAGGCAAGATGGGGTAATGACTACACGCCATGTATGTACTGTACAGAAGTATATGCTGCTTCCATCGAAGGGTGGATATAATGCTCAAATTGTGGAAAATGGGCACATAGTAGCTGTGCAGGAATCGACGATGATGATGACGAAGCTTTTCACGTCTGCGAGTTGTACCAGTCGAAATAATCATCATTCTGTATGATAATTCTCATTACCCCATCTTACCTCAGGGGGGTACCCCATCTTACCAGCACCATGGGGCAAGACGGGGCAAAACACCTTTATTTTTATTTTGATTTTTTTTTCTAAAATGTATAATTAAAAATTCCTAATTTCACCAAATATTAAAAGAGTAATAAATAGTTGTTAATTAAAACATAAATATAAATGTCTCACTACGTAAAGTTTTCTTTTATTGATCTTCAAACCTTAAGTACCCCATCTTGCCACCCTCTCCCCTAGTTGTGCTGATTTGCGAGATTCATTAGCACCGATAGAACAAATTTTACACACTAATATTGAGTTGTGCTGTGTTGTGCCATATTTAAAAATTCTGTAATTCGAAAACAAAAAATTTGGGACGCTATTGTGTATTTTTTGGGTGGGAAGTTAGCCCCGCCATTTTGGAAAAAAATACTGTAAAAATATTAAGCGTTGTGCTTGATTTGTTCTATGTTGTGCCGTATTTAAAAATCCTGTATTACCAAAACTAAAAATTTAGGACGCTATTTTGTATTTTTTGGGTGGGAAGTTAGCCCCGCCATTTTAAAAATCGGCAACTAAAATTTTACGGAAATCCGAAAAGAAAGGTGGGAAATTATTAAAAATACCAAAGAAAGGCACACGATAATTCCTAATGAGAATTCTATGGTGTCCTACTTTGCACTAAATTCAAATTAAAGCATTGCAGGGAGGAAAGAAACAATAGAGTAAATGCCTTAAAAAAACCCTGAAGGAGGGAAACAAGGATTGTTGACATCTTATCAGAAAATAATTCCTAATAGATTACGAAAATTAATGCAAAAATATTGATTTTAATCCAATTCTATTTCAAATTTAGGTATATGTTAACGAAAAAATGCATACTCTGAAAAAAACTATGCAAAGTAAGAAGGGGTGGGAAGATGTGCTCAGACGGCTCAAAGAGAAAGCTAAATAGGGCAAAAGTCGTACTGCGAAGTTTGGGGTTATAGAATGAGATTTCTAAACAGTGCCCATTTTTTATCACATACAGATGCGCTATGATTTTACCAGTAGAACTAATGCATATCTCATACTTTCACTATCAAGTTCTCTCTCTTTTGCCCTATTTAGCTTTCTCTTTGAGCCGTCTGGGGTCTGAGCACATCTTCCCATCCCTTCTTACTTTGCATAGTTTTTTTCAGAGTATGCATTTTTTCGTTAACATATACCTAAATTTGAAATAGAATTGGATTAAAATCAATATTTTTGCATTAATTTTCGTAATCTATTAGGAATTATTTTCTGATAAGATGTCAACAATCCTTGTTTCCCTCCTTCAGGGTTTTTATAAGGTATTTACTCTATTGTTCCTTTTTTCCGTGCAATGCTTTAATTTGAATTTAGTGCAAAGTAGGACTCCATAGAATTCTCATTAGGAATTATCGTATGCCTTTCTTTGGTATTTTTAATAATTTCCCACCTTCTTTTTCGGATTTCCGTAAAATTTTAGTTGCCGATTTTTAAAATGGCGGGGCTAACTCCCCACCCAAAAAATACAAAATAGCGTCCCAAATTTTTAGTTTTGGTAATACAGGATTTTTAAATACGGCACAACATAGCACAACTCAAGCACATCGCATTAGTATTTTTACCGTATTTTTTTTCCAAAATGGCGGGGCCAACTTCCACCCCAAAAATTATATTAGTGTGTAAAATTTGTTCTATCGGTGCTAATGAATTTTGCAAATCAGCACAACATAGCACAAACTCTAGCACAATACAGCACAACTTTTTTTTTTTACTATTTCAAAAATCGCGGGGCCAACTTCGCGGACATATATTACTCTGACTTATTAAGGCAGTTGTGTCAAATAATTATTGAGAAAAGTCTCGGGAAAATGAGCCGATATGTATGCTTGCTTCATGGTTATGCTCCAATCCGCACTGCTTCACTTTCTAAGGCTTCGATTGTGACTTTGCAGAGATTGAACATACCCCATATAGTCCTGACTTGGCCCCTTCTGACTATATTTTGTTCTCAAAACTCAAAGCAGTTTTTAAGGGGTAGAAAATTTAGCAGCGACGATGAAATTAAACAGGCAGTGTACGACGATTTTGACACCAAGTATGCATCATATTTTTACAGTGACTTTTTAGTGGCTTAAATAAAGATTTATATAACTATAAGATTTCCACAGCAAATATTAAAGCATATCTAAAATTTGAAAATCGAGCCCATTTTTTTATTGATACAGAATAATAGGACAGAAGGTCCTGCTCTTCTCATCATTGAGTGCCCCAGAGCCAGAGCAGCAGAGTCAATTCATCATTGCTCCTCTGGGAGCAAATTTGAAAATAATTCCGTTCCATTCACGTGACGGCAATGCCTGTGACGTATATGTCTCGTTAGGGCTCTTCCAGGTCTTCCCCGTGTTACCCGCGAAGCACGCAAACTTACTCCAGCTCCACGTAAGTGCACCTGTAGAAATTCGAAAAATCGATCGCGCAGTTAAGTCATTAAGCGCTAAAAGCACCGCACCAACTACACCCTCTTGAGCACAGGTGGTGCGGGTACTGCGAGGGCGCTTTTGATTTCATTTTTAAAAGGGGTTTTCACTGCTATACTGAGTCGACTGTAATTAACCGGACCCATGACAGGGAAGAGCCCCCGACGACGGCTCCAACGAACCTTTGCTGGCATATTGAATATTTGCACCTCGCCCACCGTTTCGTTTGGGACAAAGATAAGGCTCGCTATTGCACAAATTAAAAAGTAATGCGAATTCAGTTTGAGGATTGCGAGGGGTGCGGGGAATCGCTTAGAGAGTCCTCTGGCGAAGGCGCTTGAGCTCGACTTAATGACCAGGTGAAATAATTTCACTAGCTGCAGCATTCAGGTGTATATTTTTCCACTTAACCATAATGAGCGCAATGAATCCGTGCAATGACTGCGATTGCTGCTGTTAGCGGGGCCCATTTAGCAGGAAAGGAGCTGCCGTGCTCGGTGACGGCTAATTCGTACTTTTTTCTGTTTTGCATGTGTCATAAGTTTGAGCAATAAAAGCATTTTTCGCGTTTTTAATGGCCAAATTGTGATACAAATTAAAACAATAATCGCACACTACGCCAAGCATGCAGTCACGAAAGGACGATCATAAAATAGAAACTCAATGACCTGACATGAAAGAGGTGTAAGTTTCAATTGGATTACTTTTTATCTAATTATACACCCTGCAGCGTTTATAGTAGAAATAAGGGATAATATGCTTTGTTTGACTGTTAACGAGCTTCCAAGTACTAAACTCGGACCTTTATTCAACCTTCCTGAGTTATTTAACTGCTCTTCATATTCCTTTCGCGAAGTTCTTATCGTGTGTATTTTATTTGTACGTTTAGAATATGAAAAATTACGAGGCTGCATTCAAATTATAACAAGTATGAGCAATTACAGCGTTTTGAGACCTAAAACAATTACACAGCAAAGTGAAAATTATTTTCAATCCTTTGTAAAGAGTTATAAATTTCCTGCTTTTTAATTTATCTTTAAATAATTAACGTGATATAATTTGAAGAATATGATTCTAACTATGTTGCTATTTTCTTTTTAGAATTGAAATAAGGAAAACTGAATATATCAAACCCTTCTCAAAAAGAGACAAGAGACTGTATTATTTGATTTGACTTTTTAACGATTTTGTTTTTGTTTACTAGTTTTCTCTTAAACTATACAAAATCAAAACAAACATTTTTTCACTACTAAAAGTAGATCTATGAGAACACACCTTGAACTCTGGCCTGCTAGAAGTCAACACAAAGTGAACCAATATAGACATATTGCCGGAATTAGCTTTCAGCACAAACTAGAAATTTTGGATCAAATACTCACCCTTTCCTCCTATTAAGAACTCTTGATTTGTTATTTTGACTATAAATTTACGTAAAATAGCTAATAAAGACGATGTAGAGGGTATCATTCCCTACAACTCTATTCTAAGAAAGTTTTTCGTAAAGCTATACCTCGTCGAAATTAAAAAAAAACAATTTTTATAAATGTAAAAAGTTCAAATGGCTCAAGGCTTTAGCAAAGTTATCGAAAAAATATCAATTTAAAAATCTACTTTTGAAAAGCCGAGCGCTCATATGTAAATATATTCGTTAAGAACTACTTCCTGCAAACGAAAACAGCTATTTTACCTTGGCTCACATCTCATTCTCTTTGTATTCAAATCTCTCAATGAACAGGGAAGAAAATACTCTTGGACTCAACTTTCTGCAAATAAAAAAGTCATTCTACGTTCCACATATATTTTGTTTATGGCAGATTAATTTTAACATAACTAATTTGATAAGTTTTCTTTTTCTTTTGGCTATTGCATAAGTATTAATATGTTGCTATTTTGTATTATATGAACCATAATTTTTCAAAGTGGTATAAACCCACAGAGTTTACATGTTAAAATAGTGGTCTTATACCACTGCCAAAAAAACATCTCATAACTACTTTTTAAATTCAGTATTTTAAAAAATACAGTTGAAATTTTCGAAAATTCTAAAAAAATAAAGAATTGAAAGAATCGTGTAAGAAAAATATTAAAATTATGTGTAAAATTAGTTAAAATTCTAAAAAAATTTTAAAAACAAAACATACTTTTAAAGAATTTCTTAATTTTGTATTTGTTATTTTATTTTTTAAGATCTTATTAAGATCTCCTTAAAATGTTATGGAAATGTGGATATTATAAATTTACGTTCTTCAACTCATATCTTGAAATTTAATGAGATATAAAAGAATTGTTTTTACAAAGTAATTACATGTGTTATTTAGCTAATATTAATTACAGCTTGGCACAGGTATCAAAAGATCAAGTCTATAATTTGAAACAAAATTGATTAAATAAAATAAATAAATAAATCTAGGCACAAGATTTTTTTACCAACCTTAAATTAAGTCTTATAAATTCATTCAAAGGAAAAATAAATTAATTCTTTAGTTAAGTTTTTATATTGTTGAAGGTCTACGGGATGAGTTAATATTTTTTGAGACAAACTATAAATTTCTTTTTTAAAAGACTCTTGCGATGATTTTTCACCGAGTTATTAGCTGTTGAAAAAAAAACCCATTTTTAAATTTTGAACCTGAATAACACAAAAGCAAATTGTTGTACAAAAATACGTCTGTAATTTTTGGAAAATTCAAAATTTCCGCTAAAAATTCATTGTCGTAAGAAAATTTTTCAATTGCGTTCAATAATTATTATTATTGTTTTAAAAAGAACAATCATTTTTAGTTTGTTCCTTTAACCGGACGCCGCCAATTTGGGAAAAATGTGGTGAACAAAAAATTTTACTTCAACTGTACCTCAAAACATTTGGCAGCTCGTTGACTTTTGATGTCCACAACTGCCGAAGTTTAAGAAAAAATCAAAGGATCATCATGCATTCATTCTAATACCCTGGACGGACTATGAACAGAATTTAGAATTTAGAACTTTCTCAGTTTCAAAATTACCATATTGCTTTATCAAAGTGTATTTTGTGCCCTTGTTTTTTTTTTTTTTTTTAATATGAAATTCAAAAGATGATATTTCTTTTAAATTTCTCTAAAATTTTGTTCGCAGTCTGTTCTAGGTATAACACCTGACTGAACAAATTCATTTCAAAAGGGGCTAAATAGATCAGTTAATAGCGCATCACGTTTGGTGCTAGAGGTTGTGGGTTCAATTCCCACCAGCAACCCTAGTCACAAAAAGTGGCATCTGGACACTGGACCTTCTTCCGAGAGCCACATCTATATAACATCTGACCAACAACATATGAAGATGATTAAGATATAGAGTAATATATGTTGTATACTTTCTAAACTATATTATTTGTATATGTAAGGATACACATACCAGGTGTACACTTCTATTTTAAACCTAATTTCAACAGTTTCGAGCGAAAGGGCCACATATCCGCATTGCAATCAATTCTTCTTTCTGACAAATCTTCCCTTTATAGTTCGACAATGTTGGAACCGTTCGGTTCCCAATCAAATTCATAGAGTGCATTGCTTACGTAATATCCACGCTCCAAAGGTACCTGAAAAGAATCGAGCAAACAACAAGCGCACGTATTTCCACAGGCACGGTGTTTGTCCACTTTGGACTCCTCGAAGCGCGATCGAGTTGCTCTCGAATGTTCGCCATTAAGACGAAACCATGTTTGCCAGAAATGCGCTCCGACAGCAGAAAAAGCGAAATCCATTGAGATCACAAGGACAAAGTGGCTGGGCAGGGAAGTGCCACCATGTCCAATCCCGGCTATCCCGGCTGTCCGGGCTGGGTGGTGCGGCGGGACAAAGGTGCAAGGGGTACAAGGGGCGCAGAGGAGCAGGAGCAGCATCGCCGCCGTGCTTGTCCCATCAGCACCGCCATCAGCTCGGTGGCTCTTAATTTGATTTATTCTGCAGCAGAATCTGCAATATGCTCCTGTCGCTGTCCAGAGTCCTGCAGTGGGACTCATTCAAAATCCCGGCCTGAAGGTGGCGGGAAGCTTTTACCGCCACACCATTCCCGACCCGTGCCTGTAGGACATATGGACGCTTTGGGATGGATCCTTCAACCGTGATGTTGACATAGACGACGACGTGCCCGACGACGAGGCAGCCGGGACGGGCTGTTGCGGGTGCTCAACAGCCTTTTTTCATATCGTTTAGCTCCGTCCGCCAAAGCCTGTGGCGGGTATCTTTTAAAATGCAAGGAGCAGAGCCTGGGTCTTGAGTCGCGAGAGCCATGCTAATTTTCCTTCTTCAGCGAATTCCGGCGGCTAATGTCTTCTTTATGCATTTTTTAAGAAATGCCCAAATTAACTTTTTATCGCCGTACTGGACCTCCTCCAGCCCGACCCGATGCATTTTTAGGGCGGGATAGTCAAGCCCCAAAAATTGAAACGATGCGGACGGCCGAAAATTTATTTGACATTCGTTGTAGGCGAACGCTAGCGCTTTATGAAATAGGGCTGAAAATATTTGGGGCAACTATAGGCTCTGGGAGTTGGGAGTCCTGTGCAACATATACATACATTTGCTCGAAAAGTTATTTATGATTCTTGAACGGAAATGAAATTCTGCTCCTGGTGTTGCCGACAAACTCTGGCTACGGGTTCGGTACGGTCCCGAAGAGGAATGGCCATCAATCGCCGGCGGCAAAATTGAAATTGAAAATTTAAAGTGCAGGAAGTTGAAGAGGGCTTAGGAAAACTCTTTAATAGGGGATAAGGACGTTTTTAAAGGATTACAAAGTGGACAATTTTCACAGTCAACTTTCAGGTGTGGGAGCTATTCATCGAGCCTGTGAGTAGGATATGCTTTGGGGTCGGTTGGGAGTGGGTGGGAAGTTCCATTGTCGATGATGTCCGGTATGTACCTGCGGAATGTAATTGCTTCAATTCCGGCCATGCAGGAACGAGTAAAACTAGTTTCTATGTTCGAACAAAATTGGGGAATGATGCTTTCAAGCAAAAAGGCGAAGCATGTATGAGGAATTTCCAGTTAATTGGGACACATATCCCAATATCAACATGCAAATATTCCCTGGAATTAGAATAAATCAAAAGGAAATGGACTTACTCCCTTTGAATTGTCGTTTTAAGAACTAATGGCGAAAGAAACATAGGAGCAATGATTGAGCCTTGAGACACACCGAAAAAGTTAGAAAAAACCGACAAATGACTGACGGTGAAATTTAGTTATTCATGATTGGAAGAAGGTAGTAGAGGTAAGTAATAAATGTAAACTTTACGTTTTTCCCACCTATATTTTAGTTTGAAAAATTATCGTATTTTCCTTCCACGCACATATTGGATTTTCTATTATTAATATAGATACAACTTGATTCTTTAATGCGGTAATTTGTACTCATATAAAAATTTTGATTCCAATTATTTGCATTCAATTAAGGGGAGGTTCTCATCTAGAACGTCAAAAAGTAGGTAAAGTTCGTGATTTTTTTGAAGGCAAATGACAAGACATAGGGAAATGATATTTGGCATTATCTTTTATTGTACATTTATCTGTACGAAAAAATTTTTTTATTAAAAAAAATAAAACAAAATGGCGCCCGTTATTCAACTTCTCCGGAGGCATGTTTTTCGAAAATTGCCCAGCTGCGTACAATTTAGGGGTCGCAGATTGGTCTGAAATCAAATAATGATGACATTATTATAAACTAGAATAAATTTGTCTCAGAAAGAGTGGACGACTTTCAAAAAAAATTTAAAATTGACGGAATGGCGCGATTTTGAAATTTTAAGGCCGTTTTTTTTCATAGTTTATCACTTACAAAAAGGAGATAATGTTACAATTTTCAAAATGTGCTCCACTCTTTCTATGAAGAAAATTGTTTACTTTAATATGCACGAAACTAGAAGTTGAGCGGTTGAACCGTTTTTGAGTTATCTTGTACGCAAATTTGAAAAATCTTGAAAAACAAAGTTCCGAGATAATCGTGATTGAACGGCACGGCACAGGCTGAGCACCCCACTACGATCATGACACCGCCACAATCAATGGGCTGTAGAATCCGTTCTAGTGCTCGGATCAACTAAATATTTTAAAGCAACATTCTAGACATATTAAACTTTAATAATATGAAATAAAAAAAAAATCGAAAATTTCAAGATTCTAGATGAGAACCTCCCCTTAAACCCCAATTGTGAATTAACGTTGAATAGAACATTGAAATAAAAACACAACTTTAAATTTTGAAGAGTTGTTTGTTTTCGTTTTTGGATTTTCCGATACTGAAGTTTCTGAATAAGTATTTGAATTATATTATATTTTCCGAAATTCATCTTACTATTAAACTAAAGAGCCCAGATAGTATCATATTTTAACCCTTCAAACAAACCTCTAAATGAACATTAAACATAATAGCAGAAATGTTCATCCAAATTAAATTTTATTCAAGAAATTCATTGATATAAATAAAACTTAACAATTTCTAATTTAATTTTCTTTAAATTATATATAATTTCTTTAAAATGTGTACAGTTGTTTCTCAATTAAATTGATATGCGGTCTAGAACAGGTGTCGTTAAAGACTTCACATGCTGGCAAGAAATAAACTAAATTCAGATTTCAGAGTTCAAAAGCAGTTTTCCCCAATTATTTTTAAAGCAGTTTAAGTTTTATCGTGTAATAATAATAGTAATTTTGGAGAAAATTCTGATTTTCTAATTGTAGCGATATATAATGTACATTTTAATTATTCCGAAATAAGCCAATTCATTTAAATTTTTACAGAGCAACAAATAAAACTTATAAATTTTGGATCATATCCAACAAAGGATACAGATAGCTTATATATGTATAAATAAAGAGTAAGACAATTTGATATCCAAATTTTTCTTTATTTTGTAAAGTACATGAGACTGGACTTGAGTATTGGTCTACAATATCAAGTTGTGCGTTGTATAAATTAAAGCAAAACTCATGGATATGGGTTCCAAATATAGATAGGAGAAATTAAGGGTTTTCTAGTTAAGTCCACCTTGTGGTATAATAGTGCTGAAACTTCATGTATCGGCTGCTGATCGATATAACCCAGCAAGTCTAATACCGGTAAAAAATAAAAGGAAAGATCGGATAGGAACAAACAATAAGACTAGGAAAAGTAGGAAAAATATTTTAAAATTAAAAAAAAAAATGTGACTTAAAAGAAAGGGAAGGTATTCAGGACGAGCCAGGACTATTTACTGTCATTCAACTCGAGTTGGTTCGATAGGATCAGATCTGTCGGCCATAGTTGTTCCAGGCTGGCTTTTGTATCGAAGGCGACTCACCTGAAACACAAAACATAAAGACATCAAACAAACCAGCATTAAATAACATAACATCACAGACATCAAGCAGACAAGCATGCATTAATTATGCACGTGTCATCACAGACAACAAAAATAAAGATATCAAACAACCACGGAGAATCCAGGATACACAACATAAGGACATTCAACATCACATGGAATGCAACATACGTACCAAACATCATCATGCAACATATTAAAACAAATAATTAAAAATAAGTCAAAATTTTATTAGGTTGAATTATATTGAATTGAATGAAAAAAGTTAGATAGTGTGGCCACATAAATTAGTAAGCTTAGGAACGGCTGGGTACATAGAGAGAAAACCAGAATTAAAGCCGATTTTGTAAAAAAAAAAAAAAAAAACGAAAATAATTCTTAAACCCCTATAGCCAAATTCCCGAAACCATTACAATTTGATTACTTTGTTCAATTTCTTTAAACTAAGTAAGTGAATATTTCGAATATTTAAAGCGAATCATTTAAAGGGAGATTTACGTTCCATTGAAAAAGCCCATGTTGTACCGACTAGATCTTCACATCCATTTGTTCATCTTACCGATAGCTAACCAGTTTAATAACTTCTCCCTGCCTTTATACATCAGCGCGAATGTTATGGCTAATGTGCTCCCCTCGTAAATTCCCGGAGTTGGTTCACCATCGGCAGTGAGAACAGGAACAAGAACAAGGGATGGCTCCTCGCAGCCTCATCTGCGTAGGTCTAATTGAATCGAAACCCAAAATTTAATAGTCACATTTCGTTAGATACCCAATTTGACAAGGGCTGACATGCGAGGCAGCACGGAGGCATTATTTAATGAAACTCAAGTAAAATTGTATTTCCGCCTCATAAGAAGCATAATAAGCCCTGCCAGAGCCGAAGACATTCGCATCAATACTCGTCACATTAAATTTATGACGCATACCCAAATCAACCTGAAACGCCTGTTCATTTCTCATGTTCCCGGTGATGTGTAGCCCGAGTGATCAGGCCGGGGAGCACCTCAACTTCTAATAACGTAATTCTGGAGTACGCGGGCGCTGAGGGGGCCATGCGGCGCGCAGTCAATTCCGGCACGTTAAATTAATATTTCACATAAATTGACGTTCAATAGAAGATCATATATATGCGAACCCGCCAGCGTTGTCGCCGGGCTCCGGTGAATTCCAGGAGGCTCCTAGAGGGGTTCGGGGAGTTCCTGGGGGGGAGGGTTTAGGGGGCTCCAGACGGACGACGTGATACATTACCCAGTTGGGTGTGCAGATGCAGTCGCCCAGTAGCTTGTGACCGGGACCGGTATCTGAATCATTTATAACCTGCAATAGGATCAGGTACAAGTCGCCCACATTTATTAAAAAAGAAGGTAATTATCGAGGGACACTCGATCCCTCGGGACGTGGCCTGGCTTCGTAAATATGTCACTGGAAAATAAAAGGGACTTTGAAAAGAAGAAGGATGCCAGCTCCGACCTCTGTCATCATCTGAGTTGCTTTCATCCCGCGGGAGATTGATGTCCTTGGTACAAAGCAGCACTTTCGTAGTCGATGCTTTAAAAGCTTTCCGCTCCCTTAAATATCCCGAAAGGCATGTACTCAGCCAAAATCGACGAATAATGCAGAAGATGAGCGCCAATTACAAAAAACATTAGCTCAACTCCCAGCCTGGCCCACAAAAGTCCTTTTCGAGGCGGTGTCCTTACAGGCGTAATCCCTGAACCTTTTTTTTTTTTTGTTTTGTGCCCTTCTTTCGCCCGTTTGTCGCACCCCCTTCCCGGACGGGCGCGGTACTAATTTCGAACACAGCTTGTATCCGTAATCTCAGCGTTCCCAGCTTGTCCCCAGAATTTGCAATTACCAAAGAAATCCAGCTTAAATAGACCTCATTTCCCACTTGAACGATAGTGCGGAGCGTGAGGCTTCTTCTTCCATTTGGGCGTGTTGTCCCCGGTCTCTCCCGGCGCGGATCCCGTCTATACCGGAATGTGCAGAGCACCATTTGTTGCGCTCAGTAAATCTTAATGAGCACGCGACAGTTTGCCAAGTTGAAAAACGAGCAATGAATATAATCTCGGCTCATTATCCTCTTTCGCGTAATCTGCATTTAGCGTAAAGGAGCTTTTCATTTCGCCCCATTCAAAGGATCTGTTCACACGTCGTGTCGCCGCGCTGCTTCTTTTCCGGGAATCCCCGCCCCCTAATGCCAATTAGGCAGGAGGGTGCAATTACGACCGAATTGCATCCTCTTGGGCTTATTGCACAAAAATCTCCCACCAACGAAGTGCTCTGCGGTTTTACGACACGTTAACGTCTTTTCGAACATAATCCTGGAGCAGGATTTACCATCGTTATAAAAAGATTTATAGTAACGATGAATTTCTTCACGACCAGTCCCGCTGGGAAATTGTTTTCAGGGCATCTAAGTGAGGCTTATTGGCAGAAAGATTCACCGGGTTAGAGAGCGTAAACAGGAAACATAAATCCTTTAGTAATAGTCCTTATGCTCGGAATACAAATTTGTGATGGAATTAACAGAGATTTTCCCTTCACGAGTATTTTAAGCACCTCAAGAAGGAGAGTTGTGAGAGTCATTAACTTCTAGCTTGCCATTTTTCACGTGAAATGGAGCAACTACGCCGCTTACAACATTAACTAAGAGCGCTTATCACAGCGGGATATAATTCATATTTAAAAATGAAATGGGCCAAGAATGAACATTCCGACATTAGGGCTCCGTACAATGTTTGATTAAGAAGATAAGTATAATTTACACCTATTTAGAAGTTGCTAAGTGGATGTTAACATGCGTGCAAAATTCATATGTACAAGTTTATTGGTCATTATTGCGTCTAGCATGCTACTGTAGTCTGTTTTACATACTCTGCATTCAGATTAGATGTAAAAACATGTTAAGTATTTTATCAAAGTAAATATAAAGCAGCCAAATATTTTATCTATTTTACAATTTCGAATACGTGGTTTAAAAATGGGAATTTGGTCGTATACAGATTGATTTATTTTGTATTGATAATATATATGTTTCAAAAAGTAATTGGAGTCTAATGCGCCAGTACAATTATTGAAGTCTGCAGTAATATGCCATTGCTAAAAGAAAACAATATTAGTTGATGCCAATCGATTCAGCTCCACAAGATGAAATTTTGTTGGTAATTTCTCCTCCGAAATTGTTTCAATAGTTGAAATTTTGTAATAAATAATAATTTTCCTAAAACGGTAATAGATATGGAAAAATGCACAAGAATTTTTTTTTATAGTACCGAATTCTAGATACGTTTTATCACGATTTTCGCCAAGGGGTTCAGAAGGTAAATATGTTGACAACTGAAAAAATATATAGAGGAAGGCCAAAAAATATCTTAAAAAATGCATAAAGTTTCTTAATTGTATTTCTGATCTTGTGTACAAATTTGAAATTATTCTCACCATTTTTGAAAATTTGCCGAAAATGTTAACAAAATTATTGGGCTTTTTAAATAAACCTTGACATTATTTAATTAATTCGTTAAATTTCGTTTTACGCAATCGATTGGGGTTAATTAAATATACAAATTAAGCAATGTCAATAATTTTTATTCAAAAAGATTTATTTATTGATGAGATTCGATATTTATTCTTGGAGAACATTAAACATTAAATTTAGTTAAAATAATATACTATATACTAAGATATCGAACTGAGAAGCCCGTTTTGAATTTGGTTAATACACAAATTTTTAATTACAAAAAATATTCCAAATCTTAATTTTCTACAGTTCTGATACCATGCCAGTTTTTTTATGATGAAATTTGGTGATATTTTTACTCAAAAAGGACGAATTATACGAATAAATGACAAAAAGTGATTATAATTAGCCAAGGAACACGTGTGATGTTTTCAGAATTTTTCGGGACATTTTTGGATTTTTGAAAAATTTGCCAAATCCAAAAAACCAAAAATAGTCCAAAAAATTCTGAAAAAATTTATATGTTTTCCTTCGCTAATTATAAGCACTTTTTGTCATATAAATTTTTTTTGTAAAGCTGATCCTTTTCGTGCAAAAAAATCGCGAAAGTTTTTATTGCATTGCTGTACAAAATGGCCATTTTGCAAAAACCAAAGCGAAAAAAAAAATTCAAAACCATGGGTTGAGAAAGTGTAGACATTCGGACCGCGATTTCTGGTAGTTAGGTATATGATCATTCAATAGCAGCAACGACAAGATAATCGACGTTGAGACGAAAAATGACCCAAAAAAATCGGCACTTTTTTGAAAAACCCAAAAAATAATAGGGTTTTTGAAGTTTTTATGCAAAACAAATGCCAGATTCTGAATGAGCACCCCCAAAAACCCCTTGTATACGAATTTGGAGGAAATTCGCCCCAATTTGCTATTCGAATCGTACAATTGAACTTGCGTGCACAAAATCCTCGTTTTGCGCATTAATGGGTTAAATGAAAGCTTACATAAAAGAAAATATTTCATCACCTCAAACTTGTCCGAAATAATAAGTTATTTTTATTTAATCTAATGAGCGGGGACACTCTGTTGGTTTCATTTTAAATTACATATTATTTTGACACAGACAACTATTTCGCGGTTAAAAAAAGACAGAAACACAGTATCAAATCTCCTTAGTACGAAATTAATAGATTTACGCTTGAAAAACTTTGGAAAATATTGAAGACAGTCAGTGCTGTATTACCGAAAAAGTGCAAATTTTGAAAAGAAATTTCAGTCGAAAAATGCACCAACAGCCTACTTGTACGCAACTGCGATTTGACGCCGTTCGACTTTTTTGCTGGGATGCATTAAAGTACTATGTTATGCTAACAATCCAGGAATGATTTAGGCAATTAAGCACAATATTGATCATACTATTCGTAAAATAGAGTCCCCAACCATTGAAAATATGCTGTAAAATTGTGTTGAAAGAATGGGTGACTACCAAAACAGCCGAAGCAACCATTTAAATCGAATCATATTCTATAATTAATCGAAAGGTTTACTCTTTACAATAAAATAACGAATTTTGAAAAATATTGAGCACTGCTCATATTGTAGTATTTTTAAAAGGAAACCAGCCGATAGCATACCCTATAATAACCTCAAAGAATACTTTCGTTCGTATACTTTGCGTGAAAAACATACCTTATTTGAATTGTGTGTTAAAAAATATTAGTCGGTATTATACTTTAAAGTTCAAGCTTTTATTTGAATTACCTTTTGAGCTCCTTTGATCTTTCGTTATTTTTGTTTTGAAACTTTCAAAAATGCCCAAAACATAGATATTTGTAATTTTTAATGCTGTTTTCGGAAACTAACTAACTTATCTCTATGTGTGGATTCGCCGTCTATGAAAGAACTTCAGTTGAAATGACTTATTACTTCTTTGGGTACAAAATCGCTGTTGACGAGTTTAACTTAACTGGATGAACTTATTCACAATTCTACTTAAGCATACATTTTTGTATTGACTTTCGTATTAAACCAATACAAAGAAACATCAATTGCACTGCAGGCAGAATTGCAATCACCACTGCATTTAACTGATTTCGGACTTTGGTTGAATTGTTCCACTTGACGGAGTTTTTACCACTTCCTATGAGCAATTTCTTAATAATTACAAGCTTACCGCCATGTCCCTTTGTTTACAGCCGTCAACTCCCCGAGCATCCGCTCGCTTGCAAAATGCCTGCATAGGACCAACTTTTCCCAGGCCCACGCCCGTCCATTTTGATTCGGAGTCCAGATACAGAGCCATTTGCTCGTTATGACCGCACATCCGTTCCAATTTGTGCAAGTATCGCAAAATTCCCGTGATGAAGCGCTGGGGCGAGGGAGCTTTATTATGGCTATAATCTCGCAAATTGATATCACGTTCAAATACTTCTGACGGTATAAGGCGCAGAGGACATGTGTCATATGGGCGGGGGCGGGCTGGGGCTGGTTGGGGCTTGTTGCGGGAGCACTGTGCCAATTACCAGCTCTGGCTGGAAGACACGAGTCATTGCTGGCACAAGTGGGAAACATCCTCCGATTCCTGGGGCTATAAATCACTAATTACACAGTTGAACTTGGACTTAATAAGAGGGGCTGCGGGGAAGATGCCTGCTACAATCGGGTGGCTTCCTGAAATCGTGTTCTACAGAAATAAGCACTAAATCCAGCATGCATAAATGAATGGACACCGGGCGCCACCTGGCGAGCCCGCTCCCACCGGCCGGCGCCGACCGACCGCCTCGCCTATCTGCATAGCAACCGAAATGTCGAAATTTCTTGCTCTGATTACCGAGTACATAATCACGTCGGATTAAGCCCATAATGATGCTGAGTAAATTATTCTGCAGGGGGCGGAGCGCCGGGCTTGCTGGGCCCCACTGGTCACGTAACAAATTCGTCAATTCACTGGTCCGGGCGAATGGGCTTATTGGGAAATTATGGGGTCGTAATGAATAATTAATTATCGCCATGTAAATCGACCAAGAGGTAAAAATCGGATAAGGAGCCCGATTAAGCGCGACGCCCGCCAGCCCGAATTATCAGATCAGAATTGAGCCAGGATGCGAAGGATGAAAAACTTTCGGGATCCAGAATTTCGAGAGCTGTAATTGTCTCCTCAAAATTGCAAATTTTAAAATGAGGCGGTTTCAGGGAGAAAATACGTTCGTAACTATTAACAGTGCTGTTTAATAATGCATTATTCAGTACTACTACAAGTATTGCAAGCAAGATAAATTACACAGGCCTGCAATCATTTTCCCCTTACAAAACAAAGTAGTAATTTCGATAGAATTTATTCTGTACATTACAAATTCGCAAATAAAAAAGTTATATCAGGTCAGTTTTTTGAAAAAAATAGGTTTGAAAAGTACAAAAAATCGTATTTTAGCCATTTCTGAAAATAAATAAAAACAACGAACAAAAAGAGCTTATAAATTAGAACAAAAAAAAATTTAAACCTTTAGTTATTATTTTCCAAACTATTCCGTGGAAATACCTAAATAAAAATTCCCTGAAAATTGGAGCCCTTAATATTAATATTAATTGCTTGACCAAGGCGTATAAAGATTTCCCATATAAAATACACGTAAACTTTGATATTTTGCCTTGAAAACTCTACAGCTCAGAGGCATTTTATGGTATAAGCTTGGTCAATGATAGGGTTTGTTCAGAATTGGATGCTCTACAAAAGTGTCTATTGCGGCGTAACCCTAACTCCCACCAGCAACGTAGTACGGGTCATTAACCCAATTTTTTCATGAATTTCTCGTGTTTTTGCCCCTATCTTGTAAATAACAAGAGCTAGAGAAAAAATGTAAATAATATATTGGGTGTACAAATAAGTTTCCGACCTTTTCAGATAGGTGTCGTTAGTATCACTGCTTGCATATTATTCAATCGGGCAATACATGTTTTTCGGAGGTTAGATGTCAAGCTTGAATAATTACTAGTGAAATTTGTTCAATGCGTAAACAAGAATTATTTTCATGTAATTGAAAATGTCGAATTTTGTGCTGAAAAAACAACATTTGCGGGAAGTTTTACTTCATTATTTTTTGTTGAAGAAAAGTGCAGCGGAAACAAATCGTTTGCTTGTGGAAGTTTACGGTGAACATGCGCCATCGAAAACAACCTGCAAAGAGTGGTTTCAACGATTCAAAGTTGGTGATTTTGACGTAAGAGACAAAGAACGTGAAGGCAGACCAAGAAAATTTGAAGATACAGAATTGGAAGAATTGCTTGATGTGGACTCTTGTCAGACTGAAAAACAATTGGCAGAAGAGTTGAATATTACCCAACAATGTGTTTCGCAACGTATACGAGCCTTGGGATTGATTTCGAAGATGGGAGCTTGGGTGCCACACATGCTGAAAGAAAGGGACATGGAACGTCGGAAAACCATGTGCGAATTGTTGCTTCGACGACAACAAAGGAAGGGGTTTTTGCATCGGATCATCACTGGGGATGAAAAATGGATCCATTATAACAATCCAAAGCGTAAACGAGCGTGAGTCAAGCCCGGTGAACCAGGGCCGTCGACGCCAAAAGCAAATATCCATGGTTCGAAAGTGATGCTTTGCATTTGGTGGGTTGTGAAGGGTGTCGTATATTATGAGCTGCTGAAACAGGGTGAAACCATTACGGGAGAAGTTTATCGACGACAACTGATGGCTTTAAAGCAAGCTCTAGCTGCAAAACGACCGGGATGGGACAACAGGCACAATAAAAATATTTTGCAACAGGATAACGCTAGGCCACATGTTGCTATACCTGTCAAAAACTACTTGGATGGGCAGAACTGGGAAATTCTACCCCACCCGCCGTATTCACCAGACATTGCTCCCTCTGACTACCACTTGTTCCGGTCGATGCAATCAGCCCTGGCACAGCTGCACTTCACTTCACATGAAAACGTGAAAAAATGGGTCGATGACTGGATCGCCTCGAAACCACAAGACTTCTTTTCCCGGGGAATCCGTTTATTGCCTGAACGATGGGAGAAGGTTATATCTTCCGAAGGAGCATATTTTGAATAAAATATTCTTTAATTTTCTACACGAACTAATGTCTTTTATTTCAGTAAAAAAGGTCGGA
Source organism: Dysmachus trigonus (assembly GCA_949715965.1). Classification (NCBI taxonomy): domain Eukaryota; kingdom Metazoa; phylum Arthropoda; class Insecta; order Diptera; family Asilidae; genus Dysmachus; species Dysmachus trigonus. The sequence goes on from OX454322.1 coordinate 55,730,515, forward strand.
AACTTATTTGTACACCCAATACTTGTAGAAAAAAGTCCAAAAAGTTCTAGAACACCAATTCCCTAACATCGATATTTCTTGAGATATTGAGCTTTGAAGTTGAGGTAGTGTTTCTACAATTTAGCTCAATAATCCATGAAAATTGCACACTACCTCAACTTCAAAGCCCAATATCTCAAGAAATATCGATGTTACCGATTTGATGTTCGAGAACTTTTTGGAGGAAATTGAATTTCCTACAAGTTTGTCATTTACATTTTTTCTGTAGCTTTTGTTATTTACAAGATAGGGGCAAAAAAACGAGAATATCATGAACAAATTCTGTTAGTGACCCGTACCACCTTGTTAGGGTTACGCCGCAATAGACACTTTTGTATAGCATTCAATTCTGAAGAAACCCTATCATTGACCAAGATTATACGATAAAATGCCTCTGAGCTGTAGAGTTTTAAAGAAAAAAAAATCAAAGTTTACGTGTATTTTATTTTTTTTTTTTTTTTTTTTACAGACCATCAGCTTAGTCAAAGCTTTGTAAAATAACAGAATTAATCTGTAGCTTATGACTGATTATTCATCATTTGGTCCGATGTTAGTAGACATGCGACCACAACCACCAAACAGACTATTCTTTAGTGCATGCTTACTGACACGAACATCAAACAAATCAGCATTCTTATTCACATTTAACCTCATCCGGTTAATAGGCTGGAAAAAGCTATAGTTATTCTTACATAAACTAGTTTGCAGAAGTGAAACCACCCTAAGATTACGCTCGTTCAATCTGAAAGTGAATTCGCTTTTAAGGAAGGCTGAATTAATATTACCAATTAATAATTGGTGAACAAAAACAATGTCTGCGATCTCCCGACGCTTGAGCAGAGAGTGCATATCGAGGAGCCTCAAACGATCATTATAAGGAGGGAGAAGAACTGGATTGCTCCAAGGTAAATCCTTAAGAGCAAATCTGAGAAATTTTCTTTGCACAGATTCGACGCAGTCAATATGGACTTGGTAATAGGGCGACCAAACTTGACTTGCGTATTCGAGAATTGGCCTAACAAAAGAAAAGTAAAGCTGTTATATGGGAAATCTTTATACGCCTTGGTCTAGTACTTAATATTAATATTAAGGGTTCCAATTTTCAGGGAATTTTTGTTTAGGTATTTCCCACAAAATTTCGAGGTGGGACTGAAAAAAAAAAAATAGTCGCGAAAAAAAAGCACCCTAAGATATAAAGACAAGGATTAAGGCTCTCTTTTGAGCCGGGTTACGAGTTTTCTCCACCTTCCGTTATGTTTTAATGAATTTTTAAAAATGGCCGAAATACGCTATTTTGTGCGTTTCAACCCTATTTTGCTAAAAAAACTTGATGTTATAGACAAAAACAGAGTTTCAGATTCGTAAATAGGAGTTCCGAAACCCCCATAATCGGCTATAAAAACGGAGAAGGGAACAAAAAGTGTTATCAATACCATTTTCAGTATTGGTACTTTAAAAAATTTAATTAACATTACGAAATAATGGTACTGGTGCTTCACTATTAATGTACTTCAAAAGCATTACTTAGCACTACATTTTAAAAACTGAATGTCAGTTCACACTGAACTTAAGAGAAATTTTACATTTCCCTCTGTGTACAAATTTATCACGATTGTAAAAGTACACACTTTTAGTGTAATAAAGCAAAACAGAGTGAAATAACACAATTTTAAAGTTTTGTGTGTGATATTCACTCAACTTTGTAAATTATGTGTGGTCTTACACCAAATTGGTGCAAACGTGCACATGAATATGTAAAATTATGCCCAACTAACTTCACTTTGTGAAGTTATTCCTTAAAGTTAAGACATACTGTTGAAAATATTAGGTAAAATAAATGAATTAAGAGACTTCAAAAAATGTAATATTATGGGAAGGAGATGTCCTTCCCATATTAACTTAATTACAAGATTTAGGTTTTAAATCCAAAATTTGTTTCTTTAATTAAAATACAAAGATATTCTCAAATTAAAATCCAGTGGCCAACTGGCAAGAAATCAATATTTCTTCGATGCCTACGTTTCATCTTTTTAAAATGTCTTCGCCACATATATAATAAATTTCTCCGGCTTTTCTTTTGTTGTTTCGGCTCCATTGCCGGTGTCGGGGTAACCAATGTAGCTAGGCTAGATATTTATATAATTGATTTATTTTATTATATAAGATTTTTAAAGTATTTAATCTTACAACTACTTTCTATATAGAAATCAAACAAAAACTAACCAAAATCAGGTTCAAGACCACCTCTTCTCTTTCTTTTTTCAATCTACGCCTCCTTGCAAATTTATCATTTTTTGCAAAGCCTCCACAATGATATGTATTCACTTATACTAATCGTAGTACTTTAATATATAGTAGTATTTCATTCCATAAATTTACATCTGCTATGTGTAAATTTACCTATTTTAAAGAAGCAAAAAATACACATTTATGATTTACATTTTTATGCGTAATTTTCCGCATATGTGTGTAATACATTTACACAAGGAAAATGAATTTTTACAGAGACATTTGTGTAATTTTTTTAAGCATAATTTTACTACCATTATGGAAGGCTTTTAATTTCCTTCCAAAACGGGAGTAAAATTACACCAAAATTATTTAGAGTGTACCTGGTATTACTCAGCATTACCTAGCATTACTTAGAAATACCTATCATTGTCTAACAGTTCACAGCATTACCTAGAAACTTGGTCTTGCTTTCATTACTTGCACTGGTAATTGTAATAATTAGATTAAAATTTTTTGTTAATCAGAACTGAAGTTCTCTTCGAAACGAATTAAATGATTCTAAACACAAGGGGCTGTGTGAGCCGCTGAATATTTCCCTCGGCCACTTCCCGTCTCTATCTATCACCATAATATTGTATTGTCATTGGAAATATCAACTTAATCGGTTACCAGCAATTGCGAGGTAATTCGATTACAAGATTCAATTGTTAGTTAGACACTAAACTAAATAAAATCGTTTAGAACGACATATCTAGCTACTATACAGGGTGTTCAGAGGTGGGAGGTCAATACTGCAGGGGGTGAAAGGTCAGACCGAGACAAGCAAAAAATCGTATGGGTGGTGGGGGGGCATCTCGCACCGTTTGGCAGTTACAGGGTGATTCGTAAATCAGGATTTTGCCTTATATGGGAACCGCTCTTGTATTTTTATCTTTTTTTCTACGCATCGCAGCGGCCCCAAACCGATCTCAAAAAATCACTATTTGGAAGCCCTTTCCAAAAAAGTTTACACCACCCCCCTATCCCCAACCCCTTGGCCGCAATCCACCCTGGAAGTTGAAAAAATTAACTTTTATTTCACGATTTTTCACCTTTCGCCCCACTTTTCTCCGAAATTCATGTTGTTAACATACCTACTTTTTATTTTTTTTAAGTTCCCTATCTAATTACCTTTCCAAAAAGGTGCAACATGCCCACATAGGAAAAGGATACGAAAATTTATTTACAAAAATCCTTTTACAGAATATCATGACAATTCGAATTTTTAAGAAATTATACTTAAGTTAACTAAAAAATACATTTTGTTCGCTTAAAAACTAATTACAATTAAAACGTTTGTCCTTTAAAAGCTGTTCAAAATGTTCTCCGCTAGTTTCGATGCATGCAAGTAGCCTTCGTCTTATTTCACGTTTGAGGTCTATGGAGCCAGTCTCTCCCGTATTTTCGTGGCTGCAGTCCCAGTGCTGGTAACTAATTCTTCTCTGGTGTTGATTGGTCTTGAGTAAACTTCATCTTTCATCATTCCCTATAAGAAAAAGTCCAGTGGAGTAAGGTACGGTGACCTAGCAGGCCAAGGAATCGGTCCACCTCGTCCAATCCATCGCTCTGGGTAAAGTTCATTCAACCTTGCCCTAACAATGTTCCCAGTATGCGCAGGTGCTCCGTCGAGCTGTAAATAAATTGCGCTTCTGGTGGCCAGGGGGATGTCCTCCAACAGATCCGGAAGGGTATTCTCCAAAAAGTCCGAGTATAGCTGACTATTCAGCACTTGGGGCAAGATGAGGGGTTCTATCAACTGGTTGCCGATGATGCCAGCCCAGACATTGACACTAAATCTTTGCTGGAAGGACCGACTCCTTGTCCTATGTGGGTTCACATCTGACCAGGTGTGGAGGTAGTGCAAGTTTGTGATGCCATCCCGGGTGAATTGCGATTCATCCGTTCACAGAATTCGGTCTAGAAACCTTCTGTTTTTATTGTCAGACTCGAACAGCCAAGTGCAGAATTGTAATCGTCCTTCGGAATCTCCTTCCCTAGTGCTTGGACCGGGATATGGTGGTATGGATGTAGTCCCTCTCGGTTCACAACGGTTCAAAATCTCCCTGAAGACAATCCCGACCTTCGTGCGACCTGCCTGATGCTTATTACAGGGCTGTTCCTGACGATGTTGAGGATTTGTTTGTCGGGGTCCGCTGAATCGGCCGATTTTCCTGCTCGCGTTTCTGCTCTGGGGGCGGTTGCACTTCCGGTTTCTTGTAACCTTCTGAAAGTCCTTGAAAATACCCTTCAGTTGGGTACCCGCTGATTCGGGAATCTCCTTTGGTATTCTCGTACGGCCTCACTATCATTTCCTTCTACTAAACCGAACACGTAAATTATATCGGCATACTCGTCAACACTGAATTCTGCCATTTTATCTTAATTTTTTCTATTAAACACCCGGTTTTATCGCTTGCTTCTTCAACTGTGTCAATGTCCTTTCAAACTTACCCATTTTTATACCATAATTCATAGGAGGTATTAGAAACGGAGCGTCAGGATACTTAAGAGTCAATACTGGATATAATAAACTAATAACGCTATTTAACGAGATTACATTTATTATTTTATTACTGTTTTGCTGAAATAATAAAAATGTACTACCTCTGTTTCCTAAACAAACATTTCCGAACTTGCTGTCATAAAAATTGTTTACTTAACGACTTTTTCCATTATGGTGCAATAAAGTAATTAGGTACCAGTGAGGATGTTTTAATTTCAGGACTTTTGCAACCCTTTTCTACCTGGGCATGTTGCACCTTTTTGGAAAGGTAATTAGACAGGCAACTGAAAAAAAATAAAAAGTAGGTATGTTAATAACATGAATTTCGGAGAAAAGTGGGGCGAAAGGTGAAAAATCGTGAAATAAAAGTTAATTTTTTCAACTTCCAGGGGGGATTGTGGCCAAGGGGTTGGGGATAAGGGGGTGGTGTAAACTTTTTTGAAAAGGGCTTCGAAATAGTGATTTTTTGAGATCAGTTTGGGGCCGCTGCGATGCGTACAAAAAAAGATAAAAATACAAGAGCGGTTCCCATATAAGGCAAAATCCTGATTTACGAATCACCCTGTAACTGCCAAACGGTGCGAGATGCCCCCCCACCACCCATACGATTTTTTGCTTGTCTCGGTCTGACCTTTCACCCCCTGCAGTATTGACCTCCCACCTCTGAACACCCTGTATATGTAAGCCAAAACTCTGTTTTGAGTAACATGCGTTTAAAGCTTTAAATTCGTAAATAATATTAGCGGCGATGGTTTTAAGCATATAAAATGTATTACCATCTAACGATTGTCGGTTTTCATTTCTGAGTAGACATTTGATAAGAGAGATTTCTTACCGCTTGCGGCGATATAAGAAAAAGGAATATATAAGGAAAAGTACCCAATTTGACGTATAAGCATGGATTATTTCTGTAAATATAATAGTAATTAAAAAAAAATTCCAGAGCTCTTATGTCAGAACGACTCACTTTGACGTAAAACCATTGGAAAAATCAAATCAGTCGGAAGTTTGGGACGGTTTTGTGAAAATCTTATACATATTTTGTTGCCAATTTGCCCATAGTGTGAGGGTGAATGTTATGTTGGTATGTGGGTCGGCTATTAAAACGAGCTAATTCTTAGTGGAATTTAACGAAAATATAAAAAAAAAAAAGAATATCAATACTATCGGGTTGGCTAATAAATAATGAGCGACATACATGACTTTATGTTTGTATTTATTTATTTAATAATTTACTATTAATCGTTAACAATATAATCACCGTCGTTATCTACTACCATCCGCCAACGATTCGGCAAAGAATGGATGGCATCCCTGTAAAACTTCGCCGGTTTTGCTTTGAAGAATTCATCTATGTATTGTTGCGACTGATGTTCATCATCGAAGCTTTTTCCTTGTAAATGATTATTGAGAGACCGGAATAAACTGAAATCCGTTGGGGCTAAGTCCGGCGAATATGGAGGGTGTGGCACTATTTCCCAGTTGAGCTCCAGTAGCTTTAGTCGGGTACTCTTAGCGATGTGCGGCCGGGCATTGTCGTGAAGGAAAAATATTTTGTCATATTGTGGACGTTTACGACGGAGTTCAAGCTTTAGATTTTCAAGTTGATTACAGTATACTATTGCCGTCATCGTGGTATTAGTAGGAAGAATTTCCCAATATATTACTCCATGTATGTCCCACCAGACCGATAGCATCACTTTCCGAGTATGAGGATCTTTTTTTGGCATAGGTTTACCATGTTCGTTGCGGCCCAGCCACTGGCGCTTGCGTGTGTGGTTGATATAGAGAACCCACTTTTCGTCTCCAGTAACGAGATGGTCTAGCCAGCTAAATGTGCGACGGAACGATAAAAGGTATTTACAGATATCTGCACGGTAAGTCAGTTGATCTTTGTTCAACTGGTGGGGTACCCAAACACTATATTTGTACGTCTTCCCCAAACCGTGCAGATACTTTTCCACCGTGCCATGAGAGCATCCGAGCTTAAGAGCCAAATTACGCGTAGTGCTTCGAGGATCTTCTTCAATTAATGCCTTCAGTTTATTTATATCTATTTCTACCGGACGCCCAGACCTTGGTTGATCGATCAAGGAATAGTTACCCTTGCGGAATTTTTGGAACCACCGCTTTGCTGTAGCCTCGGAGACTGCATCATCAGCTATCCTCTGGCATATATTACGTGCAGCTTCTGCAGCCGAATGCCCAGATTGGTACTCGTATAATAAACAGTGCCGAGTATGCGTTTTAATATCACTCATTTTTTTCGTGGTTCTTTACGCAATGACAACCGGAACATTACTGACGGCATGCTCACGACTTGCTCTTTATATACCCCCTGCAACAGAACGTCCTCGACCTTACCCGAAATTTCTAGAAAATAAAAACTGAAACGCTCATTACTTATTAGCCAACCCGATAGCATATTAAATTGACTTTTTATGTGCACTTTTTCCATAACACGGAAGGCGGAAATAACTTTAAGTTGTTTAGTTGAGAACAAAATTCAATTTATTATCAATTCATATACTTTTTTATGGCACAAACCAATAGCTTCGTTTTTCTTTCAAAATCCTATTTGGATCAGATTTGCATTGCATTGAATATTTTAAACCGTCACCTATAGTATAACATAAATTTAAATTTGCGAAAAGCGCATCAAGTGATCCGTATAAGATTGAGAAAAAAAAACGCAGCTAATGTTTTAGTATAAAATGAAACAACTTGGTTTATTATTTTTCTCCATTACTATACTGTTAAATTAGGAATTCATTGAAAAAATTAAAATTTTATTTTATTTGACTTACGAGTAATAAGATAACTCTAAGCCTAAGCTTAAGCCTAACATTTTAACATACATTTCCTTGAGAACATTTATTTAGTTTAATTTTCAAACCACTTTTATACAGCCGTAAATGCTATATGTAGACGATTTATTTTATTTTATCAGATATTTCATAAATAATTTAAAAGATAAAGGTATTTTTAAATTGTTATAGCTCTGTAATTTATTAAAATATTCTAAACTTTACACATATATTAATTTGGAAGCGTGGAGCCGATTAAAGCGATTCACGGAAAAGGGAAACATGAGCTCTTCTGATCTTTTTCCATAAATCGCCTCAATTATTGCTTACATATTTAAATTCCCTAAGTTACTTGCAGTGGTGGGCAAAAAGGGATTTAATTCGGGAGAGAAGCCACAATGAAAATGTTCTGCCTATGGCTCATTCCATACAAAGTTCCATATTAATGTCAACAAAATTTCATTTTATATATAACAAGCTTTCTAAGAATTCAGGGAAAAAATTCGAAAAGTTTTCAACGAAATCCATACAAATATATATGCGTATTACTAATACTACCACAATGGCAGAAGTTACGTAGCAGACAAAAAGTTTCCGAGTTATTGTCAAATAGGACTTCGTTTAATTCACTTTGAATCTTTACTTCATCCCATCGCAAGTACGTAAAGCAATTTCTGTTGCTTTGGCATTAAGTGAATTAAAAGTTTTTAAAATATAAAATTAATTAAAAATTTTCTGAGATTAATGATTGGAAAACTTGACAATTTTATGTAAATAGAAGAATAAAAGCTTCTTGGAATTTTAAGCTTGTTATTAATAGATTCAGTAAATCGGGCTTACATAATCTATAACATATTTTTAAGATTTTGTGGCACTATAACCGAATTAGTACCTAAAGCTAGAAGTTTATGCAAATTGTTTCGTTTTCGTTTTTCTGTGAAACTAATCATTTTTGCATATAGGTTTTAAATTTTAAAATCGTAGTAGAAAATTGGAAGTCCTTAACATCACATAGCAAATATTGTATGTTACAACGAAGGATTTCAAATTACTATATAGTAACTTTTTTAACATTTAAGACTTCTAACTTTTTAAGAGCGGTTTAATTTTTTTTTTTTTTTTAATTTTTGCCTGTTGAATTTGGATTTGATCTAATTGTACTTAATTTAACATTTTAGGTATGCCAAAGAGATCAAATAAAATAAATAAATAAATAAAATAAAAACCAAAAATCCATCCTCGACCTCAACTGTTCGTGAAAAATTACAGCCACAACCACGCAATCTCATGATTTTCTCGCAACAGATCACATAATCAATTTGGCATCCTCAGAATGAACCACTTTGAGCAATGTCCAGAAATCACATCCCTGGGAAAAGGAAAAGGGACGAGGTTAAACGGGAAGGACCATGAAATCCCCTGAGTGGTACTTCTTAAGATAAATGAAGGGAGTTCAGTAAACAGTTCTCACGTTGACAGATCCCCAATTCCTGGCCCCAAAAGGCAAACACATGGCTACATCGCTCCCGAATGTATCCCTGTCCTGTCCTGTCTCCGTCTCCTGTCTCCTGGCCAACCGGGAGGAACACTCAAGCGGATGCGAATAGGAAAAGGATTGCCGGAAAAAGTCTTGTAAACAGAAAATTACAACTGATAAAGTGATAGCCCTTTGACAAGAAAAATGAATAAGGTACAACCTGAAAAGGATATGGGCACGGAAAGGTAAAAAAGGATATTAAGATATTTTTCAAGGAGAAAATTCCAGGAGGTCATGACATTTCCAGTCCAAGTTTGGTTTTGCAGAAAATTGGAAGCGAGGGAGACTTGAAGCGCCTTGCTCCCAGAGGATTCAAGGAAATTGCGAAATTGGAACAGAGCTCCAGGTGAGTTGGAAAAGGCACTTGGACTGTATCTGGTCCTTGGTAAAGAACGAAGGAATTTTAAAGTAATTCCGATTCATTTTACAGCAAAACAGCTTTAAGAGACACATGTACAAGATTAAAAATGTTTTGACGAATCTTTGTGGATATTACGTTTCTAATGGTCGCAATAATTGAAAGTACATATAAAACATAATAAAAAAATTAGCAGAATGTCCAAACTCTGAAAAATAAGTAAGTTACAAAGAACCTCCACTAATCTTGTTACGACTCAAAAAATTTAAGAGATACGTATTTCTTTTACGATAACCACCTTACGAGACAGTATTACATACTTATAGTCAATAAACGACGAAAAATGAATATATAGTAAGTGAACATTCAAAAGTTATGTACATAACTGATTAATACTCGCAATGCTTGAAAATAATAAAAATTCAATGAAAAAAAACCTATTGCTTATTTCTTAAGCAAACCAATTGAAAGAGCAGACAAAAATATGGTAGTAAATACGTGTTCTTCCGTTTTGAAAAAAATATATATATAGTTATATATTTAAGGTGCAGACAGCCCCCAAAAAAGAATGTTTTAGTTCATGATAATATATATTATACGCACGGTGACCCATTTTAAACGATCCACCCGAATAACTTGGAACCCAGCACCCCTACAGCCCTACCTTATTCGAAGTTGTAGGTTTTCGAGGGGGCCACCGGATGGGGCATTTTTCAACTCCCCATTTGTTCCAGGAGTAGATTTTGTTGACCGGAAGTCCATTCTTTTAATGGAAACACCTGTTTTTTATTGCAAACTTCGATTGTACAACAAAAAGGGAACAGTATTTGTTTCATGTTGATTTTTCGATTTAGCCCATATTTTAAACATAAATTGACCCTGCTAAGCCATAGTCTGCCGCTCGGAAGCTATAGTACTATACAGAAGTCAGTTCCGCAAGTGTTGGTATCGCTATTCACTTATAAAGAGCGACACATTCAAAGCAGGTCAAACTGAAGGCATTTCATTTATAAAGAACAGCCTTTTTTACTTTATTACGTGCTGGATTTCTTGGGACCTGCTTTAAATGTGTCACTCTTTATAAGTGAATAGCGATTCCAGCACATGCAAAACTGACTTCTGACATCACCATATCAAAATTCTTGAATATATTATATTAATGTTACTCATAAAATAATGCATCTGGGAAAGTGCAAAGCACTCTACGGCTGCACAAAATGGTTACAATATTTACCCTAAACTTAAAATAATAAAACAATAAGTTTAAATTTTATTTGTGTGAATATCCATCCAATCTAAGATATAAAACTTGATCTAAATAAGTGTGCACTTGTAGTTAAATTATATCAAAGTGTACATAATCTTATAATCAGGAAACCAGGCCCAATAAATGCGAAAAGTAGAAGATTATTACTTATATATACAGGGTGTTCAGAGGTGGGAGGTCAATACTGCAGGGGGTGAAAGGTCAGACCGAGACAAGCAAAAAATCGTATGGGTGGGGGGGGGGGGGGGGGCATCTCGCACCGTTTGGCAGTTACAGGGTGATTCGTAAATCAGGATTTTGCCTTATATGGGAACCGCTCTTGTATTTTTATCTTATTTTCTACGCATCGCAGCGGCCCCAAACTGATTTCAAAAAATCACTATTTGGAAGCCCTTTCCAAAAAAGTTTACACCACCCCCCTATCCCCAACCCCTTGGCCACAATCCCCCCTGGAAGTTGAAAAAATTAACTTTTATTTCACGATTTTTCACTTTTCGCCCCACTTTTCTCTGAAATTCATGTTATTAACATACCTACTTTTTATTTTTTTTAAGTTGCCTATCTAATTACCTTTCCAAAAAGGTGCAACATGCCGAGGTAGAAAAGGGTTGCAAAAGTCCTGAAATTAAAACATCCTCACAGGTACCTAATTACTTTATTGCACCATAATGGAAAAAGTCGTTAAGTAAACAATTTTTATGACAGCAAGTTCGGAAATGTTCGTTTAGGAAACAGAGGTAGTACATTTTTATTATTTCAGCAAAACAGTAATAAAATAATAAATGTAATCTCGTTAAATAGCGTTATTAGTTTATTATATCCAGTATTGACTCCTAAGTATCCTGACGCTCCGTTTCTAATACTTCGTATGAATTATGGTATAAAAATGGGTAAGTTTGAAAGGACATTGACCACAGTTGAAGAAGCAAGCGATAAGAACGGGAGTTTAATAGAACAAATTAAGATAAAATGGCAGAATTCAGTGTTGAAGAGTATGCCGACATAATTTACGTGTACGGTTTAATAGATGGAAATGATAGAGAGGCCGTACGATAATACCAAGGGAGATTCCAGAATAGGCGTGTACCTGACAGAAGGGTATTTTCAAGGACTTTCAGAAGGTTAAAAGAAACCGGAAGTGTAACCGCCCCCAGAGCAGAAACACCGACCAACAAATCCTCAACATCGTCAGGAACAGCCCTGAAATAAGCATCAGGTAGGTCGCATGTCGGTTAGGATTGTCTTCAGGGAGAGTTTGGACCGTTGTGAACCCAGAGGGACTACATCCATACCACCATATCCCGGTCCAAGCACTACAGGAAGGAGATTCCGAAAGACGATTGCAATTCTGCACTTGGCTGCTCGAGTCTGACATTGAAAACAGAAGGTTTCTAGACCGAATTCTGTGGACGGATGAATCGCAATTCACCCGGGATGGCGTCACAAACTTCCACGACCTCCACACCTGGTCAGATGTGAACCCACATAGGACAAGGAGTCGGTCCTTCCAGCAAAGATTTAGTGTCAATGTCTGGGCTGGCATCATCGGCAACCAGTTGATAGGACCCTTCATCTTGCCCCAAATGCTGAATAGTCAGCTATATTCGGACTTTCTGGAGAATACATTTCTGGATCTGTTGGAGGACATCCCCCTGGCCACCAGAAGCGCAATGTATTTACAGCACGACGGAGCACCTGCTCATATTGGGAACATTGTTAGGGCAAAGTTGAAAGAACATTACCCAGAGCGCTGGATTGGACGAGGTGGACCGATTCCTTAACCTGCTAGTTCACCGGACCTTACTCGACTGGACTTTTTCTTATGGGGAATGATGAAAGATGAAGTTTACTCAAGACCAATCAACACCAGAGAAGAATTAGTTACCAGGATTGGGACTGCAGTCACGAAAATACGGGAGAGACTGGCTACCATAGACCTCAAACGCGAAATAAGACGAAGGCTACTTGCATGCATCGAAACTGGCGGAGAACATTTTGAACAGCTTTTGTAGGACATACGTTTTAATTGTAATTAGTTTTTAAGCGAACAAAATGTATTTTTTAGTAAACTTAAGTATAATTTCCTAAAAATTCGAATTATCATGATATTCTGTAAAAGGATTTTTGTAAATAAATTTTCGTATCCTTTTCCTACCTGGGCATGTTGCACCTTTTTGGAAAGGTAATTAGATAGGCAACTTAAAAAAAATAAAAAGTAGGTATGTTAATAACATGAATTTCGGAGAAAAGTGGGGCGAAAGGTGAAAAATCGTGAAATAAAAGTTAATTTTTTCAACTTCCAGGGGTGATTACGGCCAAGGGTTTGGGGATAGGGGGCAGTGTTGACCGTTTTGGAAAGGGCTTCGAAATAGTAATTTTTTGAGATCGGTTTGGGGCCGCTGCGATGCGTAGAAAAAAAGATAAAAATACAAGAGCGGTTCCCATATAAGGCAAAATCCTGATTTACGAATCACCCTGTAACTGCCAAACGGTGCGAGATGTCCCCCTCCTCCCCCACCCATATGATTTTTTGCTTGTCTCGGTCTGACCTTTCACCCCCTGCAATATTTCCCTCCCACCTCTGAATACCCTGTATAATACTGCTAATTGAAGGAATAACAGAAAAACAAAAATAATTGAACAAGAAGCTGTAACGCGAAATAAAATAGATAACAAATTTAAATGATTTCTACAAGTATTATTAATTTTTTACTTATAGTAAACCTTCAATTTTAAGAAATGTATTTTTATTTCGGATGAGATTTTTCATTGAAAAAATGTCTTACTAGCGCTTACGATACGATAGACTACGAATTTATTTATTTAAATATTTTTATTTATTCGCGGTAAGATAAACGATACAATGATACAAAAAAAAAATAATTAAACAATCCAATAGCGTCAAACAAAGGCAAACAATTTTTTTTAAGTTACTAATAAGAATCATTACCCATAATTTGTAAAGAAATTCATAAACCAATTTTTCAGCTTAGAAATAGTTAAATCAAAGTCAACAATGTCACAATGCAAATTAAACATTCTTGCAATGAACGTAATTGGTTCATGTAAACCATAGCTATTTCGATGGTAAGGTACATGAAGAATATTTAAAGATGGTTCAATTACATGCCTTTAAAATCTATAAAAATTCAAAAAACTATTAGGAATATTGACTTAAATTTTCTATACTAAAGTTTTGAAATAATACACAATGAAAATATGAAAAAAGAAAATTAATTTTTTCAAAAGCTTCGATGGGAAGCGTCAACTCTATATTTTATCTCTACATTAAACCCGATTTAATAGTTGTTTAGCTTTCGTTTATACATACATAAATTCGTGCTTGTACATATTAGTAAAGATGAACAAGACTTTCCGCAAATTTCCAAGAGGCAAACCGCTTTGCTTTGGGTAATAAGTACATTCTTGGCCGCACTCTTCAAATTTGAATCTCTTCCAATTTTTCGTTCCCCAAATGCCAGGATTCGGGACACAGGCGGCATTTTCCGAAAGCAATCCCCAGCCCCAACATAGCCTAAAAGGCAATTTTCTGCCATCCCTATTCTAACTAGGCCTGCACTTAGCTAACATGTCTGACGCCCTCGTATACATTATTTCGCTTATCCTGTTTGAGTTATATGCGAATTTGCTGAAATAATATTCCGATAAGGATTGTTTATGAATACGAAATAATTGCGCAGACACATCCGCCACTTACGCCACACAACGAAACGTGAACTTTCAGGCAGTTTCGTGCCTGTTGCCGCAGTTTGTGTTTGCCTCCAGTTTTCCCACTGTATATAATTTAAGTTTTCCGTATAGTAGAACTTTTCTATAATAGCATTCTAGCTCGCCTTCGGAACATGCCCCGAGGAGATGCTCTGGAATTTATTAAGAAATGCCACATAATCTTATTCACGCTCAAGTTACCCCGAAGAAACAGCCCCGAGAAGCCGTGGGTGTGCAATTAATTTTGCGCGAACTATTTATGCCCTAACTCTCGTTCTTTTATCTCGAGAATGTCAATGTAGGGAGGGATCCGATGGCAGACACTTGAAGAATTGGTCCATTGGTGAATAAGATAGCTTTCGGCCGAATGGACCCTCAGGGAATCATTCAATAGTCCGGAAGTAATAACTCCCCCTGTCGGATGATAACAACCATCGCCTTCTGCAGGGGCCACTCGGAACTACATCGGGTCCAATAAAACCGCTTAAATATCTTCCATCCGCTGTCGAGCGGAAAAACTTAGTCATTAATCTCCTGAAATATTTCGCCGAGCAGGATCAGGTTAACTCTTTCCGGGTGCAGACCTAATCGGTTTATTTGGCGTAGATGTCGCGAAAGAGAATCATCCCCTTGCTCTGGCGCTCTGCAGGGTTGCACATACTTCCGGAAGATGTCTCTATAACTGTTATCTGGATGTACACCGACGGGTCCTTGATCGTCTCATCCGGTTCAGTGTCTTTCTTTAGGTCTTATCGCAAAAACACTGGCGTACCTTCCCGCACCAACTACCCAACGTTCCAACTTAGGTCTAGGCTGAGGTTCTATCTATGCAAAAGTATGGGAGAGGAACCTCAAGACTTCTACGTTGGATTTTATGCACGGCTGCCTTCACCCCTAAGCCAGCAAGCCCTTAGCCAGGATAGCTGCTCCTGGAATGGCATCCTCGTACCAGTGACAACGGGAGGAATCGCTTCCTTGACGGCTTTCATGGCAGGGCGGAAGGTGGAATAATTTTATTGGAAATACTTGAGAATTGATTTATTATTTATGACTAATGCCGTCAATCTATTATTCACTGGAGGCGTGATGCTTCACTCTGGGAAGACAATAGCTGCGGTCCGTATCCCGGCAGAGCTTCAAGGTTAGGAGCCAAGGAGGCGAATTTATGACTTATTCAGTCGAATTGATATCAAAGAAAAATAAGCAATTGAAATTTTAATTCGCAGATTAGTTAGCTACTACTGAAGAATCATCCATGATGCTTGAGTAAAGTTAAATAATTATTGAGTTATACACACAATCTCTTATACTACCAATTTTATTCAAGATTCACATTTCATACTTTCAAAAACAAAAAAAGGGTTTTTCTTGTATTGTTTTTTGTTTTAATTAGATAATGATACCCTTACACTCGAATTCTTCACTGGTTGTGTTTTTTTAATGATATGATCTGGATCTAGAATTTTACATTGAATTGAATATTTTAAGCCGTGTCCTATAGCAAAGATTTTAAAATTGGCATAAATGCATAAAATTGCAATTTTTTGACACAGAATCGTCAATGTAATTTGTTGCCCTTTTTTTCAAAAAATATAATATTATTGCTATAACTATCGAAAAAGTTCAATTCAATGCAAAATTCCAGGTCAAGATCCGATAATTAAAAAACGCAGCTCGACTAGTCTTTTACTTTAAGTAAGTAAGACAATTTCGTTTTCCCCACTGTCGTCCAAAATTTAGTCCATGAATAATTGTAGCCAGTAGATGAAGCTGAAAGTGAAATTAAACGTCAGCATTAAATTAATAAATAAAACATCAGTGTGAATAAGAATAGATTTTCCTACGTTTTCGTGAACAAACTTGCAACGTATCGGCACATCGCTAACAGATGTCGCTATATTAGGCTGCCTGACATTTAGGCTACACTGATAGACTAACTTTTCGGCATAAACGATTGGTCCCTGCGCACCCTCTCTGGCAGAGTTTCTGTAGAGTAGTTGGTAATAGATATTAATGATGTAATAATTAAATTCCAACTCGAGTTTACTAAAAAACTCGTTTTAGCATTAAAAGTTCTACTAATTTAAAAACTTTGACATATTGTATTTTCTAGTCAACTTTCTAATTTCCATTACTATTCTTTCTAGTTCCGAACAGTCGTGAAAAAATCTATACTTTTGGTTAGCTCTTTGATATATCTAGGTAATAGCCAACTAGCCAATTATGACTATTTAGCTACTGGCTAATTCTTTTAAAAAAATGTTTAACCACTTCTTATGCAATACCTGTAAAACTAAATGACTAAAATCTAAAGGCTAAATTGTAGACACAAAACTCAAACGTTCTTTATAAAAATTGACAATGATTTAAAGCAACACAACACCAGACTACTCAGAAAGAATTTCCAACCAAAACAAACAAGGCTTGGTTTTTTATAAGAGTACCTAATAAATGTTTAAAATATTATAAATAAGAAGAAAGATCATAGAAATTCAAAATCTTCAACTGCTTTTAATTTTGAAATTAATCTTTTATTTTGAGCTCTTTAGTTATTTTGTTTCTGTATCAAACAGAATCATTGATTCAACTGAATTTAAAATAAGTATACCATATACCCACATCAGATGGTCCTGTTCGGAGGGTGAGAAGTGATTTTAGATGGTAGCCCCGATTGTCGTCGTGCCCATAATTAAAATGAAATGTAAAAGTTGGCAAAAAAGCGTAGCAAGGGAAGGAAGGAAGGAAGGGAAGCAGAAAATGGCGAGGCTTCATTGGGAATGAAGAGCACGTGCAAAGGGACCAGCGCTTTTGAATAACTTTCATGCTGGGAAGGCACCCAATTAAATTAAACAAGCAATAAATCCGCCTGATGCAAGCAGTAATGAATCGGTGTTGTTTTTCTGGTGCCTTTTAATCGGAGTCGCGCACGAATGGGAAATGAGTTATTGTTCCAGGTATTCATGAAATTCTTCGACTCGAATACATTCCGATGGGCGGCAGCACAAAGGGCGCTGACCCCCGATGGAACAAACCGCCCTTAAGTTTTACTACAAATGCCTTGTATACACTTGTACTGTGCTGTACGGGTAGAGTATGCTCGAAACATGTAAAGATACAGATACTAGCACACATATTGAACCGGCCGAAGATTAAATGCATAAATTTTTGGGAATAATGCCGAGCATCCACTTGAATCGGAAACCGAACACCGTGGGGGCCCGGAATGGGGCCGCAACATAAGACAACAATCAGTGCTTGAGAATGTCCGAAAGGACTCCGAAGGTGATTATGTGCATGATCGACGATAAGACTTTAGGCCGGAAAGGACCACTGCAAAAACCAGAAAAGATGGCAATCTTCGTGGCGGGGGGTAATGGGTCTATAAAGAGCAACGGAAAACTGCTCGACTCGCAGCGCCAGCAGCACTAAATTTGACTAGTCGCAAGGATCCCACGGACAAGGAGTTTTATCCTGTCCCGCACTATACATATTACATACATACACATAAATATATCTTCTACGACTACTTATGTTCTCGATGTGGAGCGGATATGTGCTGGGAAATCGATAAAAAATTTATGCGAAGGATATGACGACATTTATTTGCATTTTTCATGGAATGATGATAACCCTTTAGTTTGTGCACTCTTCGATCTATCGCCGCAGTTCCGAATACATTTATAGCTGCGCGAACGTGATTCCGACTTTTATTGTCCTTTGCCGTACTCTCCAGGACATTAAACATAGATTGACTGTTTTGAAATTCAAATTGCGACTCGTGCAAAATTTAAGTAGACTCGTGCAATCCCTGAATTAGTCGGAAACGTTTCGCAGCCAGACATAAGTCTTCTGACCAACGGATTTTGAGCACATTTGCATGTTTTTCGATCGTACCGGGTTCTATGAATGCAATTTTGCATTACTGTCATCATGTATACCTATCGGTAGATTCTTCTCATTTCCTGGTGTACAGCGAATCGTCAATGTGGATTGACATCGACACAAAAATGAAATTCAATTCATAGATATGGTAGGTGGACATGACCTGCACAGGATTTTGCTTTCCTCGTGAAATGTTAACAAAGAGGAGGAAGATCGCTCGAGAGGTGAACATTTAAGAACTGAAAATTTTTTAAAACTATAGCTATTAGCTACTCTTAATCATAACCCGGTGACAAGGGTGGACTACGGGAACTACAGAGACAAAATAATATACCTCTAATTATAATAAAAATTAGTATTTGTTTTAAAACTACATACAATAATAGGTTTCCGCAGTAAAGGAATTATCGAAAGCGGGTAAATAGTTTGACATTCATATCTATAGAGCATAAAACAGTACGAGAAATAGATTTCAGTTATGTTGGACGAAGAACTTTGCCGCATTAAAAACAACAAGGCTCATTTAAAGTTGAATAATGTTTTTTTCCTAGCAATAAATAATTTAAAAAATGTTTCCACAATATCGATGGTCCAAACGTATAATATTGTAGCTTGACTTGACAATAGTTTTTGCTGGATAAATTAACAGATGAACAAATTAAATCTACCTATCTTTTTCTACTTACCCACTTGTTTGTAGTTGAAATTTTATCTACTCGAATTCTTATAATAATGATTAAAACTCAAAAATTTTTTTATGTCGACTTACCATTATTTAAATAGGCAAATATATTGAAACGGAATTATTTTGTATGTATTGCAGCAATAGTATTAGCGAGAAAGTGTTTTTATAAATTATTGTAAGTTGACTTACAAGAGTTTCAATACAAAATTTGATTTATTTGTAACTCTAAATCAATTAATAATAATGTAGAGTGGGATTTCGGGTCATTTCTTTTTAAAAATGCTATAAAAGAAACAATCTTCAATATTTTCAAAGTTTCTTGATATATCGAAAAGAGTAAACCTTTCGATTAGTTATGGAATATAATTTCATTGCAATGTCCATCTCGGCTTAAGCGCCTGAATTGTTGCTAGAGTGTCAGTATAACATCGATCTTTTCAATATTTGCCAACATTATTCAAACGTTAGTCTATTCATTTCGTACCGCGGAGATATGCTACTGTGTTTCTGTCAATTTTTTGAATGCGAAAGAGCTGTCTGTGTCAAAATAACATGTAATTTAAAAAGAAACCAAGCGATGGCCTACACTACGCACCCCCTACATATTACGCTTTAATTTAATTTCATTGATCAGTGCCGTACAGTAAATTTAAACTTCACATATTATTATTTTATAAGTGTAATATCCGCAATACTCGAACTGAACTAGCTTAGATGCCCTTTTCTGAGTGAATAACTTCCGAGCCAGCATTCTGCGCATCATACTCCACCTACGCTAGCGGCCCTCTTGTGGATTCTGTTAGTTCATGCGTAGGAGTTTTTTTTTTATAGGGCTTTCATCCCCTCTCCTACTTTTGGGTTCTAATCGGGACTTAGTAATACCGCAATGCAGCTTATTGACCATGCTGAAATGAAAATTATTCCCACAGAAACTCATTCATTTCGATACTGTTAGTCATAAAATGTAATTTGATTTCGAGATAATAAATCTAATTCCCAGACACCACAGAAATTCTCACCTTCCAAGAAATTCTGCACATACATAACTATTTAAGAATTCGTTAACTTCAAAATTATATCGGATATTCAATATAGCTACCAATAGTTTTATTGAAAATCACAAAGCTGGAAATTCTCTAGTTCCGAAGTATCAGCATAAGGAAGATTTCGACTAACATTTTGGAGTTTTTTTTAGGCTTTCTTATTTATTGTACTCTGTGATATTTTAAAATATATCGATCGTAATTTGCACATTATGCATAATTTGGCATCATTCTCTAAATATTTTCATATAATTTCAAGACATATCTCCTAATGTAAAACAAACAGAAAAGCTTGGAATTCTGTAACTATGGATATGATAGAACTGATTGCAATGCAACTGAAATTTTCATAATATTTTCGACGAATGATATTAAACGCATTTCACATAGAAACCTCAGTTCAAGTCTTCCTCCGTATTCAGAAAGCAGTTTAATAAATCCCAAGACTTAGAGTATTCATTAAATATTTTTCATAATTTTCATTCTCCACTTAATAACGTTCCAGTGGCTGGTAGATCTTCTGTCGGACGAGAAGTGAAGTAGGAAGCAGTTCCTCTTCGCAATTTCTGCTGAGCAGAGACGAGGAATAGGACACGAACGAAGAAGACAGTAGCTCTGGGATTTCGAGGATGTGAATCTGTGGCTGAAGCTGTTGACAGGGTGGGTCAATGGCTAATCGGAACTTCTTGGCTGAGGACAACCAATTTCCAACAATGAAATGCTTTGGTTTGTCGACCGATGTCTTTCACAGGGTGGAATGTAATTTCATGGGTAAAGTGCTCTGAATGGGCTGCGATAATATCGGCCAGCGCCAGAAATAAAGCGACTGCACATAACTCGCTCGCAGAAATGAATTTTGTCGTCTGGGACTCACTAGACCCTACTAGAGTGGTGTTGTATGAATCGATTTATTTGTCCATGCTTTAAAACAAAAAAAAAACCCTTATCGAAAACAATTTATAAAGTTTTCAGCAAAATATGGCGCACGCGGGAGTTTTGCTTCTTTGTTTGGTGTCGCCGTATTGAAATCGTATAAAATGCATTTATTCATAGTTTGTTCTTTCAGGTTTACAATCTACAGGCGGCAGTTTGCCAGCCCTGATCTGAACTCTCGATTTGCTATCCGGCCTAAATATCTCTCTATTTCGATCGTGCGCCATTCGCTCGGACTGGCCCGAAAAGAGGCCACCGGTCCATGACTTAATTATTAAATTTCACGAGATTTATTCTTTTCACAATATCCTCCCCCGCTTTTGTCCATTTCCTGACAAAAGTACCCGGCCGAGCCCAGCGCCCTCTGGTAACAATATGCCTCGACTAATTGAATGGCAGGACATTCTCCGACAATCAACCATTCAGTCACAATTCCACACACATTCGCAGGATCTGCGAGCCCGGCCGGGATTTGGAATTTATAAACTTTGTCGAAGAACAGCCGGCGAGGACAGATACGAGCAGATAGATATATAGACACAGCATGGCGGCCGTCCTCATTCGCAGCTGAAATATGCGAGAGTGCGGGCCCGGGCCTGGGCAAGGACGCAATTACAGAAACAGAATAACGAAGTGAGCGGACGACTGAATGAATAGGAAGTCATTGCCCAAAATTCAATTAACAAGTCGATTACATGATGGCAGCAATTTATGAAATGACTTTCGGGTCAGTTTCGTTCCGCATTTTCGCCGAATCGACGTTCGTTCCACTCTGACCGTCCCTTTTTTCTCCGGTCGCTGCCTCCGGCACTGGTGGGGCCGTACAGAGTTATTAAATGAGGTACTTGAGTGGTCTGCGGCAGAAGGAAGTGGAGCCTCACTGCCACCAAAGTCAAAAGTACTCGGGAGTTTTCGACGGAATTTCCATTTTACACAATTTGCTTTTCGAAAATCAATTCTCGACTACAATGCGCTCAATGGCCAGTCATTATCTGTACAAATATTTGAATTGTTTGAAAGAGAGCCGCCGGACTAATTGTGCGAAGTGGAGGCATAGACATTTTTGAAAAGACTACGCCTCTGCTAAAGGAATTTTTAATGACTACTGCATTGTACTTTTGTTCAGTGCTTTTTGTCCGCAAAATCAGATTTATATGGAAATGATAAATAATGATTTCGTGCTAGAATCAGAAAAAAACAATTCTTTGACTTTAGATTTCATATTGTTCAAAAACGTTTCTTGAAAATGTGTATTCAAATTAAATGTTTCGAATAATTTAGTTCCACCCCAATGAAATATACTGGGAATTGACTGAGAAAATTTTATCTCACTAAAATGAATTTACTTATACTGGAAAACCATAATTTAAGATTTATAATTATAGAACTACTACACAAATTGAATAATGCGGACAGAAGATAAGAGTATCATTTAGATAGAGCAAATATGGTTTAACACTAAAATTAAACAATTTTTATAACTTCCTTTAAGGAACAAAGACTACAAAAGTAACTAATTAATAGAATCATTTTTATATTATCAGCACCATGGGCGTACCCAGGTTCTCGCAAATCAGATTTTTTATAAGCACTTAGGCAAATTAATAAACATAAATTCAAATAGGTAACTTTTTATACAAATTCTTTAATTATACAATAGCTATTTTAAAAGTAACTTTCGAGGGTCTTCAACAAAACGGTTTATAACGTCTTCCAAATTAACAAATTTTCTATGTACACTGAGCCACAGACCGAGCCACCGCACAGTGGGCTCAGCGGGACTTTTTCGTGTCATAAATCTGAAACCTTTTTTGTTTGTTGACATATCTGTATGAAATTTTTACATACAGGGTGATCCTAAAGTATGGAAACGGCTAAATAACTTTCGAGGAATGCATTTTGGAGAAAAAAGTTGTAGACAAAAGTTTTAGGAATTTTCCCTGGCTATTCAATGGTAGCCGTAGATTTGACCTTGACCATGGCATTGAAGATCATTTCAAGGTCAGGTTGACTTTTTTAAATGGGAACCCATAGAATATAGAAAATCACTACGTAAAAAATTAACCTTATTTTGTACTTATCGGTGTAAAACTCCCTTTTAACAACAAAATTCGTTAAAAATAATATTGTAATAAAATTAACAGTTAAAAAGAGAACCCTGAAAAAACTTTCAAATTTTTAAATAAAAAAATATAGGGTTGTATTCACTTTATAAAGTTTGTTAAACATTTTAAATGTTAGCGCTGTTTGCCGATATCGAGATTTATATTGCACTCTATAGTTAATTTTATTTAGAATAAGGAGGAACAAAAAAAACTTACGGATTTTTTGCGCTTTTTTTTTAGAATTAAAAATTATAGAAATGACCATTTTCTTAGTATTTCCTTGAAATTTTCTCCTTAATTTCATTGGATTTCATTTAAAATTAGCAATATACTATGAGTAAGCCTTCAACGAATTTATCCAATAAAAAAATACTAATAATAAATGGACAAAAAAAATTAATTTATTTATTTAAAAAAACTAATTACATCGGCAAACAGCGCCGTAAACATTTAAAATTTTTAACAAACTTTATAAAGTGAATACAACCCTATATTTTTTTATTTAAAAATTTGAAAGTTTTTTTCAGGGTTCTCTTTTTGACTGTTAATTTTATTACAATATTATTTTTAACGAATTTTGTTGTTAAAAGGGAGTTTTACACCGATAAGTATAAAATAAGTTTAATTTTTCACGTAGTTATTGTTATGAGTTCTGTGTACTCGAGAACTGTAATATTGAGCTTATAATTGCTAAACATAGCAATCTTAAAGTTGTAATAGTTAATTAAAAATACACATAATATAAGCTTAGGTTTTGCTATGACAAAGTGAAACTGCTTTTACAAATATTTATTTGTAAATTTAAAAAAAAAAAAATATTTATTTTTTTCATTATAGTTAAAAAGCCTACATTCTTAATATTTTATGTAAAAAAATTCATACAGATACACTAGAAATAAGGATATATTAATACCTAAACATAAAAAAACTATATTTGAAAAGAATAGTATTTATACTGCAATAAAATACTTTAATACTTTGCCAAATGATTATAAGGACCTTAGACCTCCTCTGAGAAATGTATAAAGAAAAAAATTTTGCAATTTATGATACAAAATAATGGACTACACCAATTGTATATCACATAGTGTATAAGATATTACAATTAAAAATGTAAAATACTGTATATTATGCGGTCTATTTTCAACGTTGTATAATTCTAATCTAATACTTAACATGTTCTATTTTAGTTTATAGTTTAGTTTGTAAGTTTAGCTCCTGATCACAGAGATGTCTCATCATCTCTCTTTCAGGATATGTATTATATCTCCGTAGGAGATTTATTATGTATTCATGCTAATAAATAAATAAAAAAATAAATAAAATATGTCGACAAACAAAAAATTACAGATTTATGAAACGAGAAAG
Source organism: Dysmachus trigonus (assembly GCA_949715965.1). Classification (NCBI taxonomy): domain Eukaryota; kingdom Metazoa; phylum Arthropoda; class Insecta; order Diptera; family Asilidae; genus Dysmachus; species Dysmachus trigonus. Next base: position 55,755,042 of record OX454322.1, read on the forward strand.
TCCCGCTGGCCCATTGGGCGCCGCACAGTGGGCCCAGCGGGACTTTTTCGTGTCATAAATCTGTAACTTTTTTGTTTGTTGACATATCTGTATGAAATTTTTTACATATAATATTGAGAATATAGGCTTTCTAACTGTAGTGCCAAATATAAAAATTTATTTTTTTTTAATTTAAAAAAAAATATTTGAAAAAGCAGTTTTACTTTCCCATAGTAAAACCTAAGCTTATATTATGTGTATTTTTTAATTAACTATTACAACTTTAAGATTGCTATATTTAGCAGTTATAAACTCAATATTACAGTTCTCGAGAACACAAAACTCATAAAAATAATTACGTGAAAACTTAACCTTATTTTAAACTTATCGGTATAAAACTCCCTTTTAACAACAAAATTCGTTAAAAATAATATTGTAATAAAGTTAACAGTTAAAAAGAGAACCCTGTCAAAAACTTTCCAATTTTTAAATAAAAAAATATAGGGTTTTATTCACTTTATAAAGTTTGATAAAAATTTTAAATGTTAGCGCTGTTTGCCGATGCCGAGATTTATATTGCATTTTATAGTTAATTTTATCTAGAATAAGGAGGGGTAAAAAAAACTTGCGGATTTTTTGCGCTTTTTTTTTGAGAATTAAAAATTATAGAATTGACGATTTTCTTAGTATTTCCTTGACATTTTCGCGCTAATTTCATTGGATTTCATTTAAAATTAGCAATATACTATCATTAAGCATTGAACGAATTTATCCAATAAAAAAATATTAGTAATAAATAAAAAAAAAATAATAATTTATTTAAAAAAAATAATTTATTTATTTAAAAAAAATAATTACAAAAAAAAAATATTATTAATAAGAAATATTTTGTTTTATTTTGTTCTTTCTGCTAAATCACCTCCAATTATTATTTTAATTTTTTTAAGTTTTTTTTTAAATTTATTTTTTAATTTTTATTTTTTTATTATTTATGAATGTATTTTATTTTATTTTTTACTTTTTTCAGGGAATCCGTTCGTTGAATGTTTACTGATAGTACGTTGTTAATTTTAAATGAAATCCAATGAAATTAGCGCGAAAATATCAAGAAAATACTAAGAAAATCGTCAATTCTATAATTTTTAATTCTCAAAAAAAAAGCGCAAAAAATCCGCAAGTTTTTTTTACTCCTTCTTATTCTAGATAAAATTAACTATAAAATGCAATATAAATCTCGGCATCGGCAAACAGCGCTAACATTTAAAATTTTTATCAAACTTTATAAAGTGAATAAAACCCTATATTTTTTTATTTAATAATTGGAAAGTTTTTGACAGGGTTCTCTTTTTAACTGTTAATTTTATTACAATATTATTTTTAACGAATTTTTTTGTTAAAAGGGAGTTTTATACCGATAAGTTTAAAATAAGGTTAAGTTTTCACGTAATTATTTTTATGAGTTTTGTGTTCTCGAGAACTGTAATATTGAGTTTATAACTGCTAAATATAGCAATCTTAAAGTTGTAATAGTTAATTAAAAAATACACATAATATAAGCTTAGGTTTTACTATGGGAAAGTAAAACTGCTTTTTCAAATATTTTTTTTTAAATTAAAAAAAAATAAATTTTTATATTTGGCACTACAGTTAGAAAGCCTATATTCTCAATATTATATGTAAAAAATTTCATACAGATATGTCAACAAACAAAAAAGTTACAGATTTATGACACGAAAAAGTCCCGCTGGGCCCACTGTGCGCCGGCAGCCGAACGCGGCATTTTTGTTTGCAGCGCTACTAGCGAGTAGGTAGAACGGGCGCGTCGCACGATTTTTAAAAGCTGTATATTGCATTGCAAATGGCAAAAAGTTCTTTTTCTTAACTTTTATCGACAAAAGTGGATAGTTAGTAGGGACGTAAACAAAATCCAGGGAGGGGCAGCTGCCGCCCCCTGCCTCCCCTGGGTACGCCCATGATCAGCACCAGTCAAGAAAAATTCAAATTTTTGTATTAATATAAAAGGTGTTCAAATTTGAGGTTTCTTTAAATTTTTTAAAATAAAACCCATAAATAACTAGAATTTTTCTGATATCTTTATTGACAGTTAAAGTATAAATATTACGCTCAATAATGGAAAACAATATCTGAAAAGTGCCATCCTCTTTTAGCTCTATAAGCCAGCATTCTTTTGGCAAAGTTTCCAATGACATTTTTACATAATTGAGGCTGCATTTTAGTGATATACTAGCTTATGGTGTCTTTAAGTTGCTGAATTGCTTGAGGGTCTTTAGCATGAATCTTACCCTAGAAAAAAAAACCATAGGAGCAAGTCCAATCGGGTTAAATTACAAGATGTAGGCATATAATTAACATCTGTTTCTAGTGAAATTATTCGATTACCAAATTTTTCTTTCAAATGTTCTAGCATCGCAGTAGCTGTATGACACGTAGCACAGTCTTGTTGAAACCTCTACATTAATAACCCCCAATTTCTCACATAAAAAGTTATTACCAATCACAGTCACAGCATTGCCAACAGCATTTTCAAACCAGTAAGGACCAATAACTCACCACATAAAACAATTACTTTTTCGTAGGTTTTTCCAATATTGGTTGTGGATTTTCTTCACTCCAGATTTGTTTTGTTTGTTAACATATCCACCAAGATGAAAATGAGCTATGTCGCTATAAATAATTTTATCAAAAAAATCGTTTTTTCTTTTTGTTTTGCTAAAACCCAATTGAAGAGTACATGGGAAAACATATGATCAGCTAGCTTTAATTCTTGTGTTAACTGGATCCTTGTAACTCTTTAGATGAATATCATAACACAAAATATTCAACAACGTCGTTGGCTTAATGTTTAATAGCTGGGAACGATGACAAATTTATGTGTTTGGAGTTTCAGCAACACTAAGAGCTTCAATATTTTTACAAAAACTTTACTTCTTTGATCTTAAACTGAAAAGGTTTCAACTAATTTTATTATTAGAATAGTAGTGTGTGATGTTGCATTTGTTTGACCATATTTTATCCGAAAATGTCTTCTAAATACTTAAAAACTTTTATTGATAGTAATGTTTAATAATAAAGACGACTTTTCCTCAATCGTACAGTGTTCCATATTTACTAACACAAATGTTACTACTCGACAGCTGGCAAAAATTATAGCATTATGTAGTAAAAAACTATAAATGGCGGCAAATTTAAAATGAAACCTCAAATTTTAAAGCACTTTATTTTTTCCTTGAAGCATTATTTTTAGATAAAACACATATTTCAAGTTTTATAACCATCATTTGTAAAATTTTAAGAGTTTGGAAGTTATTCAGCAATAAGTGGACTAAAATCGAAATTTTTTATTTAAACTTTGTAAGAAAATAGTTAGATGCTACTTTTGATTTTCTTTACGCATTGAATTAACTAAAAATTTCAATCAAAAGTTTGATAATGTTTCGATTCGATGGAATTCTGTATTTGCGTTTCAGTATGTACTTTATTTTTTCGTCATTGTATGTTTCTCGGTTTCTGTTTTCAAAAAGATATAACGATTATTAACTTAATTGGATATTATTCCGATACCCATGTCCTGCAGTTATTACTATATATGAAATTAATCTGCAAAAACCGGAGGGATTTTTTGCTGTACATTTTCATGTCACATGAATGTTGGTTCTGCAGCAGATGATTGAGCCAGCTTTACCAAAAGTACTGTTTCCGCCGGATTCGCATTTTCACCGATTTTCCCGGAGCAATGCAATTACCTGTCCACTGATAAAAGTCACATTCACTTTTCCTCCTCGGAGGACTCGGAACTGCGGTTTCACATGACACCGACAGTCTTTTTTCCCTAGAAAAGCTCTCAACTGAGGTAGCCCACTATTTTTGTATTAAAATGAAACAAACATATAAGTGGTGTACGGTGTATCTCTCTGTATGCAAATTTTATCTCATGGCCGTGATTTGCATAAAAATATTGCACTTGGGGGGACCGTAGAGTCATCGGTGGCTTCCTCTCGCCTGCACTGGACTGTGATCGCACGCCCCTGGTATTATGCTATGCGCATTATCTCGCAAGCAATGGCATTTTCAGCTAGGCACCGTCTTCAGATGTGCGGACTGCTATTATTGCTCGAATAAATTTTTATTAGGTAATATTCCGCAGAGCTGAGGAGCTGCTCAGTAGCCCCAATGGATGTTAACATGACTTTAAGGGATGCTGGGGACGAGGAATGGCTCTTTTAAGAAACTTTCAAACTAAGCGAATTCTGGGGGTATCCCGGGCACTGTGTTTACGGCTCGTCTGAGTTTACCCTTTAAATTTTAAAGTCCTGGAAACGATCCACCGGGATTCACTTCGTGCCATTAGCGAGACGTTTTATTATGCATTACAGAGGCAATTATTGCGATGGTGCGCACAGGGTCACGCAAAACCACCGACGAACCACGCAGGTATTGGAGATACTTCCATAAAATATTCACTGCGCCAGCCACCCATCATCAAATTCTCATTTTACGTCATTAGAGGGATTACCTCTAATTTTTTTTTTCTAGAAGCAGTAGAAAAATTCTATCCATGCACGAAGAAATCGCACGCGTCATGCAACGCAATCCATATATAAAGTTTCTTGCATGAACTTAAGATTGACGGCTATTAAACTCGAAAATTGATGGCTACATAAATTGGTCGTTGGCTAGGATATCCCTAGGGCCAGTGAGGAATGCCCGCTTGCAGCGGTGCAGGATATGCTCACGTTCGTGGGTCCTTCAAAAGCGATAAATTTCTATGCGACAGGACGAGCAAATGAGTTTAGCATTGGCTTGCTTTACTTCACTCGCCCCACAGAAGACTCGCCCACGTCTCCTTGTTTTCACCTGAATCGATTTTGAGTTGCTGCTGCTGCTATGAGACGGTCTCAGGTGAAGCGTGCAGAAATTTATACCTGTGATACTGCAGCCAGGTAATAGCAAGATTTACTATTGAAATCACATCATTCTTAAACGACAAATGTTTCCACGTATCGAGTTTTGTTTTTTGAATGCCCTTATAAGTAGCCCTTCAAAAACGCGGGTGGGTTCTCTTATCGACGGCTGCATACAGGGGCTCTAATGGATTCAACTTTTATTTATCGTGATATACAGACGCACAACATTCAGAAGTTGGCTTAAAGTCAATTGGACGAAGGCGATCAATTTTTATTGCGAAAATCGTAAAAAATGCATCATCATAAATGTTTAGAATTTTTCAAACGGCAAAAGCGCCCTAAAATCTCCCGGAAGTGCATTAGCATTTAAGCGTGCTCAAGAAGGTGACTATTGCATCGTATTAAACTAAGTCAGCCTTGCTTAACATGCAACTGAGATTAATTTAAGAATTTTTTTAGTTGAATAAGTAAGAAAAAAAAAGTTTTAATTATGGCTTATTATAAGTATACAAAAGTTTTAAATTTAGCTATAAAGTTTAGGCTTAATGTTGAGTGTTGAGCGTTTCTCTCTATCTGCTCAAGCAGTAAACTCCATTGCCGTAGATGAAACCATCGACGAGTTAAGTGACTTTTAAATTAAGGGTAGTTTTAGCTTCAAAATTACATTAATGTAAAGTATTATATGTAATAACCCTCAACAGTTTAAGTGCACAATTTTTTAATTACGACTTCCCATTTATGGAGAAGAACTCCAAACGCAATGTACATCGAAATTGGATTTAATATAGGCATGACGAAATTATAAGGTTTCGTAAATGCTATGTATACCTTAAAAGATCCGAATTATTAGATAGCTTCTTAAAGAATATTTATATACTTACTACCCAAAATTAATATCCAGGAAAAATGGACTAAGTTTTAGGTAATTGGAACTATCGTCCAAGTATCCTCCATCTGTATGATTTTATTCAAAATTGACAGGTAAACGAACTAACATTATATCAACTTTTGTAAAATTATGTCCTTTTTGTACAAATATTTGGAATTTTGAAATGAATTAATTAAAATCTGGCACCATGCATTTGGTATGAATATGTATATGCCATTCCCTAAAAAAGGGGTTTATTTTCAAGTAGTGATGTTAACATTGGAGAAATTGGTGCTACACATTTTTTTCAATAGTTTGGTTTTGTTGTCAATATTTCCAAGTCATTATTCCATTAATTTTGTATCACTTCCTTTGTACTATAATACAACTACCAAAATGAATAGAGAGTATTTTAATTAAAATTGCTGATTATCTCATAACCGGCGGTGGTTTTATAAAAATTAAAAGAAATATCTGATTTTTTACTTTCATAATTTTCTAATGGTGGACGAGTTGGTACCATTTCATTTGGTAATCAACGATCGAAACAGAATATATTTAATTTTTTTTTAATATCTATATAATACATACTAGCATAAACAACAGTAAGTATATATAGACATTTATTAGCATTTATTCTGAAGTTCACTTCTCTGCGCGATCTCAAATAAGACTACGTACACAAGCATCCATTTACTAAATACATAAATGGCAAATGTGCTCATGTGTTTTGGGTATGCGTGCCATATAAAATTCAAATGCATTTCATTGGTTACTGTCAAAACCTTCTACAATTAAAAGTCGTGAATTTGTCTTTTGCATGTGTACGTAAGCAATCCGGCCTTATTATTTATTTATCCGAGTAACATTACTGTTAGGAAAAGTAATTTTCTATAAAATTCAACCTCAGAAACTTTAACTTCAAATAAGGTTAAAAATATGAATTACTTTCTAACGAAATTGCAGGGATTATTCAGTTCTACTGAGTATTCCAAACAGTCGTCCCTTGTAAGTGGTCTGGGGATTGTGTTTTTCTAAAAGTTGGATTTAAACTCCAAGTTTCTATATATTTTGTTCAAAAGGATAATCAAATATCTACTGGAGTGAAAAACAAACTTCTTAGGATAAGGATTAGAAAAAATCATATATATGTATATAAAATATATATTTTTTTTCGCGATTATTTTGTTTTTTTTTCAGTCCCACCTCGAAATTTTGTGGCAAATACCTAAACAAAAATTCCCTGAAAATTGGAGCCCTTAATATTAATATTAAGTACTAGACCAAGGCGTATAAAGATTTCCCATATAAAATACACGTAAACTTGGATTATTTTTCTTCAAAACTCTACAGCTCAGAGGCATTTTATGGTATAATCTTGGTCAATGGTAGGATTTCTTCAGAATTGAATACTCTATAAAAGCTTCCATTGTGGCGTAACCCTAACTCCCACCAGCGAGGTAGTACGGGTCACTAACCTCAACTTTTCCATGAAATTCTCACGTTTTACCCCTATCTCGTAAACAACAAGAGGTACAGAAAAAGTGAATATGACAAACTTGTAGGAAATTCAATTTCCTCCAAAAAGTTCTGGAACACCAAATCGGTAACATCGATATTTCTTGTGATATTGGGCTTTGAAGTTGAGGTAGTGTGGAATTTTCATGGATTATTGAGCTAAATTGTAGAAATTGAATTTCCTACAAGTTTGTCATATTCACTATTTCTGTAGCTCTTGTTATTTAGGAGATAGGGGCAAAAAAAAACAGAATTTCATGGAAAATGGGGGTTAGTGGTGGGAGTTATGGTTAGACCGCAATGGACACTTTTGTAGAACATTCAATTCTGAAGAAACCCTACCATTGACCAAGATTATACCATAAAATGCCTCTGAGCTGTAGAGTTTTGAAGAAAAATAATCAAAGTTGACTTGTATTTTATATGGGAAATCTTTATACGCCTTGGTCTAGTACTTAATATTAATATTAAGGGCTCCAATTTTCAGGGAATTTTGTTTAGGTATTTGGCACACAATTTCGAGGTGGGAATGAAAAAAAAAAAATAGTCACGAAAAAAAAAGCACCCTAATAACTATATAAACAATAAACTATACACAGATATAACATAATATTAAAAAGTTTTAAGTCATTTCTAAAAAGAAGTTTATCATAATATAAAATATCCACTTTTAAATAGACACTTCTCATTTAGGTCGCACACCCTTGTTACAACCAACGCTTCAATTAATAAAGTTCTATTTCCGATTATTCCGCCGTCAGCCTTCACATTGACAAAAAGCAATTACCGAATTTTCGTAAAACTAAAGTAAAAGCGCCAACTTGGCAGACAGGCTCATTAACGAAAGCCAACCCCCAAATGGGGTGCCGATAATTCAACAGTCGACAACACTATCTCCGAAATAATACTTCAACAATTTCCAACCTCGCAATAAATCGTCTTCACAATCCATTTAACTTCACAGGTCCTAGTATTAGCTCACCTCCGGCCAATTTATCTCCTGTCTCGGCGACGAGCCACCTGAATCGAGCGCCGTTCAATTATGATCGCCGTCGCATCGCTCGCCCTCATAAGCTGATTACATTGTCCGGGGCGCCATTCACGGCCAGTTACTTGCACTTATGAATGCCAATGAGACGGTAGCCTTAAAGCCTCAAGGCGTGATAATTTGCAGGATAAGCTCCGATGGTCTGTCGCAGGCCAGTTGATCATGTTTTGGGGTTTTACCGTCCCCACAAAGTGGTCCACGAGGAGGCGTTTGCAGGGGCGACCTCTGGGTTCGGTCAGTAGAACTAATTAAACGTCGAAATTATTTTGATTTACAGGGAAGGCTCCGCTGACCCTTAAAGGTCGATTGGTTTGTCATTGTCGAGAGACACTGCCAGATTTAGGGTAGGGAAATAGGATTTGAGGTTCCGGAGCCCTACATGAAAGAGGCATTCACATATTTTTTTTTTTATATATTTGCAAATTATTTCTATTAACCTTTTAACTTAACTATTATTTTCGAAAAGTGTGTCCAAAATTTCCAATTTTTTTTATTGCTGTATTTTAAACTTTATTATGATTATAGGTTAATGCAAACAGTAATTTGACAAATTATTTACTTAAAGGGTAATTAAAGAATATTGAGAAAAATTAATATTTAAACCCCCAAGCTTTTAAAAAATAACTTCATATAGAATAAAATGTCTTAGGGACGAATATTTTAGTTGAATCTCTTTCCCAAAGTGTTTTAGTGTCTTTTATAAATAATAAAAATTAAAATAATGCACTTTCTCACAACATCCATCTTCATATGTTCGTGGCTGTGTGAAAGGCTCTGAAGCTCTAAACAGAATATTATCAAAATAGACGAGTATACTTGGACTTTTAATTTTATGTATAAATTAAAATCGGGCTTTTAAGTTAACATGTTAACATACGTCTTGCTTAAACCATATAAAATCAAGGTTTTTTTAATGATAAATCATACTTTTCTTCAATAATTTCTATTAAACCTATTTTCTATACTTTTGCAATTATATTGGTAGTTAAATTTACATTACTGAAAAAGTATGGAATATAAACGTAAAATGCAATGTACTCTAACGATAACCTTCATGAGTAAAGAGACGGTAAGGGACGTATGGTATTTAAGAGCATTGCTGTAATTATCAGACAAATCGATACTACCTGAAATTTGTAAATGTGTCAGTCTGTTTTCAAATTTCCTACATTTCGAATGGTTTTAATTTCCGTAGAAATCGAGAATACTTAATTTAAATAACCATTTTCTTAATTGGATGAATATTTTTGTACGACAATGCATTATTACGGACGTACTATAATTTGTAGTTGTTTAATTTGCAATATAATTTAACTTAACCGTAGATTCAACGAGGTTAGTTCAACTATTATACAATTCGTGATTGAAGCCAAATGGTTAATTTTACCAAGGTTTTTCTATCAGTTAGATATGCATTGAACGTTGATGGTTGTAAAGATTTCTATTTCCTATTGGCCTCTGCACCTTTAAATCCACACCCTAACACTGCTGTGGCGTGACCTGGATGCGCCCTTGATAGTGGTGAGTGCCTGCCGGGTCAATCCGTCGTTACCTATTCACAGCTCGCTGATCAATAAGCTCAATAATTCGCTCGGGATGTAACCGGCACTATTTGCTATTAAACATCCTGCAGGCCTTTGGGTCTATTGAATCGCAGGGCTATGATAGTCCTTGGTCGTCTTTCATTAAGACCCTGCTGCGGTTTGCTGCAAATAATTGAAATTTTGTTGCCGCCGCGCCCGAACCAAGGGCTCCGTATGACGCGGAAGTGGGTCGAATCCGTGTTCAAAGTGCCGGCGGCAGCGGCCATCCACCACAAGTCGCTAAAAGCAAACGAGCGGGTAATAGCTTCGGCGCGCATTCAATTCAGAGATTTTCTGTTTCCATTTTTTCGCCGCTCCTTTGGTTTTTGCGCCCTTATGCAGCTAACTCCACCTAGTTCCGACCACAGAAATTGGCCGTTTTGTACCGGGTTCTGAGCGGAAGGGCGCAGGACGCTTAAGCGAAAGTGGTTTCATTTCCGACCACCGCAATATCGCTGCTGCTGAAGGGCCAGGGCGAATCTCAATCTATAATTGACAAACTTTCCGTGAACGATTTAGTCGAACCGAACCCTTTTGCCAGGACAGGACTGGGGGTAATGGTCCTCGCCGGCTATTTTCTTCAATTTTTTCTATGTACTTCCGGCGAGGCGAGGAGTATGAGAAGGCTCAGGCGGAATTTTCCACCTCATTGGGCAAAAGAGGAATACAATTTCTATTATGGGCGAACTTTTTGTCCGCTTTACCTAATAAAAGTTGATAATGACTCGGGCCCCACTCGTGACAACTTGTTGGGGTGGAAAAAGCGCTGCAGCAGCACTATGCAGGGTAGTGGTGCATTCAACCTAATCAAATTAGGATTATAATTGCTTCGGAGGGTGGTTCTTTATTTGCCCATAATAAAAAAAAAAAGTAATTAAAGTTGTGCTACACCACTTCATTGTAATTTTCTAAGATGGGTTTCTTGTAGTACACCTCGAAAATAGGAAAAAGAGATTGCTTCTTGGTGTTTATAATAGAAAATGAGATTTTAAATAATTACAAAAAATAAAGAATTCAAATCAAAATATGTAAAACAAATAACACGAAATACAAAAAATTCATATATTTTTGAAAAAATTAAACATACGATTTTAAACACTTGTAGAATTTTACAGATAATTGAATTAACCCTTTGTACCTTTATGGAAAGGTAATAAGATGGGAAATTTGATAAAAGTGAAAAACAGGTGTATTAATTACATGAATTTTGGAGAAAATCTAGGGAAAACCTGAATTTTAGGAAATTGCTCACAATTTTTGTCGGTTTAGCAGGTGACTGTAGCTACAGTGGTAGGAGGTATATCAACATAGTTCACATTATTGGGAAAAAAATTGGTATAGTAGTTTTTTGGTGTGGGTTTGATGTCGTTGCGTTGAGTACATCAAAACATAAAAATAAACTAATCATAAAATTTCCAAATTTATGAATCACTTCCCCCCCCCCCCCCCCCCTTCCCCCGTCTTACAATTTTTTGTCTGTCTAGGTGAGATCATTAACTCATTGGCATACGCTATGTGAATCACCCTGTATAATAATATGCAGGATTAATAAGGAAGAAATATTTGTTAATTCTCTTGTAACACAATAATAGGTTTCAATTTGACTTAAATGGGTATCTTGAAATTTTTGGCCCATGAATTACCGATTGCTTGAGTAATCAGAAATTTCTCATAGAAAATTATGACCTATTTAAATATTTTCAAATTTCTGACCTATGACTCACTTATTGTTTGAGTAATCACAATTTTTGCAGGACTAATTATTGGTATTTGAGTATCCATAAATGTTACTACAGCCTATTTTAAAAATCTAGATGTGGAAAGGGTTTAATATAGAGGGGATAGTACAATAGATCTTATAGGTCGCGTTACTGTCGAGTGACACCTAGAGTGCCATAACGACCCACTAGCAATAATCATAATAATCCATAAATATTGCTTGACCAATTACTGATTATTTGGGTAATGAAAAATTCTACAATTAATTAATAATTAATAATTAATAATAATAATTGATAATCACCATTAGAAATTTTCTACAAATTGAAAAACCGAAACCGATTCCCGATCTCTGTTCCAAAGCAGTTTCCAAAATGAAGCCCTTTGCTGTGGTGGTTGAGAGCAGACATACGACTGAAACAGTAAAATAGTTTTGGTGGCTGAGAGTAAGCATACGACCCCAAAGGGTTAATTTCCCATTTCAGATTAATAGCTACGCAGAGAAATAATTTAAGTTATACAGTTGGATCGCTCTATAACGAACCTTTTTATTCAACGAACAATTTTAGCAGTATTAGCACTTTCACAAATTTAAAATAATTAGTAATCAGTATTTTGACGAATATATGATTAATAACTTAAACAGACTCCATATTTCTAGATCAAAATATATTCTATTACGCAGAATTTTACTTTTTATATAGCGAACTTCTATAAAATTAAGTTGCTAACAATTATTTTAAGACATGTGATTAAATAAATACTGACAAACAGAACATTTAATTTATTTTGAATGCGCTGATAAAATCTATATATCTTCATGTGTTAAAAATTGTAGCAAAGCATATGTATTGTAAGAAACCTAGAAATTCTAACAACGAGTAGTATTACATCACAAAATCTCCAAAACATTCATACAGTCTTAAAAAAACAATAAGAAAAGTTGTTATTCGTTATTTAAACGTGTTATACAGAAATAGCTGAAGAAGCTCACTCTCCTCTCTATACAACAAAACGAACTTTCTATGTACAGGGTGTCCCATAGGAATCTGTGAAAACAAATGGGTCACCATTTTTTAACAAATAGAGAGATCGGTAAAATGTAAATACTTTCTAATAAAGGACAGTCGTCATTTTTATTTCGTGTCCATTTTATTATAAAAAAATTAAATCTATTTAATACAAACCATTAATTTAAAAATATAGTGAAAAACGTGAATTATTAATAATATATATTTGTGAAATGTGAACCATCTACATAAAAGGTATCTACCTGCATTTCTTTGAATCTTCTGTCGCCGGAGAGAAGTACAAAGGGATGTTAGAGACCAATTCCTTTCTCATGCGAAAAAGAGAGGACCACTAAATTTTTTTTTTTTATTCAAGACGGAGCAGCACCTCATCGCACACAAGAAGTATCATCAATAAATTTTATGGCGATCGAGTTATTGGCCTAGGGTACCCACACTTTGTTAGAGGAAAATGAATAGAATAGCCACCTTACTCGTCAGATCTTATTCAATGTGATTTCGTTTTATGGGGCTACATTAAAGATCTCTGCTATGAAAGTAACCAAAAAACAGTTGAGGATTTTTTTAAAGACATTGGGAAGTCCGTCAATGGCATTTCAAATGAAACGTTAGAACATGCTTTTAATAGTTTTAGAAAGCATATGGATATTTGTGGCAAATTGATGGTTAAAATATCGAAAATATATATGTATCATTAGTAACTAACGTTTTTCACTATATTTTTAAATTAATTGTTTTGTATTAAATAGATTTAATTTTTTTATAATAAAATGGACATGAAATAAAAATTACGACTGTCCGTTGTTAAAAAGTATTTACATTTTACCGATATCTCCATTTGTTAAAAAATTGTGACCCATTAGTTTTCACACATTCCTATGGGACACCCTGTATATAACGAAATATAAGTAGCATATGTTTGTTGTATAGATAGATATTTGGCTGTACCAAAAGCTGTATATAAATCATCAAATTTCAGAAATAAGGAAAATGTAATAAATATCTAAAACCTTTAAGTACTAAGCTCGGCAACAGACACATTTAAAAATATACTAAAAGCTAATTCGATCTTGGTGATATTATATATAGTGAGTTTGATGTGAGATTGAGATGCATTTTCTATAATTTTAGAACTATAATTTTTCTAAGTGTATAAAGGTAATTTTTGAAAATTTGGTTTCTTTTTCAATTCTTTATTCATCTTTTTTAATTGTTGTAATAAGTTACTTTTTTTAGATTTTTATCTAAATTTAAAATTATTCTTTCAATAATCGTGTTAATGATTTCTTAAAGCTTTTAAAATTAAATAACAACTATGTATTTAAAAAAATTTTCTACGACTAGTACTAACTAATTTGCGACTCAACATTTTGAAATCCTTTGAATTTTACCACATTTAAGCTATATTAAAAGACTTTTAATGTCTGTAAAATCAGTTAAAATTAAAAAAGGAGCTGAATAAAGATGCACAATAAGATATACTTAAATATTTTAGAGAATTTGAAAAGTTTCTTCACCGAAAGTCATCTCCGTGCAACAAGTGGCCCCTGGAGGAATTTGACTTCCGTTCCCTTGAGCGTTACGTTACATTTCTATCTCCATTCTTCTGCATTTCCGAATTATTATTCAGGAAAATTTCCGCGTAATTTAATTTTATTACGAAAGCCTGAATTATTGGTAAAGTTTAATTCGGCCAACAGTGAAAAACTAACAGGTGGCAAAAGACAAAGTGAACTTCTATTGCCAGATTCCGAGCCATAATCCAACTCTAGAAAACTCTTAATGTACTCCGTACCCCGCACAATAGCTGCTGGCAATAAAAAAGAACTTTCTTTTGAATATCTCTCATTCTGGGCACTTTTTCAAAATATGTGAAGTTTAAGCACGGCGCGAAGAAAAAACCGGCTAGGGATGAGAAGACATTCAGATCTCTTTCCCGGCACTTTTCGAAACTTTTCCTTTCCTTATGGCCGCGCGGTAGCAGCGGGTTTAGTGCGCTTGCAAGTTTCCAAGCGGCGCGCGGGCGGCACCAATCCTTGTAACACACTTTTGGTTTTAGCACCAGGTGTAACACACGAAACATCTAAAGTATGTGACCAAACGAAGAAGTTCAATAAAAGGTATAAAAAGCGCGACGCTTCCTTGCAGAGAGCGGGAGATGGATGCGGGAACTTTAAGCAAAGATCTGATATGCGAGCGTTTAAGGAAGAAAACTTTTATGCTTTTATGCACGGACTTGCTCGTTTTTACCGGCGCTAAGACGGCACGATGCACATGATAAATGTGGCGGATTCAAGGAACTTTCCTTCCTTACCTACCCAAATATATCCGAGCAGTTTCTGTCCTAATGGAGAGAAATAGCAAAGGCCAAGATGGTGAAAAGCTGGCTGAAAATACCCCTCTTTCAATTTCATTAATTTAGCGATCTATTTTCGTGGTTACAAAGTGGGCATATGTATGACCTAGTTATGAAAAGTGAGGACGTGGAATTGCTCAACTTTTTGGTGTGCATCTTTTTGATTTATATTTAATGGAATAGTTTAGAATGTGGTTGGCTTCATAATATGCTTAAAATAAGATCCAATTTTTCGAAATATATAAATAGATATATTTACTTTCAGTCAGCGTCTGTATATGATGTATTGGTCTTGGAGATTTTGACTTATCTTGGGTTTCGAACTTTCACCTTTGAGATTTTGAGCCGAATGTGTAGATTCTACAACTGAAGGGAACCGAAAAACGTAGATTATAACAATCCCTCTGTTGATACGAGTTTAATATAAGGTAGAGTATAAAGGCCTTAAGTTTAAGTCGATTAGTGATTAAGAGAACCGGGCTTGGTTTTTCAGAGAAGATCCAAGATCGATACCTACCGCAGTAGTATTGGTAGTTAATACACTGAGAAAATTATATAGAACTTTTCATTAATAAAATTATTGTAAAAATTCCTACCAAATATATTACAAATTCCCAATCTACTTGGTTATTGTAATATACATTTGTTAAGACTTGTACAATTGATAATAATTTTCGACAAATTGAATGTCACATACATCAATCTTCATTAAAACAAGGAAATAAGGAGATTAATAATAGTTAATAGTTAGTAAATAAGTTATCTAAAATATTGAGTATGGAAATGCAAGACTGCAAGAGTCTTACAATGGAGACTAAGACAGACGAGACCAAGATCAAGACCAAACCTAACAATAAGTCTATTGATGAAAGACCAAGACCAATATCAAGACTATCATAGTCTTGAACTTGGTCTTGTTTTGCTCATCACTTTAAAAAATAAAATTTCTTTAAAAATATTTGATATACAGATTTAGACGTCGCTTTTTGTTAAAACCATTAAACCAAATTTAAGATAGACTATGAAGATGTTATACTTCTAATATTGCTACATCTACAGATTTTATAATATAAATCCGCTGTACAAGAACTGAAATTATCATGTTTAAGTCTCGGTAGAAATTTCAGCAGCTCATTTTCTAAACTGAAAATTTTAATAATTATACAACCAAAAACTTCGGTATATTATTTTATACCCAGAATTTCTTAAGACATTAAGTTGAATGAAAATTTCAAATGTTCTGTTTGAAAAGGTAAACCTGCTAGTAGGATACTAATATCAATATGAACGTTTTTTTTTACAGAACTACCCTTCCTCAATTTTGGAATTTCTTTTATTAGAAAACACTACGACTTTCTAAAGAAAACTCTCCACCTTGGAAAAAAAGGTTTTATAAAATGTCTTTCAAACACCTCTACCTTGAAAAATATAATACGATTTCGAATTGTAATGAATATCGCAACTTTTCTGGCAAAGGTATTATATTTGGTCCAAATTCCAAAGTTTTTGGTCGGCAAAATATCGGTGGCGTACCATCAGTGAAGCTGATAATCCGGCTCTGGATAAACCCAATGCATTATAGAAATATATAGGTACTAGTAGTGCCCGGTTGGCCGGCTGTCGCCGGCCGTCACTCGGGCTTCGCCCTCATCTTAACAGTATATATTGTAAAAGAAAATAAATGGAAAAACTATTAGATGCAATTTGATATAAACAAAAAGAAGTAAAAACTGAGCCACAAATCAGAAACCAATAATTTTTCTAGAGATGGCTATCTTAAGAATTGATTTGGGGGCAAAGGG
Organism: Dysmachus trigonus; assembly: GCA_949715965.1. NCBI lineage: Eukaryota > Metazoa > Arthropoda > Insecta > Diptera > Asilidae > Dysmachus > Dysmachus trigonus. The sequence goes on from OX454322.1 coordinate 55,771,871, forward strand.
GTAATAGGGGAGATGGCACACATGGGAGGCTTTCATGCAAAATTTAAATGAAGAAAATCGGTTATTATTTAGAGGAGTTCTGAGCCAGAATGCAGCAAAGTAATCACTTACACTTCAATATCGGATATATTTATTTTATGTTAAATTACAATTTATTTATAATAATTTTTACAATTTGCCGGGTAGTCCTCTCGGGGTTGTATTTCGCTTGCTGCTTCTGTAACTGCTGCTGCTGCTGATTCTGCAGTAATTGTTGCTACTGCTACTTTTGTTATTTCCCTAAAAAAGAGTGAAGCAAGATGCCCGTGGAGAATATTTCCATAGGAAGGCCTTAAAAACTGACACCGAAAAACTGTTTTTGCAGAATTTTGTGTGAAAATTAGGGCGTAGGGGGTCGAAATTGGGGTCAGCTATCGGGTACAGGAATGTTGTAGTAAAGTTTGAAGACATTCCGATAATTAGTTTAGACAGAATTTGCAAAAATGTTTTTTTGAAACAGGCATTTTCTTTGAGCATTTTCGAGGGGAAAACGGAAACGGAAAAGAAAAGCGAAGTAATGTAGAGAAAGAACTCCCTATGAAATACTATTTAAAATTTAAATCATTGAAATCGGTGCAGAATTGGCTGAGATTTAGGCGTCGAAACTGTAAAGATAAGAAAACTTTTCTCAATCAGCGTAATTCTGGCTGGGAAGAAAAAAACAAAACAAAAAAGGGGGTGAGGACAAAAAATGTGTGCAGGCAAATCTTTTGTAGGCACGTCGAATTAATTCGTAAACTTTGCAGTGGAATATTTGGATTGTTTAATTGATTGCTCGTATGCTAATTAACTTGGGGGGATGAGTGATATGTCATTGGATCAGTATTGGAGAGGAGTTTAATATACGTAAAACTCAAGAATATTGGAGTAGGTCTTTATGCAATAATCGTTAATCGAAACTGGGGAGAAATTAATGTTTTGGGTGAAAAATGACCCGCTAGCACACATGGGGGCAGATTGGGGACAAACTATTAGTAATAATGGAGAAAAAAATGTAAATTAGGTTGCGGAAGACCTTGAAGTAGATGTGGGTGAAAAAAAAAATTAGATTAATTGAAAATTGGTGGAAAAAATTGAATAGTAAAAATGGGGAATAATTTTAAAAAAAGGTAAATAGTATAAATTTATTCGGGGGGGTCAGGGGGTGATGTTTGGAAAATAATAAAAATTATGGGAATAAAGGGTAGAATCTCTAGATAACTACAAAATTAATAAAATTTAAAAAAAGTTTAGTTTTGTGGGAGAAAAGAAATAAAATGTGGGGTAAGTTTTTTGTTTGTAAACTTTAATTGGTAATAAATTTATTCGGGGGGGTTAGGGGGTGATTTGTGGAAAATAATAAAAATCATGAGAATAAAGGGTGGAATCCGTAGATAACTACAAAATTAAGAAAATTTCAAAAAAGTTTAGTTTTGTGGGAGAAAATGAATAAAATGTAATTAATTTTTTTTTTTTTTAAAGTTTAATTCAATATAAAAAAAAGTAAAAATATTAGGTAAAAGTGGTGTATGAGAAAAAGATGGAGAAAAAAATAAGTGATTTTTGAAGCCATCATGCATTAAGTTCCGTTGCATACATCGGAAGTTATAGCGATTTCCCTAAAAAAGAGTGAAGCAAGATGCCCGCGGAAAATATTTCCATAGGAAGGCCTTAAGGGGTTATTCTACTGTTAAACGGGTAAAAAGCAGTATCTTTTTAAAAGTGTTGTAAAAAAAAAACTATTAGAGATATCAATTTGAAATTTTGCATGCATCTTTAATAATGAAAAAAATATATAATGGCATAGTTGATTAAAAAAAAAACAAAATGGCGGCTTCGGTTTATGATTGATGTAGCGCGCGCTGACGGCCAGAGTCGTTTGCGCGGTACATTGCCCAGGTCGTCCAGGTGATCTGCAATCAATTTAACGATGAAATTTTATTAGTTTAGCTAAAAACACACAGACTGAACCTAAATTGAGCCATAAATATTAAATTTTCGCGATTTGACAAGCGTTGGAAAATAGCATGCTCGATTTTGGACGTTTTTTCGATGAAAAAAGTGCTCCCAAATAACCAAATTTCAATTGTTATGGTTCAATTTAGGTTCAGTCTGTGTAAAATTGATATATAACTATGCAAAAAAAATTTTAGCTAAATCGCTTCATTAGTTTTTTCTCTACGATGTACCGCGCACCAAAACAACACGTTTTGAGTAAATCGCGTTTAAAGTTTTTTTAACCGATTTTTTTTTTTAATCAACTATGCCATTATATATTTTTTTCATTAATAAAGATGCATGCAAAATTTCAAATTGATATCTCTAATAGTTTTTTTTTTACAACACTTTTAAAAAGATACTGCTTCTTACCCGTTTAACAGTAGAATAACCCCTTAAAAACTGACACCGAAAAACTGTTTTTGCAGAATTTTGTGTGAAAATTGGGGCGTAGGGGGTCGAAATTGGGGTCAGTGAAAGCTATCGGGTACAGGAATGTTGTAGTAAAGTTTGCAGACATTCCGATAATTAGTTCAGACAGAATTTGCGAAAATGTTTTTTTTTAAAACAGGCATTTTCTTTGAGCATTTTCGAGGGGAAAACGGAAACGGAAAAGAAAAGCGAAGTAATGCAGAGAAAGAATTTCCTATGAAATACTGTTTAAAATTTAAATCATTGAAATCGGTGCAGAATTGGCTGAGATTTGGGCGTCGAAACTGGTAAGATAAGAAAACTTTTCTCAATCAGCGTAATTCTGGCGTGGAAGAAAAAAACAAAACAAAAAAGGGGGTGAGGAAAAAAAATGTGTGCAGGCAAATCTTTTGTAGGCACGTCGAATTAATTGGTAAATTTTGCAGTGGAATAGTTGGATTGTTTAATTAATTGCTCGTATGCTAATTAACTTGGGGGGATGAGGGATATGTCATTGGATCAGTATTGGGGAGGAGTTTAATATACGTAAAACTCAAGAACATTCAATTAGGTCTTTATGCAATAATCGTAAATCGAAACTGGGGAGAAATTAATTTTTTGGGTGAAAAATGACCCGCTAGCACACACGGGGGCAGATTGGGGACAAACTATTAGCAATAATGGAGAAAAAAATGTAGATTAAGTTTCGGAAGACCTTGAAGTAGATGTGGGTGAAAAAAAAGTGAGATTAATTGAAAATTGGTGGAAAAAATTCAAAAATGGGGAATAATTTAAAAAAAAGGTAAATAGTATAAATTTATTCGGGGGGGTCAGGGGGTGATGTTTGGAAAATAATAAAAATTATGGGAATAAAGGGCGGCATCTGTAGAGAACTACAAAATTATTAAAATTTCAAAAAAGTTTAGTTTTGTGGGAGAAAAAAAATAATTTGAATTTTGATATTATACTATATTTGAAAAATATGGGGATTTTAAATGACCAGCGACAAATGTTGGCAATATCTTCTACAATTTTTAAACAAAAGTGCAACTTTTTCATCACATGTCGTTAAATTTTATGGGGGAAAACGTTCATGAATTGATTCGGGATTTTTTCCCATGTACAATATCGTAGCATTTTCTAAAACTATTTATATACTGGGTGAAGAAAATGTCCCGGAACGGTCAAATATCTCGAGAAATACGCATCGGATCTCGAGATATTCAATGTTTTTAAAGATCTATCAAATAATATTAATCTAAACCCTCTTTCCTCACCCTTTGGTGGTGGGACGAGGATATCTTTAAAATGTTAAATTACTTTTTATTGCAGATTATTTATTTATTTTCAAGATATGCAAAATCAAGATTGCTTAGTTCTGACAATTTTATTCTTTCTTATGAACGATTTTTCCATTTATCCATAATACCTAAACAAGTTTCTTAGTAGCAACACTTTTACAATAGCTAAAAAATAACGCTTTATATTATTTGAATCAGACGGTTTATTCTAATAAATGGGCACGCTCGTCTCGTCGTACGAAATAGAACGTTGGTTTTTCAGTCTACTAACTAGCAAATTGTTCCTTCACTTTTGTTGTCCACAACGACACAGAATTCCGACGACGCGACGGTGATTTTAATGAAAACTCATTTTTATGCGTATATTTCAACTGCAATCTAGATGCATTCAGAGAGGAGGGTACGTGCATATGGTATGTATCTCTGTTCAGAATTCCATGCAAAATGTTTTCCCAGCCAGCATCATTCATGCTAATATGTATGCAAGGGCTCTGCATTAAACATATTGAACAAGGGGACGAAAAAAGCACAAGGGGTTTAATATGAGCATCCAACTAAGTTTCCAATAACGAAACCATAAAAAATTCAAACCTCATTCAACGCGGGAGGTCCCGCACCAAGTGAATTCTGCACCCTGTGGGAAACCGGAAGGCATGTTACCAACATAAAGTAAACTTAAGAAAATGCCCGAGATGACATCGTTGATGTGCGCCAAGGATAAAAGTTAGTTTAATAATGTAATTTAGCGAGCACTTTCTGCTTGGCATAAGACAGAGGGTGGAGATTAGGGGAGACAAAGGCCCCAAGAGGGTTGGCGCTGACGAGGTGCGGGGGGACGGAAATTAAATGCCTAGAAAAGCAATAAAATCCACCGAGACGGGAAATTTTTCTTTTCGCTTCTCGGTCTAAATGTGAAACAGAGTCGGGGAAGTGTATCCTTTTTGCCATTCGGCGTCAGTGCGTCAGTTCAGTGGATGGTATTCTCGGGTGAATGTCAGGAAAAAGGGATAAGCATTTCTTTGTGGCTTTCCTTTGATTGGAATGAGGGTCGGAAGTCGCGTTTGCGCGCCTTTCTGTATACCCTGTTTGCAATCCCATCCTGCTGTTTATTATATTGTCTGCTTATGCAATTCTCTGGTTACTTGCACTCATCTTGAGCACTACGTAGAGCAGAAAAGTGAGCCTTTGTTGGCTGCACCGCGCGGTCTCATTTGCGGAGGACACTACTTGATTTAATACCGCCGAGGAAATTAAACCTCCGCGAAAGTCCTTTTTGTTCGCTGCTAGACTGCAGTTAAAGAGCGAATTTTGTGGCTTTATTAGTCCCAGTTATAATGATCCTTCGGGCTCGGGTGGCTTTAATTACGGTCGAGAAGGACATAAATTCACCTGATATCCCTTTAAATTGCATTATTCCTTCTCTTCTAACATTACCTAGATTTTATCTTAGTATAAACGCCTGTGAAGTGCCTGAGAATGAATATGTAAAATATTTAGTTATCACTTTCCCTAAACACATTACATTAATACTTAATAAAACGGGCAAGAAAATTATGAATCCGTTTATAAACAGCAAATCGACTCTAAACGTGAAAAATCACACAATAAAAAGTTCTCCGAATATTCCAAAAATAAATATGATAAAATATTAAATTGTTTAGTATTAAAAATCCTTATTAATTTAAATACATACAAAAAGCGATTAATGTAGGATTTTGAGAGTAACATTACAAAACACTACCTTTGATACATAAAACACATAAAATTCATAATAGCGATTAAAATTACATACCTAGGAATTTCTTATAACTTTTTTCAAGTATAGGTAATGTATGGATAATAAAGAAGGGTGGTATTAACTTTTGAAATTAATGAAAATTGTAAAATTAAATATGAACGTTACTTAATTTTACTATTCCAAATCATAACTATCACATTTCTGATTTCTAGTTTTTACTTAAAAACATTGTAAATTTTAACATTCCAAATTTTTATTTTCGCATTATTCATTTTTTAGTTTAACTAATAGAAGTAGTGAATTTAATTATTTTAAACAGTTATTTCAACTTTTGCTTCCTAGTAAATAATACGTTTTTTGAATTAGTAAAAACTACAAAGGAATATCTAATTGTCTGAAAATCGTGGCTATAAATAGTTGATTTTGTATTCGTTTATATGAAAATCAACTATTGTTTTCGTTCAGTGTGGTTAAGAATAATTAAATAACTTGATATGCTATACATTTTCACGTATCTATTTAAAAATTAAATAAAATTTACATTCTTTCATAATTATAAAGGAATTTTTAATTCACACTGTTTTTTTTTTTTTTTTTTTTTTAACAGACCATCAGCTTAGTCAAAGCTTTGTAAAATAACAGAATTAATCTGTAGCTTATGACTGATTATTCATCATATGGTCCGATGTTAGTAGACATGCGACCACAACCACCAAACAGACTATTCTTTAGTGCATGCTTACTGACACGAACATCAAACAAATCAGCATTCTTATTCACATTTAACCTCATCCGGTTAATAGGCTGGAAAAAGCTATAGTTATTCTTACATAAACTAGTTTGCAGAAGTGAAACCACCCTAAGATTACGCTCGTTCAATCTGAAAGTGAATTCGCTTTTAAGGGAGGCTGAATCAATATTACCAATTAATAATTGGTGAACAAAAACAATGTCTGCGATCTCCCGACGCTTGAGCAGAGAGTGCATATCGAGGAGCCTCAAACGATCATTATAAGGAGGGAGAAGAACTGGATTGCTCCAAGGTAAATCCTTAAGAGCAAATCTGACAAATTTTCTTTGCACAGATTCGACGCAGTCAATATGGACTTGGTAATAGAGCGACCAAACTTGACTTGCATATTCGAGAATTGGCCTAACAAAAGAAAAGTAAAGCTGTTTTAAGACAGTTCTATTGGAAAATTCACGGGACCATCTTTTGATGAATCCCAGCATAGAGCTGGCTTTAGCCACCGTACAGTTGATATGCTCAACGAAGTCTAATTTGCAATCCAGAATAACTCCCATGTTTACCCCAACATTTTTCCTATGCTTAAAAAGTCCATTCCTGGTACGATAAATTATCTTGGCACACTTTCTTTTTTTATTGACATTTTTACAAGCTTTTAATTAGTTTCAAATGAAACTATTTAACGAGTAAAATACAATAAATTGTGTGACTTCATCCTAAACTCAATATGGCGGACAACCACAAGCTATTATAAATTATACGTAGGTATATAAATTATACGTATATATAAAACTGAGGCAGCTCGTAAAAAATTAGGAATAAAACAAATAATATTATTAATAATTAAATAGATTATTAGTAGGATTCGAAAGGTTTCGTATTATTAGTTAGTCAAAATGAATGCACTGTGCTTTTAATATATATTTCTAATTTAAATTTATAATATATTGTTTCACAAAATTATAATCTAATACTATACTAATCCTACAAAATCTCTGGCCATATCGAACTACAGTACATATTATAAAGTTGAATGAAGGTACTAGCTCTAGAACTAAAAATAAATGCTGTTTTTTCAGGTATCCGTTTTAAAACGGATCAATCGCATCGAAAACTCATAAAAAGATTGTAAAATCCGATGGTCCACATCTGAAAAAAAGCTTTGTAGCGTTACACCAGACACCGAACAGGAGAACAGGACACCCGTGGATAGCGTATTGATGACGATTAGCCCAAAAAAAATTCAATTAAAAAATGAAGCGAACCTCAGTGGAGAATGCGTGCGCTTTTAAAACTGATACAGTCTGCCGCGCGAAATTTTTAATTAAGGGGGTAGTCCAGTGAAAAAAAAAAAATTTTCGTTTTTTTTGTTTTTTGCTTAAATCTACTCTACTACACCTAGAAAATACTCCCTTAAAATATCTAAGCAAAATATTGAATAGTTTTAAAGATACAGAGAGTTTTCGAGAGACGTGTAAGCCGAGCGCTCGAAGGTCCCCTGGCGTGTTTCGGAGCAAGGAGGACTCTTGTATTTCTGTTTGCTTCGCCCATTTTTTTTCGGTTTATAACGGTCTAGGTCCTTCTGCTTTATATTTAAGGTTAGTTATGTATTTATGAGGCATCGCGTTATGTATGGAGCAGGCATCGCTGACTAAGGTAAAATTAATTTTTTTAGCTTTTTCCCGCATAAAAAACTTTAAACGCGTTTTTCTGAAAACAGCATGTTTTGACTCGGCGGACGTCAGATCTCAGAGTCTTTTGCTCCGATTGATCTAAAAATTTAGCTGTATATTTCTTGATTGTGTGTCTATCGTCGGAACTAGAATTATTAAAATCCATTTTTTATTTACAAAGTTATAAACAAATTAAGCACCCGAAAAACACCCGAAAAATTCGAAATGCTGCCATTTTGTTATTTTTGATTGAAAATTAATAATTCTAGTTCCGACGATAGCCAATGTTCTACAGATTAAAACCTCGTTTGAATTTTTTGTTTCAAATGAACCGTTGCAGAGATTCGACGTCCGCCAACAAAATTTTTTTTTTTTTGGAGCGGCCATTTTGTCGAGATGACTCATCGAAAACAAAAAAAAAAATTTTTATTTGTGTATTTTAATAGTTGTACTATCATATGTCAAAAAATTTTTGAATACAAATTGACTTCTAATATGAAAAAAAAATCGTTGAAAAAACAGTCGTTTTCACTGGACTACCCCCTTAAAGCGAAAAATTCATTCAAGTGGCTTGTCCTCGAAGTCATGAGCTGATACGGGCGCTGTACGCACACAATTCAAAATGCTTCCGCCCCGCGGCAACTTGCTGGACAAGAACGTTAAAATTTATTTTTCGGTAATTGCTTTTGAGTCAGTGCCCAGTAGCAATTTTGACTTTCGCTCTTGATCCGATTTATTTGCAATATTAAGTGCATCGCTTAAGTGGACTTTGAAGCATGAAACGGTCCAGAAGTCCAAGTTAAGCTGAAGTTGAAGCGGAAAGGAGAGAATGCCTGGGAAACACAGTGGAAAATAATTGAAAACCAATTTGAGAAATCAGAATTGACTTAATTAAATATTGCATTGCCATTACCCAATGCAACAGAACTCTTTGTTTGCACAGAAATATATGTAAGTATATGAAGTTGGTCTTTGCATTTTAAATTTTTGTGTTGAGTATCTGTCCAGTAAAAAACGAATAAATTCCGTCTATCTGTATGTAAGAACCCTTTAATTTTTGATCTGTTTGACTAAGAGAGCTAAAATTTGACATAGTTGTAGTAATAAGTAGTGAAAATGAGAAAAAGGGAATTATTAACTACTTACTTAGAAGCACAGTTAGGAACCGAACCGGAGTCATTTTTTTTCAAAGCATTGATCTGCATTCTCTTAACACGTTGAGTGCCACGTTTTACTCATCTTCACATTCAGCTATTGAGTGTCAGTCACGGGTGACTGACGTGGCACTCAACGTGTTAACACTAGAACTACCGGCGCTCAAGCTTGTAATTTTGACAATTGTTGGCACCTTTAAAGTAATATGCTTTCACATTTAAATTAATAATTATAAATGGAAATAGGTTCACGATATGTCGTAATTTTGAACCTTAATAAGATTTGGTATTACTCTTAAGAGATACTTTCAAAAAATCAAATTAATTCAAGCAAGAAATTTAGTACCAGTCAATTTGACTGGTCTTGGTAGTTCTAGTATTAAACTAAAAATAGATATCTATTTTTTTTTTTTTTTAAGTACTGCTCACTGTTGTTGTTAATTTTTTAGTATTTACGATCCAGATTTTACCTTATTTTTCAAAGCGTCAAGTTATGAAATATTTCAATTATTCTCAAATTTTAAAACAAACAAATATTTATTACTTAATTATAAAATAATAAGTACAATAATCTAAGAAAATTTTGAAGATACAATATCTTTATAATATAATTAAAATCACTTATTTATTTATTTATTTCTTCAATTACACTGCCCTCACTTTACAAAAACAATTTAATTATAAAACACATAGGTTTAATTATAAAATACTACCATAACATATTCGATGAGCCTCGGTATGTAAGAAACTAGAGTTTCTGAAATTATAAGATTTTAAATTGATGTTAATTTGTAACTGATGTGTCTCGTCTCACGTCGACATTCCAATGACTGTAGATACATATCTATATAGAGCCTGAAATTAATTCTGTTGTCAAGTACTACTCCTAGTTTAGAAATATGGTCAGAATAGATAATTATGTAATATTCTAATATACAAAGTAAACAGGAGGAAATAGGACCCCAAGCTCAAACATCGACATATCCCACACATATACATATATCACTGAGTAGTTTTTAAAGCTTAGAATTTACCTTTTATAAAGTATAAGTATTATCGAAAGAGTTGTAATTTTTTGTAAGTGTCAATATCACTTTTATTCGATAAGGTCTTATAAAGCATCATGAAAAGATACACAGCGCAACAATGATTCCAAATCGTGAAAACTTATTTCCGAAATCAGGGCTTAGTTATAAAAATGTATAGAGCATTTAATGAATTTTATGGACCGAATCATTAGAACGTGCTATTCGTCGTGTATTGAGCATATTCTTCGAGACATTATTGTTGAGGACTTGTGATTTCAACAAGACGCCACTACCTGTCATACAAGCGATTGAAACAATCGAAAAGGCAATTTAGAGAAAATCTATCTTATTTCAAGAAATGAACTTGTCAGTTGGTCACCAAGATCGTGTTATTTGATGCCTCCAGAAAATTGTTTGTGGAGATGCGTAAAGTCTCTGATCGGTGCTGGAAAACTGATTGCGGATATATGGGCCCATAAGCTCGAAAATTAGACTAATATGATGCGGTGTGTAATTGGCAGTCGCGGTACTCATATGCCGGAAATAGAATTTAAATATTAAATGCTAAAAAATTATCTTTCAAAGAAAACTAACTATGATCACTGCTCAATTTTTATGTGTTTTATTTAAATTTAAAATAAGAACGAACTGAAAAGGGCAAGCCTTGTAATGTTACATGGTTTTAATTAAATAAATATATAATTACAAATTGTTTTCCGTGGTATTATTATAGTATATTATGTGTTAACTTTCTTATGATGAATATTTAAAATCCCCATGAGATTAATTTAATTACAGCTCAAAAGCTTCCCTCTAATGTATTTCTTTCTGTACTATTTTAATAATCCTGAAAATGTTCCCTGCCACTTAGCTGAGCAATTAAAAACTTCGACCTCATCAAAAGTAATTTTCGCCAGAGATTAAATTCTCGGATTGTTCCGCCAGAACCCAGAAAAAATAATTGTTGCAATGGAAATGTACTAAATTGTCTCTAACAGCCATCGTCAGGATGAATCTTTAAAGTCATTAACACCTTCAATTACACGAACGCTCTCCAGTCAGCAATTTCAATTATTACACAATTACATCCAGATCCGCAAATCCATTTCATCCCGGACCAGTTATCCCCGAAGACCACCGTGACGAGCATTTTGTACATTTGGCGCATTAGTGTCGGGGCCGAGCTCGGACGACTTCATAAATTGTCGATAATTTTCGAGAAACAAAAGGGCGCTGAAGGAGTCCAGGTCGCCAAATGGAACTGTGGCAGGTGACAACAAAAATATCGATCAGCACTGGTGAGCGATAACATAACCCTTCTGGAAGGGCTCCACCCCCACTGTTCGAGCGGAGCACTATCTGGAACGCCCAGATGCACCCGCCGGAAAGGATTCTCACTGCGTCGATTTATTGACAGAAGAATACTATTTATAGCCGAAAATGTGATTTTATGATGACACGGACGAGCAGACAGAACGCTGCAGAATACGGTCCAAGAAAGTCCTGTGGGACCCTATCGCCGGGCTGCGACCGGACTTAACCAAGTGGCCACCAGATGCACTTCGAAAGCATCGAAATGTGCAATTGATGGAAATTTATTGCTGCATTAAGGATTATTTGAAAGCATTAAAAGGATCCGGACGAGGCGGATGTGGCTGTCGGTTTATAGGGAAATACATTGAATTTTATGAGTTCGGACTTTTTACAGTCGTCAGCTCGTCAGTTATCCCCGACATGCCCTTTCGGAGGTTGTAAACTATCCTTTTACGTCGACGAGGTGATTAAAATTCCATTCGATTCACGGACCCCGATGGGGCCCTTTCAGCTCGAGAAGCCCTCGTGGCCTTCAATTCCCTGGGGCCCTTTGAAATTATTATACAATATATTTTAAAAGCACTTCGCATACATTGCCAGAGGGTATTACAGAACACAAGGAGCTCGGAAGATTGCTGTCCTTCCTCACTTTCTTGATGCGATGCCTCTCTCTAAGGAAACGCTGAATAGTGGGTGTTTCGCTCTTCGAAAGGCATAATGTTATCAAGGCAAGGCTCAAATTATGCTGGCTTTCTCAGAAATGGAATTCATAAATAAAGAAGGAGGCTTAACTCACATTGATGGATAGGTAACTCTGAGAATGTGTGGACTGAGGTACTTTGGAATTGGGAACAAAGTTATGTGTTTTGAAGCTCGAACAAAGGGAAAAATCTTAAACTTTCAGAACAGCCAACCCATAATTCAAAGCCTGAAAGAACTGGCATTAGCTGAAATAATTTATTTAATTCCTTTGTAGCAAATATCTTCAGAACATCCTTTTATGAAATTTGTACTAACAAAATTAATTATATAGAATAATAAAACAACAAAAAAGAGTCGACATAGTATTAGTAAATTTTATACAATAATATGGGGATTTCGTTAATATTGGCCAATATGAGTAAATCTATTAAAATATTTTTGTTGGTTAATTTTTACATATATCTGACCGATATTAGTAAAACTATTAACTTACTATAATGTCTCATTATTTCAATTTTTTCCACTAACTAAATTTCAAAGTTACGTTCATTATTTTACATCTGCAGTTTATTTTAAAATCGCAGAAAATAACGATTTTTCAAATTTTTCAATATATGTATTATTAATAAAAATGAGCAAAACCATGTTACATATTATGAAACGGATTCTTAAGATTTTCACCTATTTTAGCCGTTCCCGTTCCTGTGAATTAAAAAAGTGTTGCATTTTTGAAAACTCTTTTCCGTATGGGCTTCTTCTATTGTATTCTTTATAAAATAGTCGTTTCGCTTTTGCAACATTTTCCTTCAACCTAAACTGCTCTATGGAAAGCATTTCAAAAATGTTTAGGTATGAAAACATCACATAGAAAAGAGTTTTCAAAAATGCACAATCAAGCACTTAAGAAAATTGTTAAAACAGCTTTTACAACTAAAACAAATGTTCATCCCCTAAATTGATTAATGGTAAAAATCTTATTAATGTTCCATAACACGTACGGCAGCCATTTCAAGGCAGCACGACGACCGCACTGTAAAATATATCATAAATGGGATTAGCACATGTAAGGCCGTAACTCGTCACTTAAAGAATACCACAACAGCACCTCGGTTGCACCACGGCTGAACCCATTTGTAAATATATATCCATATAAATTGTTTCATTTGTGGCACAGCCCTTGTCTTTTGTACTCAAGCTCGGCCGTATAAGGATGTAGTTGTTTATATCTAAACACAAATAAAGCAATCACAAAAATGATAGTTCCATTACTGCAAATAGACGATACCTAACGATATCTTTAGAACGAAAGTTGAAAATGTATGCCATGTGTTTTTCTTTTCAGACCTCAAAATACATTAATTTCCCCACGGTTAATTGGCAGTGATATTCGTATGCATTGATCATTATCTCGGCTGGATCTCATTTCATCACATTTTACCACGACCTAAAACCGCGCAAAGGTTTCTTTTCCATTCCATTAGCTTCATTACCAAAAGCAAACGCTTTTGTGAACCGCAACCTGCACACGATCATAAGTCAAACAGAATGTTGAAATTACTTAACAGAATCAAACGACAGTTACATAATACATTTTCCAGCACAATGCCAGCTGGGGCAGTCGAAGTCCGTCCCTGGGTATTCATACATAGGCCTATATTCCCAGGAACTGATATGTTAATCCGGTGCAAGAAACCAACCATGGTTCTATGCATTCACCCGCTCCAGAGGGATAATAATGGAAGTGGTCCTGCATGCAATCATGTGAAATCGGAAATTGGAACTGATGTCATAAAGGCGTGCTGTGTACAAACCGTAATCCAATTCGGCAGCCAAACTATCGTCGGACCCACCATGACCCGGCCGGTGAATCCATCACACAAAGCTTGACCTTCGGAACCCGGCCGCCGACTGGCCGACTCCATGGCGAGCCGCCCTAATAAGTTTAGACAACAGGCCGGACGATGTCCGTAAAATTTCCTATAATGAGCGAGTCTGGTAGATGACCTCGATAGGTCCGATGGGCTCGATAGCCATCTCTGAGGCTGTTGGGCCGTGCGAAATTTACACAGCAATATCCACCTGTGCACGATAGCCAAAGCCAGTCCGAAACTTAATCGCCTTACCCGCCGCAAACTAGAATCGATAGTCAGTACCTAACGAATTTCGCCTGTAACTTGCCCTAAGACGGCATCAATGTCCTTGAAACAAGCTCGGGCACTCTAATGAACAGCCCTAGATTCTAATGAGAAATTTTCCGGCTGAGTGACGGCCAATATGCGATCGAAATCAATAGTCTGATGCTCACTGTGCGAAGTGACTGCGCCCCACAGATGCCATCGGCTGGCCACATCTTGAGAAACATTAATTGAAGCCTCGGCTGAGGGCTCAGCACGGCTAAGCCCTTGGTACGACTGAAAGTCCATTGATTTAATCGCCTCATGCTTTACTTAGGCAAACTTCTTACGTGCACGTTTAGGTGATGAAATTGTTACTTTCCGGAGTTTCCAAAGCAATTCAAAATTATATTTTATGCAACTAGTTGCTCAATGGACGCTTTATTCAATTGGGGGAAACCATTAAGATGAATGAAACTATAAACAAATCAATCCATGCAACACTAAGGATAAATGAGCAAATGATATCATTGATGTATATCCAAATAATTTGACATGTAGACATTATTTTATCATAATATATCAGACACTTTTTACAAATAGTGAAATATAGTAAGTTAAAGCAATTTTTAAAATAAAAATATCTTTTGGCGTTCATTATACTTTTACCATTGTCAACATTAATGTATTGTTTGGAACTTAGATCAGAAGAAAATCTGTATAACGTATAATCTGTATACATTGTAGCGGTTAGAAATCGTATATTGAATTAACGAAAAAGACTTAATCTTTTAGTTTAAATAACGTAAAGCATTTAATCTAAAAACGTATATTAAAGAAGCTCACTTTTATTGTAAAATATAGAATATTAATAAAAGTTATTTGTATTTCAGATTAATTTTGGACTAAATGAAAAATTTTTAAAGCAAACTACAAGAATTTCAAATTAAATTTTTGAATTAAATGAGTTACTGTTTAAAAACAAAACAACCTATATTCCTTTTATTTTGAGACAAATTTGATTTGTTTGTCTTCTAACTTAACTCCATTGCTTTTAACGAATTTTTCTTTTTATTATATAATACTTCATTAAGTGAGTCTATGCGTTTCATCTTATGGAGGCATCTTTAGGGCTTAGAGAGTATCACTTGATAAATAATATTGCAGAATATAAATAAACCGTCCTTTTATTCAAAACTGATCACTAAAATATTCCATCAAACGCATGAACTTAAAACTTTAAGTCGATAAGATAGTACCGCGACAGTCTATTGTGATTTTGTGTGTGATTTCGAATTAATTTATGCATTGCGTTGGTGCTGATAAAGCCTTTTCTATTATACATAGTAAGAGCTACAAAATCTCTTATTTTTATATGTTTCCCGATGATACACCGATGATGCTTGGGAGTACACTTTTTTCATAGAGACAGTAGAGTTTAACTTCCTCTTCTTCCTCTTTTGAATAATTCAGTACTTCAAAAACATGTAATATTTCATTTAAACTATAGGACACTGTGAATTTTTTAAATCCTAAGGAAAAATCATTCCCCACACACATTTGATAGCTTCCTTGACTTAAAAATCTTAACAAACACGCAAACACCGTGATGACTTCCTTCAATTCAAATATTTCAGAAAAGAACATGAAACGTTGCATAAATTCCTGTACAAACAGTACATAATATCGATTGAATTAACTATAAAAACCAATAGTAAAGCTTTCTGGTCTTATATCAGTGGGCGACGTAAGTCATATTGCTTTCCTAGAGTTCTAGAATACGAGCAAACTAGGTCTTCTGACTTGCTTACAGGGTGTAACCTCTTTGCTGATTATTTTGTATATATGTATAGTATATTATGTAGAACCAGAAGATGATGAACACATTCACCGCACCTTAGCATATTGCCAATCCTTAGATATTGGGATTTTTACTTTAGACTATGACGATATCTTAGCATCATTAACACTAGATTTACCGGCGCGAAAACCTGTAATTTTTATAAGTTTCGGTACCTTTAAAGTGTTATGTTTTTACATTCAAATTAGTAACTATAAATGGGAAAAAAGTCTTTGATATGTCGTAATTTTGAACCATAATAAGCTATGGCATAACTCTTAGGAGATAACTTTACAAAATTTAATCAATTCAGAGAATAAATTGAGTACCAGTCAATTTGACGGGTCTTGGTAAATCTAGTGTTAAAGGACTTCGAAGTAAGCAACAAACAAGATGCTGATGGTATTTGTTCAAGTTTGTTGAAATATTGCGCAGAAGGGCTTGCAGGACCGCTTTATTTAATCTTCAATAGATCTCTTGGCTTAGGTTTGTTTCTTGATGCGTGGAAGGCTTCGTTCATAATACCAATTGTTAAATCTGGCGTCAGAAACTTGGTCAAAAATTACCGCGGTATCAGCATAATGAAAATTATTCCAAAATTGCTAGATTCTCTAGTGAATTCTAAAATAACATTCTTACTTAAAGAAATAATTTCTACAAAACAACACGGTTTTATGAAGGGGCGCTCTTGTTCAACGAACTTGGCTCTCTTTGCAAATGGTGCAGGTTTAATTGATTATATAGTATATGAATATACAAAAATGCAAAACCATGACTTTTCATCAGAAAGCCAATTACATTTCGTATAACTATGAAATAAATAATATTTCTCACGAGTGTATCTGAAATAAAAGATCTTGGTATCATATTTGACACTAAGTTGACATTTACTAGTCATATAGAATCGACGATTTCGAATTCATTTCGAACTTTGGGATTCTTAAAAAGGAATGTCAGAGACTTTAATGACCCACAAACACTAATAACTCTATATTATTCATTAGTGAGGTCGGTCGTGGAATACTCATATGTTGTATCAAGTTTATATAAATCGTATTGAATCGGTGCAGAAAAAATTTACGGGATTCGTTATACATAAATGCAATCTCTTAATGGGTTCTATGCCACAATATCGTGCGAGATATCTACTGTTAGGCTTATCTAATCTCAGCTTTAGACGTGAGGCGAATTGTGCAGTTTTCGTAAAAGATATTCTGACGAATCGAATTAAGTCACCAGAGCTATTGTCTATGTTAAATTCATATGCTCCTGAAAAGTCTATTCGTTCGAGATCTTTGCTCTATGTACCACAGCATAAAACGACGTACGGCTGTCATGAGCCTGTTACCAATTGTATAGTTTGTTTTAACTCTATTGCTGAAATTTTATTACTGTTGGTACAGATGACATTCTTAGACTCAATTTTGGTTCAATTTCTTCTGATATTTTCACGAGCATATCTTTTGTTAAACTAAAATTCTTCTTGAATCTAAATAAATTTTATAAAAAGCTTAAAAAATGTCATTCATTTCTAGAGAATTAGAAGTTACTCTCTAATTTTTGTTTCCTCTGAAGGGTTATCGAAATGTCAGTTCTTTGAACGTCTTCTATTTCGTCCTCACAAACATCAAACCATGTTTATTATTAATTCTTATTAACTTTCTTCTTTTGTATAATACAAAAAAACACAAAAAATCTATTTCGAAGTTCTTTTGATTCACTGTGACACTTTAAAACAATGACAATTTGAAAAATGTCAACTGGAAATTTCTATTTTAAAATTGGAAGAGTCGGTAAACTCTCGCGATAAGGGTCTAATAGTACTATAATAGAAAATTTAATTTGAAAACAAAAATATAACAACAAAAATGTATTCAACGCAAGTAGTTATCTTCTTCACTAATCAAACTACAATAAAACTGAGTTTCTGAACGTTCATTACTATTATAAATATGTATAAGATAATAAATTCTTATAAAAGCCGTCTTCAGCAGAATTTCTTATAACTTCGTTTCTGTAAGACAGAACTTGTTGACAAAAACGGTAGGGCAAATACTAAAACTAAAGAACTTCATGTTACTAGAGAAACTGCCGCTGTGCAACTATGCAATACAAACAATTCCTAAAAAAAAAATGTACACATGTTTTGTTCGGCCGACTTTTATATTAAATGGTAGAACTTTTGAAGTGAAAAATATGGCATTTGATTTAAAAGATTCTATTTTACCTTCAAATTTTTCTTGTAACTTTACATGGAAAGTCAAAAGCTTTTAAATCAATCATCATGTCTTTTTCGCTTTATGTAGAAAGCAAAGGATAAGATATACCGTGTAAAATCCGTGTACGTGAATAAAGCATTTTCCCATCCAAGTTGGCTCTCCTAGGGAAAATGATTGGAGTATTGCGATGTAAACAAAACGAGATTTTCAATTAATCATTCAGGTGATGTTTGTTTTGCTTAAATAAGCTTCAAGTTCTATGAAATCAAAACAGATCCTAAACAGGGCTATCGCGTGAGAAATTTCATCTTTTTGGTTGCAGTAACTTGTTTGAATTGCATTTACTGCCCCTTTCTATCTTGATCAAAATATCCTCTTGCACTGGACGCACAACTACAAGAACCACTACATCACAAAATTGCTTCAACTAAACCGATTTATATTCAATCCTGTTCTCTGTGATCTAAGTAATCAATCGTCAGTGAGTCTATGTCTAAACAAACCATAGGCAATAACCAAAAAAGGGTGAGCAATTTTAATCTTTGAAGAATGACTTATTTTCTTTTTGTGAAAAAAGCAAGAAATGAATATTAGATTTTAAATTAATCAATGTCACAAACGAATAAGAATACAATATTTGTAAATATTTTAAAAAATTCCACACAATTCTATCACATGTCTGGAACTAACTAAATCATCGTCCAAGCTGTAGTTATAATTTTTTTCTATGTTGTGGACTCATATGCTTAATAATCCCTTAAACAAGCATAGCGTTCATATTTATCCTTGTGCTCTCTCAGGTAAGTACCCCTTCCTCTAATTTAATCTATGCTATGAACTTCAAAAGTAATGATGATTTCACACAGAGAAGAAGGTACCTAAACTAAAGTATTAAAATTTGAATAAATTAAATAAAAGATGCCTATGTGCCTGAGGTTTATTATTCTCAAGGTGGAATAGAACGCTTTACATTCAATATTTATTTACGTATAAATTAATTAATTTCGGAACTCACAACATGGGATCTTCACATAAAACTACATATTTACATTACTTAACATTACTACATCCCTCGCTTAATTAAATTCTTTTCCAGAATCTATTTAATACAATATTTTTCCTTTATTTTATATTAAAGCTATGCTTTCTTAGAAGCAGCTTTTAAGGTACGGACACACCAAAAGCGAAGCGAGCGAAGCGAACAATTTAAAAAATTTGGGTGCCGTACAAATCAATTGAAGTGTCCGAATAGAACGCGACATGAGCGAAGCGTCTACTGCGACAGAATGTTCCCAAATTTTAAATTATTCGCGCCGCTTCGCTCGCTTCGCTTTTGGTGTGTCCATACCTTTAACATAGCATATTCTTTGACTATATGTTCTGTGTGAGAGTTATATGTATATGAGCAAAACGTCGGAGCCATATTAGAGTCGCTCCGTTTTGAATTTCCAAATGTTGATAACAGATTCCAAATCAGCGACTACCAAAACCCTCAAGTTTAAATTTAAAATTGTTCATCGCCCGCCATATCGAATTTGCAAATTTCAATAGCCAGTTTGAAATCAGCAACCCTGCACTCCCTTAAGTATTAACTTTAATGGCATTCCCTTGAAATTTAAAATTATCGGCCTATATTGGATTCACCCATGGCTACCTAGCATTACAAAGTATTACAGTAAAGCGTAATACCTGCTTAGGATCTCAAGCTATCATAAAATGAAAACAACACTGTAATGAAGTGATGAGGGTAAGCACAAGACAAGACAGGTTACTTAATAATACTTTATTAGTAACACTAACTTCTAAGTACATGTGACTCGTACAATGGTTGTCCTCAGACTGACTTGTATAGAGATCTGACAAAACGGTTCTAACTTAACTGTGATTCTACTGTGATATTCAGACTGTGATAATTAGTTCATGTATCTACTGTAACATCTTCCTTTTTTTTTTTTTTTTTTTTTTAATTTTACAAAAATTAAATTCAACAATTTCAAAGAAAGTACAATTTGTAAATATTCTAAATTCTACAAATTCAAAGAAAGTACACTTTATAAATATTCTAAATTTTACAATTTCAAAGAAAGTACACTTTATAAATATTCTAAATTTTGCCAAATACTTCAACATACAACCTTACCTTAAGATCAAGTGTCATTTGATGTCGAGGTACTTGGGTATCTTTGAGGTGGTATTATTTTTCTGCCATATCTTGTAGTAGTTACTTTTTGTGTTATATTTGTATTGTCAGGAGAAGTATCATTTTCGATTTCAATTTCTTTGTTTGTTATTGTATTGTCCGGAGAACTATCATTTTCTATTTCAGTTTCTTTATTTATCCCCTTATTAGGAGTTTGTACTATATGCTGTCTGTTCCTACGATACGTATTCCCATCAGAATCGTCTTGAATATTATAAGAACGAGGCTCAGGGCATTTATTAATTATAGTACCTGGAACCCAAACAGAAGTTGGATTCTTTTTATAATAAATTTTATCGCCTTTTTTTAGTGGCTTTAATGGTTTAGCATTGTGATTGTAATATTTTTTCATTCTTTCTTGCTTGGAATTGAAGTAATTGATAATGCGCTGACTTTCAATTAATTTGGGCTTTAAATTTTCGAGATGTGTTGGCAGGTTAGTCCTCAATTTACGCGACATTAATAGTTCAGCTGGAGATGGTATACCAGATTTGGGCGTAGATCTATAGTGTAGAAGACCTATATAGGGGTCAGTTTTTGTGTCAATACACTTTCTCAAAATTTGTTTTATAGTGCCAATTGACCTTTCGGCCATGCCATTTGACCGGGGAGTATAAGGGCTAGACGTATTGTGCTCAATATCCCAGTTCCTTGTAAATTTTAAAAATTCATTTGAATTAAAAGGCGGACCATTGTCAGTTATCATAATTACCGGGATACCATGACGTGCAAAAATTGATTTTAAATGGGTGACTACAACGTTGGCTGAATATCCAGAAGACAGTAAGGCAATTTCGACAAATGAGGAATAGTAGTCTACTACTAATAAATATGTTTGCTTACGAAATTCAAAAAGGTCGACACCGACTTTAAACCAAGGGATGGTTTCAACTTTATTTTGAAGAAGTGGTTCTTTTGTATTATTTGACCTGTATTTGATGCTACTTTCACAGCTTGATACTAGGTTCTCAATATCGTTATTTATATTTGACCAAAATACTGCTGTTTTTGCTAAGCTTTTGCATCTTTCTATACCCATATGCCCTTCATGTATACGACTCAATATTTCACGACGCATGACTGTTGGTACCACAAGTCTTTCAGATTTAAATATTAAATCTTCTACAACTGTAATTTCATCCCGTATCTTAAAGTAGGGTCGGATTTCTGTGTCAACTTCTTTTTGTGACGTTGGCCATCCTTTATAGAAATACTGTTTTAATTTTGTTAAGATAGGATCATTATTTGTAGCATTACGAATATTTTCTAACTTGAGAGGAGTTATAGACAGAGAGGAAATTAAAGTATTGCAGCACAACGTAGTTTCTTCGTCAAGTTCTGGTAAACTGAAATTAGATAAGGCTGCACGAGAAAGGGTATCTGCAACGAACATCTTTTTACCTGGTCTATAAGTTACTATTAGATCGTAAGCTGCAAGTTTTAACATAATTCTCTGAAGTAGAGATGGGACTTTATATAATGGCTTGGAAAATATTGGGACTAATGGCTTATGATCGGTTTCAACAGTTACATTCCGCCCATATATGTACTGGTGAAATTTATGACAACCGAAAAGAATAGCAAAAAGTTCTTTTTGTATCTGAGCGTACCTTTGCTGTGTTTCGGTTAAGCTTGCTGAAGCATAGGCGATAGGCTTACCCTCTTGTAAGATCACAGCTCCTACAGCATTCTTAGAAGCATCTGTACTAAGTGTCACATGTTTATTAAAATCAAAATATGCTAAAGTTGGAGCTCTAGTTAAGAGGTTTTTTAAATTACTAAATTCAGATTCATGATGTTCGTTCCAATGCCAAATTACGTTTTTTTTTAGTAGTTCCCTTAAATGACTGGTTTCAGCGGACAAATTTTTTATATATGACCCTAGATAATTCACCATTCCGAGATATCTTTGTAAATCTGACTGACTGGTTGGACGTGGCATTTTATTTATGGCTTCAATTTTTGCCGGATCAGGGCGAACCCCTTGACTACTAAAAATGTGACCTATATAAGAGATTTCTGATACATTAAATTTAGATTTTGATCGATTAAATTTTAGGCCGACCTCTCTCGCTCTTTCCAAGACCTTTACTAGTGTGGAGTCATGCTCCTCTTTGTTTCTTGCATAAATCAAAAAGTCGTCAATATATATCACTAAGTTGGGAATATCATTAAATAAATTTACCATTGTAGCATGGAAAATTTCTGGCGCCACTTTAATGCCAAAAGGGAGTCTGAGAAATCTATATTTGCCGAACGGCGTTATGAATGTACATAACTTTGAAGAATATTCATCGAGAGGTATTGCCCAAAATCCCGATGTCGCATCAAGCGATGTAAAAATGTTTGCATGACTTAACCTGGCCACCACATCATCGACTTTTGGAAATTGAAAATGAGAACGAATTAATACCTTATTAAGATTCCGAGGATCTAGACAAATACGTAAATCACCCGATCGTTTTTTTACTAGAACAATAGGACTCACCCATTCGGTTGGTTCATCCGTTTTTTTGATAATGTTTAACGATTCCAGACGTTTAAGTTCAAGTTTTAAGGGCTCTATTAAACTAAATGGGACTCTTCTAGGAGGTACAATAACAGGAACTGCATTTGTTTTGACTTCGAAATGACACTTCATCTTAAGTTGGCCAATACCTGTGAATACATCATTAAAATTTTGTAAAATTTTATTTTCCAACTTAGCTAATTTTATAGATAAATTTTGTTTAACCTCATTACATTTAGAGATTAATTCCATTTCAACGCAAGATGATAGTCCTAGCACTGCTTGACAGTTGAAATCAATGACATGAAATTTAAGACTAAACTGTTTACCTTGATAATGACTATTAAGAATACATTGACCTTTGACTTTAATTGGTTCTCCTGTAAAAGTCATAATTTTTGTAGATGTTCGGCTGACACTGGATTCATCGAGGTTGAGGCGACGGAACTCGGAGATGCTGATAATGTTGGTTTGAGCGCCCGTATCAATTTGACAGTCCAAAGCACGTTCGTTTACCCAAATGGTGATCCACCATGTCTTGTCACTGCTGCCTGAAGACAAAGTTCCCAGGAACAACGAATTATCAATTGTTTCGTCAATTGCATCGACATTCTTGACAAATATTTTCGTTCTGCACATTGCAGCAAAATGATTTTTCTTTTTACATTTGTGGCAAGTTACACCGTTAGCTGGACACCGGTACTTATGTACTTGGCCACAATTTCTGCAACTGTTTGTATGCTGCTGTTGAGATTTTTGTGATGCATCTTGCGGCGACGACGAAGATTTTTGTGACGTCATTCTTCTCTGCGGCTGCCGATAAGACTTCGACGCAACTCCTGGTGACTTTACATGATACTGATTGTGGTGTTTAACTGCACCAATAACTGCACTCTCTGCCGATGAGCTTGCTTGGATCTGCTTTGCCCGATCCTTTGATAGAGCTAAATTTCTAGCTATTTCTATGGCTTTGTCCAGCGTAATATCTCCTTCACTAAGAAGTCTTTCTTTTATATTAATATATTGCTGATGTAGTCCACACACTAATATATCTCGGATTAATTTTTCACGAATGTCTCCAAATTCACAGTTCAAACTTAGATTTCTTAGTTCCGTTATGTAGTCATCAATTGTTTCTGTTGCTTTCTGAGTACGAGTAAAAAATTTATGTCTCTCGACGGCAATATTTACTTTAGGCATAAAATAATCTTCAAATTTTTTTATGAGCGAATCATATGTGACCGTATCAACATTTTCATTAAATGAATTAAACACGTGTAGAGCACCTGGTCCCATACAATGTAGAAGAACCGCAACTTTTTTATCGTTGGTACATATATGTTTCCACACCAGTAGCACGAGCATATATTTTAAATTGTGTATGCCACTCTTTCCACGCAACTGGAAGATTGCTCGACTCCAGATTAATCGGCGACATTAAAAATTGTGGATTACTGACCGCCATGTTCGAATGTTCACTTTCCTCCTTTTTAGGCACTACTGATATTTTTGAGGTTTCCACCATTAGTTAAAGACACACCTGGCACCATGTAATGAAGTGATGAGGGTAAGCACAAGACAAGACAGGTTACTTAATAATACTTTATTAGTAACACTAACTTCTCTGGTTCCCGAGAGGGAGCGTGGGTTCGAACCCCACACCTGGCACCATGTAATGAAGTGATGAGGGTAAGCACAAGACAAGACAGGTTACTTAATAATACTTTATTAGTAACACTAACTTCTAAGTACATGTGACTCGTACAATGGTTGTCCTCAGACTGACTTGTATAGAGATCTGACAAAACGGTTCTAACTTAACTGTGATTCTACTGTGATATTCAGACTGTGATAATTAGTTCATGTATCTACTGTAACAAACACCAACATCAGTTTAATAGTTTTTACTTAAGGTGCGGTCAAGCGGACAAGGAATTTAAAAAACCATTGCATTCTGTTCTACAATATATATAACAATCCTTAATTAATTTTCTCAAATATTTAATGTAACTACATACTTTTTCGCTTTTAAAATTTTACTATGTGTATAGATTAGTTTCATAAATACAATTTGTAGCCGACCTCCAATGAAGTTATCAATTTAATCCGTGTTTGTTTTAGTGTCTATTCGTGCGTAACTTCAGAACGCATATATTTCGATGATTCTTGTATTATTGAATAGGTTTGACGAAGGATACGGCTCGAAACCTGACTGATATTATACTAATGCTAAGAAATCAAGATAAACTGATTTCTTTATTAATTATAATTTAATATGAGTCAAGTATTTGCGCCAAGCTCAAACATCTGTGAAAATCATATGGTTCAATATTGAAAGAAGTGGCAGAGAATATTTAAGTATTTTATTGTTATTAAAATTTATTAAATTTATGTAATGTGTACGATGAGTGAAAAAAGTGTTATCAGTGCTTAGAATCGAAGTTCTTAACAATCTGATATTTAGTTTTTAAATTAGCAAAAATCGTATTTTTATTTGTTTATTATTTTACAAAGTAAAGGGAATCCGGGAAAAATCTATACAGGTTAAGCATAATTTTTAGTATTTTATTTCGAGTCTTTTGTAGCTTGTTTATATGTGTCAGCCCAGATCAGAGCGCCATAAGTTAAAACAGCTCGGAAAGTGAGCTTGCAAATAACACTGGTCGGCAAAATTTAATATTTATTTTCTTCCTCAACAAGTAATATATCATTTCCATAGGATTTTTTCCGTAGATTACGAATATGCAAAAAAAATATTCTATCACATCAAATTTTAAAAAAAATAGGGTTGAAAAATACAAAATATCGTATTTCGGCCATTGTTAAAAATTCATTACAAAATAACGGAACGTGGAAAAAGCTCGTAACATGACTCAAAAGAGAGCGTGAGTCCTTATCGATATATATAAAATAGCACTAATCTATAGCACTTATAAAGCGTCTTCGAGAATAAGATTTTCATGAGGGTGCGCAAGCAGTGATCTTCATTCATTTATCTATTGTATGAAGTAAGCGGCTTATGGAGAAAAGTGAATTCCACGGAATATTTCGAAAAGTATTATAGCCTCTCGTTTTTTAATATAATAAGTTAAGGTTCATGCTTTTATTTGAGCTACTTTACAAGCTCCTACAAGAATTCGTTATTTTTTAATTAATTTGCAAAAATGGCCAAAATACGGTCTTTTGTACTTTTCAAACCTATTTTTTTCAAAAACGTGACGTGATAGGACATTTTCGTTTGCGAATTCGTAATCTACGGAAAATTCCTGTGGAGAATTTGGGTGCCGACCAGTGTAATTAAGTTGTACGTACTATACATAAGGACTGTATCGAAAAGTTTTGCACGATTTTTATATGAATGCATTGGTATGATGAGTTATTCTTTTGAATTTTAAAGAGTAGTAGAATTCTCTGTTGAGTAACTACCGAACATCTCTCGTTTCTGCGCCAGCTCATTCATCGCCATGAGTTTAAAACGCAAAGAAGTACGTGCTGCAATTTTGCGCGCTTTCAGTGAAAATACTAAAAAGTCATATTCGTTAAGATTAGATGGACGGTTAAAATAACAATCGAGAAGTTTCAAAGTGATCAGAGAGTAGAAGAAAAGCCTAGATCTGGAAGACCGAAGGATCCTAGTGATAAGAATTTGGAAATTGAGAAAAATAATTCGATGTCGGTGCGAGATGTAGCGAAAAAACCAAAAACAAGTGTCGCGATGGTGCAGAGTAAAAAAGCGGAATGACATTAAGGCATAAAAAAAACAAAAAGCACCCAAACGTACAGTTAAGCAGCAAAATGTAGCCATAAAACGATCCAGATTGTTGTACAACATTTTGGTTCACGCTACAGACAACTGCGTTATAATGGATGACGAATCATATTTTAAATATGATTTTTCAACACTACCATGTTCAAAAATTTACAATGTCCGAGATAAGGAGAATGTTCCCGATTCAGTAAGACAAATTTCTGTAGAAAAATTCGGTCCAAAGGTACTGGTTTGGCAGGCAATTTGTCAGTGTGGCCATCGCAGCCGTCCAGTTTTCCTAGAGGGCACGATTAACACAGAAAAATATGTGAAGGAGTGTTTACTAAAACGTCTATTACCATTTATAAGGTCACACATTAACAACACTTTGTTTTGGCCGGACTTGGCTACATCACATTATGCAGCGGCGACTATGGAATGGTACGAACGAAACAATGTCCGATGTATAGCAAAAACTGCAAATCCACCAAATGTTCCACAACTTCGTCCCATAGAACGCTATTGGGCTCTGGTTAAAAACATTTTAAGGAAAGAAGGCAGGACAGCAAAATCACTTACAGAATTTTCAAAATTGTGGTCTTCTGCTAGTAAAAAAGTGTCAGATCAAACTGTGCAAAAATTAATGACTCCTATCAAACGTAAAATTCGAAATTTCAGTAGACAAAAATATGGAAAATTAAGAATGAAGTACTTTAATTTAAGTTTTGTTCTAATAATTAAAAATATTTCAAAAGAAGCAAGACATTTTTACTACATATTATACGAATTCAAAAACTGTGCAAAACTTTGCGATACAGTCTTTAGCTAAATGGCAATTGGGAAGGTTACGAAAATCGAACGTGTAAATATTGCGCAGTAGCGGTCCAAGTACAGATCCTTGTGGAATGTCGGGTAGTTTGTGCATAAACCCGTTAAGCCAGATCGAAGCAAACGCTTTTTCTATATCTATCTATCTATCTGTTTAAGCGTGAAAAGGTAACAGACAGACAGACAGAGTTAGTTTCGCATTTAATATTAGTATAGAAGTATGGATTTAGCTGCACCATTGGGCTTTAGAAGGAGTTAAAAATAATATATATAAAAAAATTTTTAAATTAATTTAATTGACTGTTTACAATAACAATTTTTTAGTAAAGGACAATGGGCATTTTGGTACCACCCTCCAACAGCAATAATTTTTGTATCGTTGAATAGGTCTTAACTATACAAACAATATTTACTATGGCCACTTTCACGAATTCATAGTCCGTCCGGAGATATTGCGTTATGAAAATGTAAAAAAAATATTTTGTTATTTTATTTTAGTACATTTTTATTACACTTATGAACTTAAACTAAGCTCATTTTGGTACCACCCCCCAACAGCAATAACTATTGTAATCGTTGAATAAGTTTTAACCATACAAAAAACATTTTTACTATGGCCACTTTCACTAATTCATAGTTCGCTTGGAGATATCGCGTTATGAATATGTAGAAAAATATAACTTTGGTATTTTAGTATATTTTTATTTAACTTATGTGCTTAACCCGCCACTGGTGACGTGTATTTGACTTACATCGTTGGTATCCCCGGTCTCACGCACCGGGGTATTTGACTACGAATTTTTCTGTAATTTACTGTTCATGGTACTTTTCTTTGGAAAGGTTATGAAATTAGATATTTTTTTTGTCAGTAAAACATAAGCATTTCATAAATCAAATCTCTTTTATTAACATTAGACAATATCTTTGGATGCATGTGAAATATGTATTTGATTTTTTCGAACTAACCGGTCTCACAGACATATACGTCACCAGTGGCGGGTTAAACTAAGGCCTGGTTTACACATCTGACAAGTGATTAGTGCAGATGTTAAGTGTTTAGTAGACCTGTTAAGTGTTAAGCGTTAAGTACGTATCCAATATCGATTAGTGGCACTGCTTAGTACAGCTCAGGCGTTCAGTACATTTCAAGTGTAAACATGGATGAGCAAGTGCACCTGACAGTTCGTGAATTAATTAGGGACGTTATAAATATAAACAGTTACGTTAACCATATTGCGTAATATCTAAAAAAATACGCATATCGGACTGAGCGGGCGATCGAGGGGAAGGGGAGGGGAGCGGCTACGTAACAGTGAAATAGAACGCGCTTCTATTTGCTACTAAGCACTTAACACTTGTCACTCGCACTTAACAGTGCCTGTCCACACGGGCTAAACACTAAACACTTACACTAAACACTCGCACTTAACTCTTAAAATGGGTTTTCTTAATTTTTCATTAATAATAATCCCAAATGTGGCTGTGTTCAATAAAAGGTACCACTTTTAAGGGTAGTCATTAAGAGCGATTATTTAGCTTATTACTATTTAATACAGCATATTCGCAACCGTATCGACTACCCTAAAAGTGGTACCTTTTACTAGACACAGTCACAAATGATGCAGATTCTTAAATGAAGGCTAAGTCTAGCAGTAGACTGAGATGATAGTCATGGTGTGGATGATGATTTACCATCAAAAAGCGATATTTAGTAGTGATCTAATCCCTCACAAACAGTTAATTCGACATCAGTAACAACTGACAGAATAAAAAGTTCGAAGTCGATTATCTCCGAATGGACAACAAATCGAGACAAGCGCCATACATAATAGTGTATATGTATGTAATAGCTTTCCTGTCATATAAAAATCCTAGGTGTTGGAGCGGGTACCAGGTGCCATACATTTTTGCCTATTGTCCTTTATTTTAAACTTTTTTGTAAGAGGTTCGGTGTTTATTTTATTACTTTTTATGTACTTCGCTATATACAACAAATTCAGAAAATACTGTTTTTTTGGCGTCAATAGATAGCTCCGTCGACACTTTCATAACGTAACTTAATTATTGAGACTATTAGGATATTATATCTCTCTCATAAAACTACATCCATACTTCCATTTTTGGGGAGGAATGTGTTCTTTTTACAGCTAAAATAAGGTATGTATCATACACTACATATTCGAAAAATGAAAAATGCTCACATTATTTAGCCTTGATTTGATAAAGTTTCACCCTCGTCGGGGTGGTAGTATGATAGAAGGGGGTGATATTAATAAAGGCCTGCCAATTTAATGGAAAAACTTTTCATATTTATCACTGGAAGGTTAAAAGCAATATGACTGGACGTAAGCCGAATTATGGATGTGTACACGCATCAATAGAGAGAAATTGCCCCGCACAGAAGGCGGCCGGCAGTGCGGGTCTGGAGGTGGAAATCTTCCATTTGGCACGTACCAAACCCTGTCAGATTTTATGAGGCATAAACAGAATTTACGACTGGCGGTAAGAACCTTCCGACCGCCCCCACGGCCCGCCCCCACTGGCAATCTGAGGTCGAAATACCTTACCGCACACTCTACGTGAGAACATGTTAATATTTTATTTGTCTGCAGTGTGAATAATAGAAAAAAGCATTTTTATTCGAACGCTCGCCGGGTCGTAACGCGGGTTCCTCTACCCTTAAAGCGCGCAGTACTCAACAGCTGTGGGAAATTTGATGAAGTTCCGTGCCGCAGCGAACGGTGGAGCACGCCTGCCGCCGTGCCGTGCCGTGCCCCAACGGAAGTGACTTTGCTACATAGTTGCCGTATAGTAGTCTGATTGCTGATTAGCCTATCACCGGAGCAAGCGGGAAGGGGCTCCGTCTTAATCGAGATGGGACCCAAACACTAGCACAGATTAAGGGATTCTCAGGGCATTCCTTCATTAAATTAACAGAGCCCTCCCCCACGTAGCATTACGAAAACATTCTAATCACTGAAGCAAGTTTAATATGTTTATTACGATTACGGCCCTGCCGGCCCCATTTATCTGGGAGCGCCGGCATATCTTTATATCTTACATATCTCCGGAGTCGTGCGTACATTACTCCGGGAACGAGCCATTCCGGCATATGTACACGACATCATGGGGCTTGCAGGCTCGGCTCCTTCCTAGACCTCAAGTTCTTTAATTAATTGAGACATTACGCAGGGTCTCCCGTGCTCCGAGTTTGTCCGGTTCTGAGGGTTCTTAAGGAGCCTGTTGGCGCCTCTATATCTTGCTTAAGCCACTCGGCAGCAGTATCCCGATGTCTTAAACTTTTCTGAGCTTACTAAGTACCATTTGCTACAGCTGCGAAGCACGGTCATGTGTTGCATGGGGAAAAATTGCCTGTTTTTTGTAGCCCATAAAAGCGGGCATGCCATTCTTGGCCACTTAACCCACAACTGCACATATAAGATTTACATGGGGCTTTTGATTGCTGGGGGCCAAAAGGGCAAAGCAATTCTCGGAAATCTCTGGAACTCACTTTGTAGCTAAATTGTCGTCTTAATGTAGTTTTTTGTTGAATTTTGCATAAATCTATAAAAAGGTTTTCAATTTCAGCTCCTATTTAAGAATGACATTGTTTCATAAGTAGCAATTTTTATTTTTAAACATGTAAAAAAATTAATGTAAGACAGAGTACAGCCACAGTATAAATGGCATACTATAGT
Organism: Dysmachus trigonus; assembly: GCA_949715965.1. Taxonomy (NCBI): domain Eukaryota; kingdom Metazoa; phylum Arthropoda; class Insecta; order Diptera; family Asilidae; genus Dysmachus; species Dysmachus trigonus. The sequence goes on from OX454322.1 coordinate 55,803,112, forward strand.
ATGTATCGCTGCATATGGACAGATCTATACATACAGCAAATTTTGGGTAAATTTTGATGTAGATATTTTAATGCATTAGAAAGTAGGATAAGATATTAACTACAAATATTTATATTGTAAAGAAATTCCAATCGAAAATATAATAAAGCATATAAACCCTCTCTGTGAAAGACTTTTGCGGTGAAAAAAAATGCATATGATCTAACTCTTTCGAAGACTTTCGGATAACTGACCTGTCCGACTGCACTCCGATTTGAAGATTCCATGAAACACATGTTTAGCAGTAATAATAAAAATGTCATACTTACAGACTTTCCGTAAGCGACCACGCAGCGAGCAAATTTACTATGAACAACACCCGTAAGCCATACCAATTTCCGAAAAATCCGATCGTACACCCGATGTACTTAGGCTTCTAAATTCAGTAGAAAATTACGTTGTGGCACCGTAAAAATTCCTTTATGAACTAGTACAATTTCATGAAGACTAAGTAAATTTTCCTTGAATCAACAGGAAATTTTTCTTAGCATAAAAATTTACTGTGCTGTACAGTAAAAGTTCCTATGACGTTTCGGAAAAATTCTTGGATGAATAGTAAAAAATACTATGTCAACCGTATTTTATCTGTTATTCCCTCGTAAATTTTCTAGGAACTTGTCACTTAAGTCCGGATTACAGGGGATAGCACCGTAATTTTTATTAGAATTTTCTCTCAGTGTATGTGGTATACCTATTTCTACCAAGAGATTTCTTTTGACACCTTAATAATTTTATAACATCATTTAAATGATCTTAAATCATTTACACATAAATGTCAACACCATTTGAATTCTAAGGAGTCCTTATTTCAGTAACAAACCAAGAGAACTCCTTCGTTATAGCAAGTACATATATTCTAATGTTTACAATTTTGCATTTTACCATAAATTGCACTGATAACTTTTAAATCGAATTCTGACATTTACTTCACAGTGACTTAACTTCATACACACAATCGTGAAGAAAGGGCCAATTTCATTAACTAGCTACCAAAGTCAGAATATTCTATATATCATATCAAAAACAATGCTGTATTTTTTTCCTTCTTCACAAATAAAAATTCGTTTTAATAATAATAATAATAAGACAATAAGACAAATAGAGTTATTCGTTCTTTAAGTTTAACAAAAAATAATCGGAATAATCTTTCTTTAGGGAGATTTGATTAAGTCTAGCATCCCGACCTCTTTGTGTTTAACGTTAGTATACGAGTATGTCAATCTACGACAACTTTAACATTTTCGTTCATTGTCATCATTATCTTATTAAAAAAGCAAAAGAATTAAGAATTGATTGAAAGAACCATACATAACTGGATGGAAATTATATTAATAAGGCTAAATTCATTGAAAGATGTACAAATCAAAGAAATTGGTACTGTGTATCATGCGTTAAAACTGATACTGGTACTAGTGAACTTTAAACGTATCTAAAATGAAAGCCTGATTCTTGTGATAATACAAAATCAAAATAAAAAATTTAAAAAGTCTTAGGAAATTCTCTTTGAAATTTACTTCTGCCACAAAAAATGCAATCTACTTCAGTCAGTTTTTGAGCCAGTTGAAAACTTTTCCGTTTTTCAATTAAAAATAATTAATTGAACATTACGAGATAGCAAAAAATTCCAGATTTTTTTCAGACAAAAAAAAGATAAAGCAATTATTATAGTTCAACATTTAATTTGATTAAGAACATCATCAAAGATTTAAATGGGTGCTATATGTCTAAGTAGCGAATGAAGTCCATTTTTTTCTTTCAAAATGAATTTATTTTACTGTGTATACTCGTAAAATCCGGATTTTGTAGGGATCATCCACAGCAATTCGCTTTTTTATGTAAATAGCACTGTTAAATTGGTAATAAAACATAAAAGTTCTCAATGCTTGATCTTGAATCCAAAGCAACACAGATCTCTTAAACCAATCTGACTTTTATGAATGCTTTCACTTCAACACTGGCGTCTGTTGTTTTTTCGAAAAGGGAATTTTATTGTCGTTTTGTCAATAATATCCTAGAAATTTAATAACGATAAAAGCGCCAGTCCGTTGAGGCGTAGAGTGGAGGTGGAAGGAAAAGAAAACCTTCTGTCCGGCTGCAACTGACACGAATTGGCGTTAGGACCAAATGTAAATATCAAAAATCTCTTGGAATTCGTCTGGTTCGCTGGGAGTCGAATAAAACTCCTTTCCCAAGAAAGTGAAACAATTAAGTTTATCCGACCGGAAACTTCAGTGGGGATTGTCTGCGGTACACAACTTTCTCATAAAACTTTTCAGTTGCAGGCGAGACTTGAAAATAATCCGGCTGCAGACCTGCTGCTCATGGCAAGAAGTTTCAACTTAAACCACCCCGGCCATGTAAACTACTCTGTGGAAATAATTCCACTTTAGGGGAAGCAGCCCCGAAAAAAGATCTGCAGTCGGGCTTCGGGAAAAAAAATGCCCCGGAAAGGAGCTGCTTTTTTTCAGGTGCCCTTTTATGGAAGCCATTTGCCCTACCTTAATAGGTCGGAATTTTTCTCAGATGCACTCGCTCCGGAGGCGGTGCCTCTGATGTCGGGGAGCTTATTGAAATCAAAAACATTTCGTGACTGCTTAAAACTCTATTTTAATAAAGTATCGCAAAAAGGGCAAGCCCTAGCGACCGGCACTGGCTTATACCTCTCTAGCACAATTACACTTTTGAGGTGCTCCACGATTATGCTGCCGGGCTTCGTTGGTACTCCTACATATTCAAAAGAAATTTCGATTAAACTGCTTTCGTTTAATAGAGCCATTTCTTCCTCATGCAGTTATCGTTTCTTCTACCAATTTAAAACTAGAAAAAATTCGCTTATCTTGTTTGTAATCGCTAAAGTTGTTCTTGTTGCTTCCTTGACCATTCGCACACTTTTTGAACTCTCAAAGGTCTTTTTTATTATTACACAATTTTATTTAACTGAAAAATCTGCCTGAGGCCTTAGGGGGATAAGAAAGGGAAAAGAGCCCCCCCCCCCACTGATTACACTGTGCGACAACATTTAATATTTAATTTGTTACAAAACAAGTTATTTCTATAGGATTTTTTTCGTAGATTACGAATTCGTAAACAAAAATGTTCTATCACGTCATGTTTTTTTGGAAAATACAGAATATCGTGTTTCGACCATTTTTAAAAATTCAGCACAAAACAACGAAACGTGAAAAAGATCGTTGCACCACTCAAAAGAGAGCCTGAATTCTTATCGATATATATGAAATACCACTAATGTATAGCACTTACGAAGCATCTTCGGGATTAAGATTTTCATAAATCTGCGCAAACATTGATTTTCTTTCATTATCTATTGTATGAAGAAATCGGCTTATGGTAAAAAGTGAATTCCACGGAACATTTTGGAAAGAATTAAAGCCTCTCGTATTTTAATATTACCCGACTAGAACTTTGGTGGGGTACAGCTAGGATCCCTATGAGGCTAGCTATACTGCCTCGTGTGGATCCCATGAGGCTGCCGTATAAGGCGCACGAAGGGCAAATAACGCCTTGCCTCATTCGCGCATCATTATGAATGCCGCAAGTGGTCCTCGTTAGGCAAAATAATTGCTACCCGATTTAAGCATTTGTCATGAAAATTGGTACATAGGGGTTTTGCAGAATGCTGATCTCAAATCCGCTGTCCAAATTTAGAAATTCAAGATGGCGGATTCAATATGGCGACAAAAATTTCTCGTTTCACGGATTTTAATGAAAATTGGTACAATGATTATCTTGTGGTCACTGATTTTGAATGTTATCAAAATTTACGATTCCAAGATGGCGGATTCAATATGGTGAGCAATAATTCTCGATTTTAACGGATTTTAATGAAAATTGGTACAATGATTATTCTGAAGCAACTAATTTCGAATTATATTAAGATTTGAAAATTCAAGATGGCGTATCCATAAAGGGGTTTTCGGGTTGAAACAAATTCTAGAATATAACAAACTAGCACTTTTGAGAAGTATGAGCCTAGGTGTATATTTGATGTTTGCCTAATCCAACCCCCGTAAGGCAAATGGTGGGAATGAAATATCATTGTAAGGTTATAAATGCATTAGGTTTGCCTCATAAGACCCTTGTGAGGTAAACCTCACTTCAGTATCGCTGATTTTATTTTATTAGGTCCTTATGAGGAATCTATGGGGAAATCCCTCTATCGGCACAACCCTCACCTGCCACATGAGGCCCACACGCTTCATGAGGCATGCCCCCTATAAATTCTAGTCGGGTATAATTAAAAGGTTCGTGCGTTTATTTGAGATACTTTACAAGGTCGTACAACAATTTTTTTTTTTTTATATATTTTGCAAAAATGGCTAAAATACGGTCTTTTATACTTTTCAAATCTATTTTTTTCAAAAACGTGGCATGATAGGACATTTTTGTTTGCGAATTCGTAATCTACGGGAAAAAATTCGATTAAAATGACCTATTACTAGTTCTGTTACGTAATCGATGTCATACAGTGTTATGGCCGTTATATTTGTTTATCGTCAGGACTAACCCTAGTAACAATTTGACCAAGCTTCATCTCTTAATAATTAATCCCCAAGGGATGAGAATTTATTTTTAAAAATTTCGAAAAAAATTAAAAACTTTTGAACTGGTTGACCGATTTGAATGGGTTTTTGACATGTCACTGAAGCGCATCACAGAAACAAATAAAACATACATTTTTATGTGTTTTGTAGATTCTGTTGTCGTAAAGTCACAAACATTTTTTTTTACTTTATGTTATAATTTTTTACAATATATATTTTTTCCTGTGTCTTTACTGAGACTGAGAAAACGTATCCAAGAAAAGCAATCTTTCTCCTGTTTTTAAAAATTGTTATTGCTTTTTCTACCGGTAATATTCTTATATCATAGCTTGTACATAGTTAAAAATGTAAATCTTATTTTGTACAACTAGTTCTAATTAAGTAATAAATAAACTAAAATAACTAAGTTCAGGCAATAGGTTTTAGATGTAAACACAGCTTTAGTTGTGATTGGTCGTGCTATACTTTGTAAGATTATCAATCCTACCCTGTGTTCTGATTAGGATTCAGAAAATATACCTTAAAAGATTTTATCCGGGTGTTTATTTTGAAAATTTGATGCACTCAAAAAAATGGCACATGCACCTGAATTCAGAATTAAGTGATATAACTTTAAAACTTTACTTTTGAATAATCATACCATATAGATAAAAGCTTCAACGATATCATTGCTGTGCTGTAATTTTGTATATGCTGATTTAAAATATGCTATAACCTGACAAAAATACCAAATATATGCGTTTTTAAAATTGGTTGCGGATCGTTGTACATTTAATAATATTAATAAATAAAATTTTAAGGCTACATTAATAATTACTAGTTCCATCTGGCAATATGTTATTCTGAATACTTTCCTCCACATAGTTGCAAGTATGTGTGCAGCTATATATTTCCAGCTTTGTGCAAATAACAATTTTCGTTGTTATAGTTAGAGATTATATTCTTAAAATAAAAAGGAAAATGTTTAAAGCAATGTCGTTTACCACAATATAATTGCCAAGAAGCTATTTTATCAATATCCTCCGATGTCCGATGACTTATAGTGCTTTCAGTAACTCCACTTCCCATCAAAGGAGGATTTTTTAGGCAGACGGTTTCCGAACAAACGTTGATCACAACACGAAATGCAAATAATGCATTTTGTTTTGAATACGTTTACAATTTTGCTTCATAATTGTTTTTCGTCAAATTGGATGAAATGAAAGTTGTTTACTTCAAAATTTAATGCGAAACGTAGTTAAATTAATAATTATCGGCATTGGCGCCAAATTTTGTTATATTTGCTCGGTGTATGTAATTTTTTCATCATTTTATTTCTTCTGATTATACTCCTCCATTTTTACCCGACTGCGCGCCAACAAATACAGGGTTATGTTTTTCGCGCGTATCTAGGCATGTGAGATTCTTTATACCCTCGAATTATCCCAACGGGTAGATAGATTTTAATCAATGAGGTATCTATCGATTTGTCTAAACGATGCATCAGATTCACGTTTTACTTGCTGTGACTCCTGCTACATGTATGTCTCCGACTGCAATTATTTGTCATATTTTATTGTATGATTTTTTACAGATTCCACGACTGTATCCATCATCTTTTAATTGGCAGGATCAAGATGGACAATAACAATCACTATTTTAATTTAAGGAGAGAGGATTTCCATTACACATTCTACTATGTTCCTACAGCATCTTGTTTCCATCTTTTTAGTTCGCATTTTACCCAGTTGAATTTTTTAAATTTTTTTTTTTTTTTGTATATTATTAATGTGTCTAACATTTGAAGTGCTTCTGATATATTAAATTTTAGTGCTAGCGGCAGTCAATGGTTAGTTGTCTGGAATGTTAAGTGTTTGAGAAATTTGTAAGGAGCCCGAGATGACTTGCTTTTAGCTTACATGCATTATGCATGTAAAGAATGCAGTCCTCTGCATAATGAGACCGATGCGATGGATCCGCCAGCGCAGGCAACCTTCAGTATCCCAGAAAATTAAGGGAGAATCTAATGAGTATCTACGTGCCACATCTTGAAATACTTGGGACTTGGGAGCCACTGCCTGCCTTGAAGAGCTCCCAAAAATCCACAAACGGATGAAGTAAAACAGGCGGCGAGGCGAGGCGCCCGGATTCACAAAAGCGTCCCAGGAAGGAGAGGTAAAAACAATTTTGAAAGAGGGAAAAACTTTTCGGCTGCGGTTGCTCCTGGGCACTATGCTTGGCGTGGATGCGGAAGAAGTTTTCATCAAGAAAATAATTTCCACCGATAATTAAACGGCGAGAACAAGCTTTAATTCCACAAGATGACTCACACCACTGTCGGCAGGACCAACTTCGGCAGTTCATAAAATGTTCTTTAGGCGGGGGCCTAGCTCATTACGATTTAAATAGAGTTTCTTGTTTTTCCGAGTTCCTTGGAACGCTTCTCTTATATACGAGTATATGTCGAAGACGGCGCTGCATCACGCCGCCAACACGAACCTCGACGCCCAAAGTCCTCTTCAACTCTTTATAGGAAGGTGCGGTTTTCACGCTGAGTTAAGTAGGCAATAAAATGAAGTTAACTTAATATTACGAGAATTATGGGAAAATTGTTTTGCTTTCTTCTCGAATTTGTTTAATGTTATTTAAATGCTGTGATTTCATTCCTCCTCGCTGCGTCTTAGAGTCGTTGCAGTAATTATGCTCAAAGATTTTCAGCTGAGAGCGTTCTTCACTTCTGAAAGAAAACTTAATAATAAATAATACGGAGGACTACAAACCACGACTGAGTTATAGGATAGGGTTCTGAATAAATTTTATAGGACAAAAAGTGCTTATAATTAGCCAAAAAACACATGTGAATTTTTTCAGAATTTGTCGGAACATTTTTGGAATTTTTCAAAATTTGGCCAAATCCAAAAACCAAAAATAGTCGAAAAATTCTGAAACAAATCACACGAGTTCTTTGACTAATTCAAATTATTTTCTGTTCTATACAATTTCTTTGTAAAGTTGATCCTTTTCGTGTAAAAAAGTCGCGACGTTTTTTATTACATTGCTGTACAAAATGGCCATTTTGCAAAAACTTAACTAAAAAAGAACTTTCAAAACTATGTTTTGAGAATATCTAGACATTCGGACCGCGATTTCTCGTGGTTATATGATCATTCAATAGGAGCAACAACAAGATAATCAACTTTGAAAAGAAAAAAGACTAACAAAAATTAGCAGTTTTTTGAAAAACCCATAAAATAATAGGGTTTTAGGAGCTTTTATGCCAAACAAATGCCGGATTCTGAAAGAACATCCCCAAAAACCTCCTACACACGATTTTGGAAGAAAATCGCCCCAATTTTCTATTCGAATCGTACAATTGAACTTGGGTGCACAAAATTCTCGTTTTGCGCATTAATAGGTTAAGGTCCATGGTCAAGGTCAACCAAAAATGTTTATGGTTGTAATGACATGCCTTGATAACTACCCACAACTTTTGTGTTCAAAGATTTCTGTTAGGGGCCTTGGTTTCCGAGTTAAGCGACTAGAGACTTCGTGAAGCGTACTTGGGTCTACAGCAAATGTCTCACACTTCACCCCCCCCTATATCTCCGCAACTAATCATAGGATGACTTCGGGCCCATTGAGACTTTTGATCAGCAGGTTGAGAACTATAGAAAGATATTCTGCAAAGTTTCAGCAAATTTGACGGGGACCCGATTTCCATACAATTTGTACGGAGTCCTTTGTAAATTGCACAACAACTTTGTACAAAATTGTCTCAAATCAAGTAATCATTTAATTTCAAACCTGTTCTCCTAAACATTATGATGTCTTATTTTCTTATATTTAAATGAAATATTTAAAATAGTTTTTATGACTTTGGAAGGATCTTTTATTGATCCCCATAGCTAATTTCCCCCTAAATTTAGAAAACTAATAAAATAATTTTAGTAGTTTTACAATCTCGAAGCTTCCTTTGTTATACTATGTGTCTATTCTGTTCTAATTGAGCAATGAAGTTCGAGTAAAGTCTCCGAATACACCTCGAAACCTTTGCAACCTTTGTTTTCTTGCTGCCCTGGATATCCGCTTACGTAATAAAGGATGTTTTTTAAGAGGTACCGGTTTTCCGATAGGGATACTTGTCGAATGAGCTGTCATTGATTTTAAGTGTCAATGACTTTTTTATTCGGTAATCATCATTGAGTGGTATACACCGCAGCAACGCTTCCCAATCGTGAAAATTCATTTCCGAAATCACGACTCAATTATAAGAAATTATGGATCGAATGATCGCTCATTAAAACGTGCTGTTCGTCGTGTTATTGAAAATTGTGTTTCTAAAACTTCGGGACATTGATTTATTGAAAGGCAAATTTAGCAAAAATCTTATTTCAAAAAATGGACCTGTCAATTGGCCACCAAGATCGTGTGATGATTTGTGTCAACAAAAGACGTATCTTTGCGGATATACGGCCCCAAATGCTCGCAAAAGTGGTCAAAAATTGGACGCGTTATTCATATGCCCCAAATTTAATTTAACTATTAAATGATAAATAACTATCTTTCAAATAAAACCAAATTTATGACCACTTTCTTAGTTTTTATGTGTAATTATATAAATTCAAAGTCCTGATGAGCTTAAAAAAACACCTTTTACTTCTCACTCAACGTCCAATTAAATCTCAGATTTTAAAGAACTCCAATTCTAATCACTGTATCTATTTTATGAATCTTTGTATATTTTATATTATCTTAGCAAACTAACAAACTAAAAACTAAAAAAATGAACAAATCATATTTTATCACTGTAACCAAATATAATCATTCAATAGCCCATTCGCCTTTTCTAAGATTATTATATATATAATATTTTTATAAATAAACTACATATACAGGGTGTTCAGAGGTGGGAGGTCAATACTGAAGGGGGTGAAAGGTCAGACCGAGACAAGCAAAAAATCGTATGGGTGGGGGGGGGGCATCTCGCACCGTTTGGCAGTTACAGGGTGATTCGTAAATCAGGATTTTGCCTTATATGGGAACCGCTCTTGTATTTTTATCTTTTTTTCTACGCATCGCAGCGGCCCCAAACTGATTTCAAAAAATCACTATTTGGAAGCCCTTTCCAAAAAAGTTTACACCACCCCCCTATCCCAACCCCTTGGCCACAATCCCCCCTGGAAGTTGAAAAAATTAACTTTTATTTAACGATTTTTCACCTTTCGCCCCACTTTTCTCCCAAATTCATGTTATTAACATACCTACTTTTTATTTTTTTTAAGTTGCCTATCTAATTACCTTTCCAAAAAGGTGCAACATGCCCAGGTAGAAAGGGGTTGCAAAAGTCCTGAAATTAAAACATCCTCACAGGTACCTAATTACTTTATTGCACCATAATGGAAAAAGTCGTTAAGTAAACAATTTTTATGACAGCAAGTTCGGAAATGTTTGTTTAGGAAACAGAGGTAGTACATTTTTATTATTTCAGCAAAACAGTAATAAAATAATAAATGTAATCCCGTTAAATAGCGTTATTAGTTTATTATATCCAGTATTGACTCTTAAGTATCCTGACGCTCCGTTTCTAATACCTCCTATGAATTATGGTATAAAAATGGGTAAGTTTGAAAGGACATTGATCACAGTTGAAGAAGCAATCGATAAAACCGGGTGTTTAATAGAAAAAATTAAGATAAAATGGCAGAATTCAGTGTTGACGAGTATGCCGATATAATTTACGTGCACGGTTTAGTAGAAGGAAATGATAGTGAGGCCGTACGAGAATACCAAAGGAGATTCCCGAATCGGCGGGTACTCAACAGAAGGGTATTTTCAAGGACTTTCAGAAGGTTAAAAGAAACCGGAAGTGTAACCACCCACAGAGCAAAAACGCGAGCAGGAAAATCGGCCGATTCAGCGGACCCCGACCAACAAATCCTCAACATCGTCAGGAACAGCCCTGTAATAAGCATCAGGCAGGTCGCACGAAGGTCAGGATTGTCTTCAGGGAGAGTTTGGACCGTTGTGAACCGAGAGGGACTACATCCATACCACCATATCCCGGTCCAAGCACTAGGGAAGGAGATTCCGAAGGACGATTGCAATTCTGCACTTGGCTGTTCGAGTCTGACATCGAAAACAGAAGGTTTCTAGACCGAATTCTGTGGACGGATGAATCGCAGTGCACCCGGGATGGCATCACAAACTTACACAACCTCCACACCTGGTCAGATGTGAACCCACATAGGACCAGGTGTCGGTCCTTCCAGCAAAGATTTAGTGTCAATGTCTGGGCTGGCATCATCGGCAACCAGTTGATAGGACCCTTCATCTTGCCCCAAGTGCTGAATAGTCAGCTATATTCGGACTTTTTGGAGAATACCCTTCCGGATTTGTTGAAGGACATCCCCCTGGCCACCAGAAGCGCAATTTATTTACAGCTCGACGGAGCACCTGCGCATACTGGGAACATTGTTAGGGCAAGGTTAAATGAAAATTACCCAGAGCGCTGGATTGGACGAGGTGGACCGATTCCTTGGCCTGCTAGGTCACCGGACCTTACTCCACTGGACTTTTTCTTATAGGGAATGATGAAAGATGATGTTTACTCAAGAAAAATCAACACCAGACAAGAATTAGTTACCAGGATTGGGACTGCAGCCACGAAAATACGGGAGAGACTGGCTACCATAGACCTCAAACGTGAAATAAAACGAAGGCTACTTGCATGCATCGAAACTAGCGGAGAACATTTTGAACAGCTTTTAAAGGACAAACGTTTTAATTGTAATTAGTTTTTCAGCGAACAAAATGTATTTTTTAGTAAACTTAAGTATAATTTCCTAAAAATTCGAAATATCATGATATTCTGTAAAAGGATTTTTGTAAATAAATTTTCGTATCCTTTTCCTACCTGGGCATGTTGCACCTTATTGGAAAGGTAATTAGATAGGCAACTTAAAAAAAATAAAAAGTAGGTATATTAATAACATGAATTTGGGAGAAAAGTGGGGCGAAAGGTGAAAAATCGTGAAATAAAAGTTAATTTTTTCAACTTGCAGGGGGGATTGTGGCCAAGGGGTTGGGGATAGGGGGGTGGTGTAAACTTTTTTGGAAAGGGCTTCCAAATAGTGATTTTTTGAAATCAGTTTGGGGCCGCTGCGATGCGTAGAAAAAAGATAAAAATACAAGAGCGGTTCCCATATAAGGCAAAATCCTGATTTACGAATCACCCTGTAACTGCCAAACGGTGCGAGATGCCCCCCCCCCCCACCCATACGATTTTTTGCTTGTCTCGGTCTGACCTTTCACCCCCTTCAGTATTGACCTCCCACCTCTGAACACCCTGTATATGGGACATTTCACGTCAAACGGATCACCGGCGCCCTCAAAATTTGAATAAACCGATTGAGATAAATAAGGGCTCAAATTGTTCGTCTAAATGAGAACTTTCGAAAGCCATGTGGTATTTTTTAAAATTCAACATGGCGGCTCCAATATGGCGGCCGGAAGACAGAGAAAAATCGAATGTCCAGTAAAAAAAGCTTGCAAAAATAAAAATTTGCAACCGAGCGGATCGGATTTTGGCTCAGATTGCAGCTGATGGGTCATTAAAAGTTCGGTATGGTAGGTAGGGTTGGATGTTGATACCGATACCGATACCGAACTTTTAGGGACCCATCAGCTGCAATCTGAGAGAAAATCCGATCCGCTCGGTTGCAAATTTTTATTTTTGCAAGGTTTTTTTACTGAACATTCGATTTTTCTCCGTCTTCCGTCCGCCATATTGGAGCCGCCATGTTGAATTTAAAAAAATACCACATGGCTTTCGAAAGTTCTCATTTAGACGAACAATTTGAGCCCTTATTTATCTCAATCGGTTTATTCAAATTTTGAGGGCGCCGGTGATCCGTTTGACGTGAAATGTCCCATATATGTATGTGATATAGTTTGTAGATTTTTATTGTTATTATATGCATATATAATACTTTTAGGGACTAAGTAAAAGTCTTGTAAACAGGCATTTAAAAATCTGATTTATTAAATAATTAAATAAATGAATTTTATATGATAATAAAAATTTTCATACATTGTTTATCATAAACAATCTAGTTGCAATTTATGTCCTTCTTTCAGTGCTTAACCAAAATGGGTCAATTTCTCTGACAAGTATTTTTAAACTGAATTCCTGTTCAGAAGTAGTCATCTTCTGTTATATATTATATATATGTATCATACTTTTTCTACAGAGCGAAGCGCACAAAACTCGGGATAAACTTTTCCGAGGATTTTATTCGAAAAATTTATTGACATGACGTACTTATCTGGTCCCATACTCCATACAGTCGCCGCATCCACGCTGGACTTGGGCGTTATGTTCCGTCCGGGTACAATTTCATTTCGTCGAAGGGTCGGAGGGGGAGTAATAGGGTCTGCTGGCGCAGGGCGAACATGTCTTGGAGTTTCATAGCTCCCCTTATGCAGTGCTTTGAAATTTACTCACTATTTTACGAGGGCTTCATGTGCCCGAAATGACTAGTAATACCCTGCAAGTATTCTATGATTTGTTACCCAGGGGTTTTGGGGTCGAATTGAATAAAATGGGACGAAGGGTGGGGAATGAGGTCCAATGTATGTGCAGCACTGCATCCGCTAGAAAGGATAGGTATCTAGTTTGATATGATGCACATTCCGCAAATGCATCTATTTTGTGGTTATCAAAATACAATTGGCAAGCGAATTTATTTACATTGCTGGTCGTTACCTAATCATCGCGAACTCATTCGCACTGGTGAGCTACATACGCTGGAGTCGACAGAAAACAAAATTCATTTCGAGAGATAAAACCTTAATTAAAAAACATTTGCGTGAATAAACAACATTTTATCGGATAAATTTTACAAGTTACCGCAGGACAGGGCTTTATAGAATTTTCAAATGTAATAAAAACAGGCGTTTGTAATGTTCAAATACAGCGCAGTGATAATGCATATTTCAATATGTGCCCCGATAAACTGATGTCTAGAAGTTGTGCCCTCTGTCCATGGGGTAATCGGTGTACAAAATTTAATCATTGCAAATCATATGCTAGGAATTATTTAATAATTTCGATTATAAAATTAATGAAAGAAAGTGCCGTAATTCCCAGTACTGATAACGATAAAGTTTCTGTAATGGTTTATTCTAGAGACTTCAAATAGTACTCTGGTAATTAGCTGTTTAAAAATTAAAAGTATAGTAAAATTATCTATATAAAAAAAATATTACTTGACTGAAATAGTACCATTAATCTAGAAAAAATATTGATTAAATTATTGAAATAAAAATTCTTGAAATTTAATGAAAGCTGGTCAATCGGTTGTTAATGTATTTGATTGGTTATCTATGTGTTCCTGCCCTTAAGGGGGTAACCCACTGTTGAAAAAAAAAAATTTCGATTTTTTTCTTTTTATATATTTGGATAGATTAGCACTTCAAGAATATGTGTGTAAGATTTCAGATCGATATCTAAATAATTGTTCTTTATACAGCTCTCACAGTCCACCTCCGTTCAATTACGATTTCGGAGCGCGCGCGGCCTTGTAGCAGCTCAAACAGCTGCCGCGTGGATTACCTATTATAATACTTTGTAAATGTATATTACATAATACACTAATACATAGTTCCTTATACTATTATAATTAGAAGGTACCCACTATCACCTGGGATTCGCTGATTAAGGTTTAGTTGACAATTCTTTTACTTATGTCACAAAATTTCTTTGAGAAAACTTTAAATGCGTTTTTCTCAAAACGCTCTTTTTCTGTGCGCGTCGTAAAATTGTGAAAAAACTATTCGGCCGATTTACTTCAAATTTTGAATACACCTTTATTAAATACTTAACTATAGAAGTAACCTATTATTAGAGTAAAAAAACAAATTTTGTTGATTTAGGATCAACTTTTTCGTGTTAAAACATAACGAAAATCGATACATCAATGTTCGAACGTGCACTAAATCATCAGATTTTTTTTTTTTGCTGTAAAAATAGGTTACTTCTATCCTTTATAACAAATATTGAAGGATTTTTCTTTGGTAGGTGTTTGCAAATGCATACTTTGGCCAGGATTTTATGAGGCCCAATGTGCATGTTTTTTTTGGACTGCGTGCGCGCTGCATCGTAACGGCCGCCATTTTGTAAATTTTTTTTTTTATAATCAAAATGTAAACTTTAGTCCTCAGTAAAGAAGTATGGAAAAAATCGAAAAGATATCTCTGATAGTTTTTTTTTACCGATTTTTTAAAAAAGTTCCATTTTCTGGGCTTCAACAGTGGGTTACCCCCTTAATTTAACTCTGTACTCGTTGGACTGATTGTAAAGAAAAATAGATTGAAATAATGAAAGACGATATTTGTGCCCTGGATACATTTCTAGACATAAATTTACAATCAAAGAAATATTCAATACAAAACAAGAACTGCAAATATATCTCAATATCAAAATTTCAAATCCGGGCGATTGTACTCTCAATTTACGACTACATATGAAACTAAACATCGATTAAGTCGCAATAATTTTCCTGCAGATGCATTTTCACGTATGTTCCTAGCAGCAGGGACTAAATATGATCTATAAATTATTTTGCAGATTGTGCTGGACTTGTTATCAATAAAAGCTTAATTAAGACAGAAAGCTTTAATCCATTCCACTATGTCACATGAGCACTCGTTTATCGTAAACATTACAGATAACAAATTTGATTCGTATATTTGAAAGTAAGATAAAGAATTACAATCGAATACTTGAAAATAAGGCGATAAATTAAAACTATTGAAGTACTTAAACTTTATCAAGGATATTTTTATTATTAATTGCGATCCTCATGGAAGAAGAATATCTAAATATACTTATACAAATTATAAAATTTGAAATTTTGAATTTTTAATTTTTTTTAATTAAGTTTATGGCACATGAGAGGGATGTATATAAAAAATCCATTAGAGCAAATTTTTTATTTTGTACATTTTTATACATTGTCGATTGTGAACAATGCCAAGAAATTTGAATTCTTCGGTATGCAGAAACTAATCTTCTAAAGTGTGTCATTAATACCAAATAATTTTGTATTTTATGCGTTGAAGCGACAGGAGAGCTTTTAGGAATTCCAAAAACAGATTTTAAAAAAAATTTAACAGAAATAAAAATTGTATGTTAAGTATGTCAGTCTTTTTGGCTGTGAAATAATAAATGCCTAGAAATCTGCAATATATGGAATATCTAAAGCAAAATCTGATAAGCTTCAGAATTGATTGTTACCCATATATAGGAATGGGTTGGGCCAATTTTAGTGCAAGTGGTTAAAATAAATAAAATCGATCTTGTATTATAGTATTGGCGCGATATTGTAGCCACTTGAAAAATAAAAATAAATAAACGAAAAAACTTTTTAAAAATAAATAAACGAACTGATTTCAACAAAAGAGGTGTCGTTGGATTCGTCTCATCCAGAATGTGTCCTAGGCTATATGACATCACAGAAAATTCAATATTGCAGACGCTAAACGACTTGATATCTAATCGTTGGCCCAAAAACTTTACGAATGATGTATTGTTGGCTTCGTCTTAATGTTACATGATGTCAACATGGCAGATATGATTTACAAAATACGCAAAGCAAAAAACATAAAAATAAGACGAGTTTGGTATCAAATGAAAGTTTGTAATATAATATTAAAAAATTATGTAATTTACATACATATAAAGAAATGTACCATTTACACAGTTAAACTAATGTTAAAGAAAAACTAATTTCGAAATTTTCGCCAATTTACAAAATTTCATAGTTGTAGATCCCAACATAAATAAAAATAAAATTAACAACTTATAGGCGATTACGACCCTAAATGCGTTTTAAGGGTACTTCCTTCAAAATTCTTAAATAAAACATTATTTGTTAGATTTTTTTTTTTTATATAAAAGCTATATATCGTATTGAAAAACACTTTTGGTGCTTTATTTGTACATCTTTGTAGTATACAAAATTATTATGAAAGAAATCAGCGATCCTTATGAGTTCCCCTTAAAAATTGTTTTAAATAGGAGGCATTAGAATTCGTAACACACTGAGAAAAAAAGTATATACAACAAAACTGACTTGATTAATTTTTAAGCCGTTTGCTAGGTTGCTTGAAAAAAAAAATTGCTTAATTTTGACTTTGTCTTTTAAGTTAATTTTAACTAAATTAATAGTTAATATGATTCATTTTAAAGCAATATAACAAAGTACTTATTTAAAACTGATCCATGTACTCTTAAACAAGTAAGCTTCGTTAATATAACCATGAAGTTTGTTAAAAGTAGTTATTAAAAATCTTGAACAAAACTTGGTTAATTTTGCTAGTGCAATTTGTTACGCAAAAATCAACAGAATTCATTTGTTTGTAACTAGGTAGGCTGAAAACCTGCTTAGTTTATGGCTTAGCTTAAACTTGGTGTTTAGTACTATTCACCAGTGTTTTTTTCCTCAGTGCAAGATTATCTAAAATAAATTCTTATAATATACGAATATAGCCATCGTCTTATCCACTATAGAAGCAAAAAAATAATTTCTAATTTTTCAAACGAATTTAAAGTTAAAATTTAGGAAATATTAGTGCCCATTATATTGTTTATAAAAAAAATGATTAAACCAAAATCTATAATTATGAATAAGGTCATAGCGACTTTAATGACAAGTAGAATGCATCAACATTTTTCGAAATGTGCGGAGTACTTCGTATTATATGGTATAATCAATAAAAAATTTTTTCACAACATTCTTGAAACAATATATCATACAATTAAAATATTTTGATGGAAGAGTACCCTTAAAGAAGTTACAAACAACACTTCACTCTCTCTATATGAAAATTCTTCAAACATCATTTGCTCATCTCAAACAAATAAGATTAATGAATGACGACATGTGACTGGGGCCATATAATTACCTATATTTATTTCAATAATGAATGTAGTAGGCAAATGCAAATGATTTTCAATTTTCATATAAAAACAGTGAAGTCTTGTTTAAAACTTGTTTAAGAGGATTTTAATGTCGTAGTCTTTTTTTTAGCTTTTAACTTTATTTTTTACAATATGTGTAGATGAAAATATGAAAGAGAAGGCATAGCATTGTTGTATTTTGCGTATATTCTTATTTGAAGATACTTCTCCTTTATTTTGACATTTCCTTAAATTCAACAATAAATTGTTCTTGAAATCCCAGTGGAGAGATTTATGCAAAGTTCAGGTGATTCTTCACCGAGTGCAAAACTATTTCTATATTTAAAGTTCGGAAGCATTGCACTTTAATCTGCTTCCGAGTGGAGTCCCATTGAACGAAAACATCTCATTAAAACTTGAGCCGGGCACGAGGACAGTTCCTGTGACCGGAAGATTTAATGGCCATAACTATCCGCTTTCAACTTGCGACGTACTGACAACACAAAGAGCTCAAACTGTCCGAAAATTGTTAGCATTTCAGGACGTCTAGATGTTAAACTTTTATTTCAACGAAGCGCAGGACTGGGGCCAACCCGAATGTTCCCAAAAAGTACACACGTGCCCGGGCCCGGCCGTCATCACATCATTGTCATATGCACCTGGGCTCGGAGGATCCTCTTATAAATAATTCTGAAGTAATTTTGCCGCCAACAGGAATTCCAAAGTTATGATTTATGACCTGATTAGCCTGATTAGTCCCGACTTGGGAAGGGCGGTAAATAGTTCGCCCGCGAGACGTTCAGAGCGCGCAACTTTTATGAGTGTTTAGTGTCACAACTTGGCAATGGTTCGGGCGAAGTGTTGACGGCTACTTGGCCGAGGTGGGAAATTTTTCGCCAGAATTGGGCTCAAAGGACCGGGAAGTGCACGAGACCGGCCGGATTATTATCTACAGTCGTTTGCATTAATTCGGCACTTAACGAGACGAAGTCGTTAGAGATGGCGATGGCGACGGCGGGCGATGGTCGTGGCCACTCTGCCTGCATGGCACCGGGACGTTCTAATGAGCTCCTCGGAACGACTTGCTTGATGTGCCAGCCGGGAGTGTGCGACGTGAGCTCGGAGTTGCTAAAACCTAATTAAATTAAATCGCCCAATAACTTGTAACTCCCAAGTTTGTCCAGCACTTCTCCCGTAATGACAGCATCAGCAAGATTTGTCTTGTACGCGCTACTCCTCTTGAACTCTGAAATGCCCGACTAATTAACGATGTTTGCAGAGTTTTACGTAGTTTGGGGCCCCGCCTTGGTACAGCTACAACCCTCCAGGATCTTTGCAATACGGATGCCTGCCATCATAATATCCTGGGCAGCCCTGCGTATAATGCTTTCAGAGTCATGAAATTGGTCAAAAAGTGTGTAAATAAAACCATGGAATGCTTTTGTATATGCGAGGACGGCAGAAACGACGAGTAATTGAAAAACCCTAAGTAGCAACCGAAGGAACAGACGGGCAGAGGGAGAAATGTTACGTAAACCGGGCACCGAAAATTCACCGGCGACGGCGGGCGTCCCGACGCTCTATACCGAAAAGTCGTTGAAACGAGCCAATTTTTCAGGGCCGCCCCTAAATTCCCCCGCTCCATTTTCCACGCACGTCGACAAGACGAATATGTTTGCCGACTTAATGAATTCTTAAAATGTAATTATTTCGGGACTGCGGGGGAATGATGCGGGAATTCCCTACGCTCGATAAAATTTTGAATGCCTATAACCGCATTCCGGAGATGCTGTGGCCCGATGGAAAAATCTACATATTGCGGGCCAGGCGGAGCTCCGGGAATGCTCACCCCGCTCTGCTCCACTGGGGCGCAATAAGCGGAGGAGCCCAAACGAGTTGTTATTCGTCCGGAATCATATCGTTCTGCGTCCTAATTTAGCCTTATGAATGACATTCTTATCCCATTCAGGGCCGCATTTAGCTTTCTTGCCGCCGCTGATGGATGGCTCATTTCGGATGGAATTACCTCATAAAGGAACATCGTATTTTTTAATATAACCCCGACGCTGCGAAAACTACGCATTTTTGTGTACACGGTCATTTCGCAGGGAAGTGGCGCTTCGAAATTGCTCTCTGGAATGAAATTGATATCTTCCTCATGTACCTGTCGTACCGCAGCAAATTCTTGATACTTTTACGTATTTGAGTTTCAAAGTATAAAATTACACATTTTAGTAAGCTTATTATCAATATAGAGAATTATGTGTGGATTTTTGTCGCAACAGCTATTGTTTACTTAAGAGTACACGTGTTTACTTACATTGAACTCCATCATAAGATTGATACGAAAAAGTAGTTATTTGATTACTATTGTATATTTCCTGGCCGTTGGGGTTTGTTGAGGCATATATTAAATGAATAAGGATCTTGATAGATAGATATTTTTCAGTGCCACTGTCAAATTAAACGCCAATATTATGTATATATGTACAAGGTTATTCAATAAGTCTTGTCGTGTGATTTGAATTTGAGGGCAGAACAAAATCAAATATTTTATCATAAAAAGCATAAGTTCTGACAGGTCGAAGAGAAATTTTTACACTATCGTGTTGAGTATACATAAATGTCAGAAGTTTACCTAGCTCCAGGGTCTCGGTAAAAAATGTTTGAATTGTTGTTGGGGAGAAAGTCTGTCAAAGTAGGAAAACAAATATAATACGCAAATGTTTAACACGTTGACTGCCACGGTAGTCACACGATTCGGAGCTTACCTTTTCAATTGGGCCAAGTAGTCAGCAGTAACCCGCGTTACTCACTTTTTTAGTTTATAATATAATATTTATCTTATTTAAACTATTTTTTAAAATTTTAGACATTGTGCAATAAAAAGTACCTTATTTAATATTTTACCATTTGAAGTATACTAAGAATAATGGAAATTATACTGTGGTCTCCTGAGCGACCCATATAAGATGTGCGTAGCATTCACCATGTTAACCTGAAGGCTTTTTTTCTATTTATATAGGAAAACAATAATTCCTAAGGGGTGTAGAGGCACTGTGTGAAAGGATATAAGATAGTCATAACTACTGCTCTATTCTCCTCATTTTGTTTGGGAAAATTAACCTTCCGCAAGAAATCGATTAATTTTCGTTCACATTCAACTGTATAAATTTCATCTCCCTTTGGTCCAGGAAATTTGCGAAGTATAAATTCACCAGAGAAAATTGTTTCAACTCAATTAACCTCGAGTAAAAAGTTTGCTATTGGCACAGGCCCAAAGTGTCATTATTAACAAAACATTGACAATTTGTTTTATTACTCTATGACAAATAACTTGATCATAGTGATATTTTAAATTATTTGATATGGTGTCTTTTAAGCGGTCCATAAACGATCCATATTATTGTGCAATATGAATATTTTGACGGCTGCCCATATACGTTCAATATTATTGCACAATAAATTGAATCGTATGGAGGTAATATTGATGGTTGTGTAATATTTTGCGCAATCACGAGAACAGACGTATAATTTGCTTGGCAATATATTGTCAGTCCGCACTTGCACCACCCTTTTCAGCACTACGAAACCGCTTGAGTTCTTTCCGGAAGTTTGTCCGCAAAGAATTTATTTTTTTGACAACATATTGCTTGTTGGCATCCGGGTATTTTTCGCAATATTTTTGGCAAAAAGGGCTCCGAGCATCTCTTCGTTTTCTCATCACGAGTATCCCCCAACAAGAATTTTAAAATTTCACAGAAGGCACGATATTTTCCAGGTTAGGCAATATATTTAAAAAAATTTTGATTTCGTCCAATATATTGCACAACCTTTCAGTATTGTCTACACACGATCAATTATATTGCACAAACCCAGATATGCGCAATAATATTCACCGTTTATGGGTCGCTTTACGAAAAGCGATTATCGTGCCACTTTATACTATAACTTCAAGCATGGTTTAACAAGTTCAACCCGGCGTAAACTTTACAACTATTAATTTGCAACTTTATATAATGAATACCGTGCATCTTACAGTTTTCATCCCTTATAACCACCAAAAAGAGATGTGAAGTATTTGTCACTCTGTCATAAGCATTGACCTCTTATTTATTTTCAGAATTTAATTTATTCTGAACTCTTTAGCCCGCAAAATTGTGTTTTTGAAAAACTACCGAATTTGACCACTTTTTGGGTTTTTGTTTTGAGATGGTGATGAAATTTGACCTTAGATAACAAAAGTATTTAGGTTTTTATCCTCCTTATTATATTTTTCCCCATTTTCACCTGTTTTCGAAAGCTAAAACAAATTTTCAGGAGTTTTTAAAAATAAATAAAAAAGTTGTCCGAGCTTAAAGTTGACGGACAAAAAACGATAAATTGGGACAATAAGGGTTAATGAGGTTTGCAGGGTCTGACTTAAGAAAATTACAGGATGTTGAATGAAAAAAATATCCGTATAAATAAAATCACCCGTAGCTCGTAAATAACGCAATTTAGAGGATGTCTATCGGAACAAACATTGATCGGTGGATTCTATAGTATCGAATCGAACCGATCTTTAGTTATGAAAACTTCTTACATGAGGAATATTTAAATCAGATCAAATTTGAAATTGCTTAGTTATTTATCAACAATCGTGAGTTACCTGTTTATTTCGGTTATTTAATATTTTTTAATCCATTGTTACATGATTCCTGCTTAATTATGAACTATGTAAAACTGTTGGAAATGAATACCTAAAGCTTGGAAACCTATAAACTATGTTATTTTGTGTAAGAATTAAGGATTACACTTCAAGTAATTTGTTCTCAGAGGGCTTAATATACTATAAGATATTGAGCTCAACCTCTTTATTTACAAACGAGAGAACCAATCGGTCCTACTTTGTCTTGAGGACAAAACAAAAGTTTGTCTAAGTGAAAAATAAATCTCCTTACGGCATGGGACTTCCTCGGGTCCTCATATTCATTCCCAGTTGCCCTGCTCCCGGGTTTTTGCTCCAGGACTCCTCACAGGGACTGTTTCCTAAACAAGCTTCAAACATCCGGCAATTCGCCCGAAATAAATCGCCCCAATTATTATTTGTCACCGACACCGAGAAAAATACCTTGAGGTGAATTAATATAGAAATCCCGGCAGTTCCTTACGAGTAATTATGTAATTGTTTTGCAACAGTGGCGGCATCTGGAAGCGTCTACCGTCGCCGGGCGAACTATATCCGCTAGTGTGGCGCTTGCGACAGTGGCGGGTTCGGCGGCGGGGGCACTAAATCGCGCATTCTTTGAGCAAGTGCTCCCCAATCTAACACTGCCAGAAACGCCTGCTCCGGCTATTTGTCATCTATCAAAGCACGACAGAGCGAGAGGAGGCACATCTCCAGTGGCGGCGGCGGCGGAGGCGGAAGGGGCGTCGGCGAAGACGCAAAATTCTGAAATTATATAAATATCACTCCATTAATCACCGGAACAAGTAAGCATTTGTCCTTATCAGAGTGCAAATCCCCCGTGCTTGTCTGGGCATAGCAGACCCATATCTGGTGTCTACTTTACATCCGAACGATTAATGACAGCAATCCGGGCCCCAGGCTTGTCCAGCACCCGACCTGGCCCCCGCAGGATCACCTACTGCCTCCGGGACCCTCGCCACCGCCACTGGTACTAGTCGAAATCCCGAAATCTGACGGATCCGGGTGTATCTGTTGATGCTATGACTAGTAATAATTTTCGCCAACAACCTTAAAAATTTGTTCGGCCGATTTCATGCCACCGGATCACACGATTGTTCCCCACCGCTTCCCATCACTCCCCGACCCGACGGTGGTTGTATTCTTTTTCCTGCCTTTATTAAAGTCACGCTAACTGGGACTCTTGTGGCTTCGAAGTGGTGCGTGCTTCAGTGACCTACTTCGGTCCTGTGACTGTCCCGGTAGCTAGGCCCCCTCTGGGCTGGGAGAGCCCCAAGGATAATATGAGACTCTTCGACCGGACTAAGAGCAGACAGACAGTCCTGTGGGATCATGCGCACTTGCGCCTCTCCGCTCGAAGAGAGTTTTCATTCACAAAACCGTTCTGATTGTATATAACCGGAAAATTGGCGGGATTTGCAGTGCGCATCCCTGGCAGATAGCAGCAACCGGACTATGTATCCGGGATTCGGGACTACGGGCATAGGATAACATAGCGAGATTATAGCAATGATGCAAGCGACTCCAAATTAATGTTTTGTGCAAATTTACGAGAAATCAAGCGAGGGCGGCATGCACCTTTTGTTGAGTTCGCGTTTCGGGCGATAGAGGAGGACTTATGTCCTTAAAATTCTGCGACAAAGACGAAGGAAATAATTTTGAAATTTCTGTAGGCGAAAAAAAGAAACTTATGGGTGCGGTCCTTTTTTTTATTTTATTTGATTTTAGAGTTATTAAATTTTTCACAGAGGAAAATGTCTTTTTTGTTTATGTAGTGAAAGGGGAAGTGTTTAATAATGATTACATTTTTCATTATAATATGAGATGTAGGTGTATAAAAAGCAATTATTATAAAGCAGCTTCTCACATCATGTGGTATAAGTTATCAAACATAAATCAGCATTATAATCTTCTCAGGGCAGATGAGTAGATATTTTATTTTTATTGATTTCTTTAGAAAGTTGACACTATTAAAAGAAAATAAATATAAATTGTTAAATAAATTAAATGTATTTCAGGAAGTATATATGTATGAGTATCTCATCCTTTGTAAGATTAGCTTAGTACAGTCTTCTCATAAGAAATTTTATCACTATTGATGATTATGTAATCAATTGTCACAATTCAGTAAAACCTATGAAAACATTAGATCTTGAACCGAAAAAATTATTGGATTACTTTTTTGACACAAAGGATAAATCAAAGCAATTTGACACAAATTTAGTCAGTTTTATCATTTGTTTTTAAGACCGAGAGAAAAGTCTGTACAAATAAAAGTTTAAGAGCGTACACACCTTCAAACTTTACCGGTAATTCTGTAAATATTGCAATCATATTTTCAAGATTTGATAGACAATTAAAAAAAATATGGTTAGTAAGCCAAGTGGTGCGAAAGTATATTAAAATTATTGAGAGTTTCAAAAAAGAAAAAGATAAAATAATATCCTTCAAGAGAACTTAGCATACTCCATTTATAAAAATTGAAGCAATCTAACCAAAAAAAGTAGTAGTTTGTTAAAAAAAACAAAATAAAAAAATTTGAATATGTATCGATTTTTTTGCAATTTTTTTTTTTTTTTAACCCTTTGAGCGCTATAAATCCATATATGCGTTCGGTAAAATCATTCACCATGGACTACAAAAAATAAAGCCAATTTGTTTATAACTTTGACAATGTTTATTTATTCTTCGAAGTCTATATCATCTCCTTCAAAGTAGTCCCTGCCCAATACAATTAGGCTAAGATTTATACCACTTGTAAACATTTCTTCCAGACAAAACATGATAGCTTAAGGCCTTCTCCCACATTCTAAACGTTTCTGCAGCAGAAATTTCACTCCGCAAACAAAATTTAATGCAACTTCTTTGCACAATATAATAACACATTGCAAAAATCGAAAAATTTACTGGCTCAGAAAACACAACGAAACTAGCAAAACAAATGACGCACTGGCGTGAAATTTCACACAGATATGAAAGTGCTACCAATCTAAAACTAAGAAGATTTGCTCGAATCGATGTACCCGCGCAATTTAAATTCAAAATTGGCTTTACTTTTTTATCATAGCAGTATGAACGCATATATAGATTCTCACACAACCATTCAATTTGAGCTATGAACTCATATATGCGATACCAACGATACTTCTTAGCTAAGTGATATAAGAAACATAGTAAGTATAGCAGCATAGTAAGTAGTCGCTTTGTCATAGTAAGTACACACCACACGCTTAACGTAGCACAATTTAGCGCTCAAAGAATTGAAGAAATAATAAGTTAATTCAATGTTATAACATTTTTAACGAATTTTTAACTATCAATAATTCTAACAAGTTTTACAAAAAGGCAGACAACAATTCCATACCAACATATGGTATGAATAACCAAGTAGATTGGTCATTTTTACCATAGTTGGTAGGAGTTTTTACTATA
Organism: Dysmachus trigonus; assembly: GCA_949715965.1. Classification (NCBI taxonomy): domain Eukaryota; kingdom Metazoa; phylum Arthropoda; class Insecta; order Diptera; family Asilidae; genus Dysmachus; species Dysmachus trigonus. The sequence goes on from OX454322.1 coordinate 55,828,775, forward strand.
AGTCTACCAGTAAAAAGTCATATAATTTTCTTCGTGCATTAATATACTTATACTCTACATTTCAATGATTTTCGTTCTACTGTTTTTAAGTTATTTTTAAAAAGAGTTGCATTCATAATAATGATCGCCAAAATAGAATTTTAATCACAATGTCTAAAAACTGCAGAATAAAACACTTTCAAATTTGGAGTATAAGTTCAATTAATACCAACCCAATAAATAATTTATTAAAATGTCTGTTCTGATCATTAATTCGGTTTTAGCGAACCCCATGTTAAATATAGAACAATTTTTTTTAAAAAAAGTGATCCTCCTTAAGATACAAAAATTGGGACGCTATTTTTCATTCAACAAAAATTTCGCAGTTCGGTCTTGTCTTTGGTCAAGTCTTGCAAAGATGGTCTTGGTCTCGCACTCGGTCTTGGACGTAGACCAAGACTGCAAGACCAAGACCGATTCTGTTCATCACTAGTAAGTAACGTCAATCTCTTTTATCATCTCTTTGTTGTTAAGGCAGATGAATATTTTCAGTAATAACAATTTCTTTGCGTAAAATATTTTCAAAAATCCAAACTAATAGAAAAATTCAATAAAGAATCCAGTTTTCGAAGATTATTGCAAACTCTATCATAAATTAACTAGCAAATTAGTTCTACCCATAGTAGCTGCTAATGGTTCCTAGTACATTCGGAGAAGTTGCTTATGAAAATTAATATGCCCAATAATAAGCACTGCTGGCGGTGTTCCAGATGAAGCCATCAGCGCAACCAACCCTTCTTATCTCAATTGCGGAGCACTTATAAATCCCTAATTAAGCTGGCACCTCGAAGGCCCTTCTTGGGCTATCAGTTTCTAGTGCCCATCCAGCGGCGAGAATTTTACACCATCAATAGGCCAGCGGAAGTGGCCGGGGTCGGGGGCGGAAGGTGATTCCACCTCTTTCCCAGGAAATTCATGCCTTATGCAAATGGGAGCTCCGGTCGGCATGGGGTGCTGCGCTCGGAGCCCCTTGGTCTTATCCTAAACCGTACTTAACCGCTCATTTCCCATTATTGTTGTCTGAAGGACGTTTAAATTGATTTTAATTAACTTCAAAGTGCACACAGCAGGAGGCGACGGTCGGGCCGGTTAGGGCCACCTTCCGCCGGTGGCCAGATGTTGCTTACAATTTTTGGTAGGGGTCTGATCGTCACAGCAGGCCAACAGAAGCAGACTAAACAGACAGAACAGACAGACAGATGTCCAGAGGATAGCGATAGCTATCCGATGGCCGAGCAAGGCACCAACAGCCACTGGCCCAAGAACAACAGGAGCATTTGCATATAAATGAATTTTTCTCCTTTCATATCCTTCCAGGAAACCCTTCATCCTTCTGGATGGCTGTTAATGTCATTTCTTGCTTCCCTCGTGCTTCTCGATCCCGCTTAAATTCTCGCTTTCATTAGCCAGCGGCGAAGTTAAGCGCTGTTCGAGGCGCTAGGGTGGATCCCACCGCGCCGTGGGCTCGACCTGCTCCCGGTGGTGGCGCTGTTTGCTCTTCCCGAAAGGACGATGATGCTGACGATGATATCCCTGTTGCTTTAGCCAGTTTCTGCCACTGGGCTGATGCTTTGGAAAAATCACGTGGCGCCTTATTTATTTTGCACTGTGATTTCTCCAGGCTCATAGAGAAAATAAAAAATAAAAAATTTTTCATTATCCCCCAAGCTGTTCTACAATTAAATTGTGAGCAGGCAATTAATTTTACAAGTGAACTTTTCTGGAGGGCTCTAAGGAAGGACTTAATCCTTTGCGTAAATTGTTCGGTTACTTGAAAGCGGACTGCTTTTTGCCAGCCCGTGCCGCCACCGCCCTCTGTATCGGGTGAACTTCTATTTGCATTTTGGATACAAAGGGATCTGCTAATGATTTGTAAATCTTGCCGAAATCCTTTTCCTAAAGGCAAAAAGGTTCACAAAGGGAATTGATTACGCTCTGCATCCCCCTTCGTCGGATTAAAATGTGAAGACGGATGGTTTCGGTTGTGTTTTTTAGTTGCTTTATTCCCGAGTGGAACGATTACATTATGACTTGAATAACATAAAAATTTTCACGCAATTAAGTTTTTGAAATTTTTCTTATTTAGCAACAGTACATATTTAAAACACTTGAGCTGTTTTTTGTTATTAATTTCCAACAACCTAACAATATTGACCCTTCGTTAGCACCTTAGCGCAGATTTCTTCGCTATTTCGCTCTTAGTGGCTTGCCTTGAAGTGACCCTTTTAGTCTACCCCCTTATACAGAGCGATTACGAATGATCGACCTTGCTAATCTTGAAGGGCGTTGCGAGGTTATTAAGACCGTTTTTATTTTTGATTTATTACAGGGGTTCATTAATTCACCTGAGCTACTTGCTACCATTAACATCTCGGTTCCCTTCCGCACATAACTTTCATCCATATACCTTTTTATCAGACGAATTCTAGCAAGAATACGCCCATTTCTTTTATTTCGCGTTTGTTTAACTACCACTGTAGAGATTGTGTGGACTCTATTCATATACAAAAATTCAGTTGAAAAATAGACTCTCAGGGTTGGTTTATTACCTTTTTTGCAAATATTTCTAGTATGTAATTAGAGCATTGATGAATTTGTGAATAAATAAATAATTGAACTCTGGCCTGGGCCGTGTAGCCACTACGACTAACTAACTAACTAGCAGCATCATCTTAAAATGTAGTAAAACTTGAAATTGAAACTAAAATAATAATAATAATGAATCTTTGGATTGGGAAAATGTTTTAAGTTTAGGAACTAAATTGAGTTTAAGGGCGGCTTGCAGCAAAATTATACAAATCTCGATTTTATTAAACCTCGACTTAGCCCTAAACTCAACTTAACTTAAATCTCATCCAGTATTACACGTCATAAAATTTCTTTAGATTTAACTAAATCGATATTTAGCCCGTCATTAACTCACCATTCGTTCCGTTTTCACTAAAAGTGTATGTAAAAACAATATTGCGTATAAAGAAACGTATTTTGTCTTGTCAAGTTGTAATGTCAATGTCAGTTCATGTCTTGGAGCTTTGATTTTTGAGTTCTTTCGTTCGTATTATTTTTCTAGTTTTGTTATTTATTTGTCGTATTGTATTATTACAAAATGATGAAGAAATCCAGGGCACCTAATTTTACAACGACTGATTTGAAAAATTATCAACAATTTTATCAAGTAGAAACATTACACTTTGTTTACTTAGGCGGAACCTTTTCAAGAATTCGTCATCTCGCAACGTGTTAAATTAAAAAAAGACCCTCATCATCATCTGATAACAAACCGTGATCAGTTTGCGAAAATAAATCCATTTTCACAAATATAAACAGAAATAATTCAACAATAACGCACCAGTCACCACCGTGTCTCAACAAAACCGAGATTTTGCAACTTAAACCGACATAAGTGCCAGTTTAACTTTGACGTTTATTTAAATCGAGATTTAAGCTAAATCGATGATGTGCCAGACATTAAATCGGGTTTAAGCTAAAATCAAGTTTTACTTCCACTAAATCTAGTTTTAAATCATAGCTGCAAGCCGCCCTAAGACAACAACAAAAAATTAAACTGAAAAGAGACTAAAAAGTTTACCAATTTAAATTTAAGGGGCAATGGGAAAATTAACTAAAAATAGACTGAGGCAGTGAACAAGAGACGGAAAATGATATAGAAAAGAGACTGGAAATGAATTTAAAATCTACAGAAAATGAACTGAAATTCGACTGAAAAAGGGGAACTGAAATCAGGCGGAAAACAAACTGAAATATATTATGCGCTAAAATTCAGGTAGTTCCTTTTCAGTCCCATTGCATATATACTTTATATAGTTTATAATATTTTTTTTAATTTTAATTCTAATAAATTTGATCTGTTTGATTATTATAATTATAATTAGAGCCACGTTGATCTTAAAGGCCGTAATAAATTTAAATTGAATAGTGAGGTATAATAAAAATATACTATAGATAAAAACATCTCACAATGGATTTACTGACGCTTACGTAGTTTAATGCGAGATTTAATGTATTGCTGGAATTATTATTACTTATAATAATTATAATGATAAAAACCACTTATAATAATAATGTTTGCCAGTTGAAAGTCCAATATTTGAAAACTTTCAGTCTGTTAGTCTGTTAGTCTTACAAGGAAACGTTCTCAGGTGTGTCTCACCGATTTTGATGAAATTGAAATATGTTATAGAGTACCGAAAAATAATAGACACGTATTTTTTTTTTATCTGCGGATACGCATATTTATTTTGTTATAAAAATTGGTGTATTTTTCAAAAGTTTGTCCGCCATGTTGGACTGATGTCTGAAAGAATATACATCATTTACGTATTAGTGCTAGGGGCTGTTTACCCCCTTGAGGAGCTTTTTTTACGAAAACCCGAAAACAGGTCAACCTTATTTTTCAAAATCGTATGTAAAAAAATAATTTTCAATGATTTTTAATTAAAACTGTTATTTTTGTGAGGCAAAAATATAAAAAAAAAATTGTTTTTCTGCAAATAAAAATAAGGGTTGCCACCCCCGGGAACCGGATTACTTACTTAAGGTTAGTATATTTATGAGACATCATTTCCATTTTGTTTCATTCGAAAAAATTCATTAGAATTTGAAATATTTAGGAAAAACTGTTTTAGTGGGTAAACTTTAGGGGTGGTTTTCACCACCTAAATGTGCGTATCCGCAGATAAAAAAAATATGTATCTCTTATTTTTCGATACTCTATAACATATTTCAATTTCATCAAAATCGGTGAGACACACCTGAGAACTTTTCCTTGTTAGTATATTTTCAGTTTCTTGCTGATACTCATCAAAGGTAATTACAATAATATTTCAATCTTTATTCAGTCTGTTTTCCGATACAATTATGTTAATATAAAGTTTTCAGTGTGGTTTCAGTTTCTTTTCCTCTTTGTAATTTGTTTTTACTCTATTTTTAGTCAGTTCTCTGTGCAAATAATAATTTCCGCCTGATTTCAGATTGACTTTTGTCAAAAATTTAACTTTGAGTCTCCTTTCAATATATTCCAGTTTTATTTTTTACCCGGGAAGCTCTTTTAACAAAAAACTACATGCCTTGTTTTAAAGCGTTTTCACATAAATGATAATAATTTGGCCTTTTTGTTAAATGTTAAATGTTAAAGTTTTAAATAAAGTTGTTGTTTGAAACTAATCTATCTACATAATTTAATATATCGTTTCAATAGAACGAAAAGACAAAAAAACAAAAAAACAACAATATTAATTTCTACTTATTTTAAAATGTGATTCGTATTATATATTCAAATACATTATTGAACTGATCTTTTACCGAAACTTTACAACAGAAAATTTATACGAGAAAACGAGAAGTTCATATGATGATTACCTTTCTATACATTTTTACCTTGTTATAATATGACAGAGCTATAGCAGATTTATTTATTAAACTATTTTTTACACTAACCATCTGATTTTAAAGTAAATTTTTTCATTTTTTTTATCCAAAATGTTTCATGATTGGTTCAGTAATTATTAATTTTTGATTTTTTAACAAATCAATAACGCCTAGAACAATAGAAATTTAAAATTTTTTCTTTGTTAAACTCATTTTTTATTTCACGTCTTTTTTCATCACAAAGGTAGCCAGACTGATGATTTTTTATTTTTTTTTTTATATCATCGCCTACTTCAAAAACTTAAGAACTCGATTTTTCTAAAATCTGTCGCCTCCTCCACCGTAGCATTTGTAATACGAATTTTCGTTTTTCTTTTAGAACCGGAAACAAAACTTCAATATAAATTATTATTCTTAGAAACGACACTAGAAAGAATTTAAAAAAAAGTACTTCTAGCATAATTCATTGTAGCGTAAATCAATTAACCTTTTTTAAATACTCTGCCTTGCACAGACAAACCAACTATTTTCCTAACAAGATCCAAGAAATAACATCCTTAAACCAGGACACACCGTGTAAGCTCGAATGCATCACGTACTGGAGCATCCAACAATATCCAAAAGTTTCTTATTCACTTTGTCACCTAATAACATTTCATAGCCAAAGAGCATAACACAAGACGATTTTCACTTGCAAACTTCGGAATTTTCAAATTGGTTACTAGCATGCTGGAAAAGATGACTGATATGAAGGGAAATTGATAGCAATCGCTGCGAGGCACGTTGTCGTCGTGGTTGGCGCATTGTTGCTCAAATAATCCCCAATTGTTTATTTCATGAGGTTTTCGCACGAAAACACTAATAGATTTGCCTCGCGGAAGGAGAGGGCATAAAAGTGACTTGTAATTTCATTAGGGTTACGTACTACAGACGGGTAAGGAGGTGCACATTAACTCCACTCGTTTGTATTGAGTGATGCCATCAAATGGAAATTAATACATGTAATGAATTAATATTTGTTTATAAACTACAGATGATGATATTCACATTTATATTAATTCACGTTCATTTGTACTTATGTATTCATTGCCCGCATTACACGTGTCGTAAGTAATTCCAATGTTTGTTAACAGTCATTGTAATAACAAGTATGGGCAACGTGTAAAATATCCTACAGGAAAATTTTAAATTATGGTAGGATTAATTAATAAGGAAATATTTTATTCCTATCTTAAGCCATAACAAGTGTCGTATTATAATCTATAAAATAGAGATCAACACAAAAATGCTTAGCAATCAGATGGAACTTCTCAAGAACTAAGAATTTCATTACAGAAAACTTATGACATGAAATATTTAGTTAATTTCATATAAGTTTGAAACAAACCAATTTACTTGAAAAAATACAAATCAAATTAATACGTATTCGTCTTCTTACTAAAATAAACACAACAATTGGTATATCTAATATAATATTTATATCTAATATTCACAGAAGAATAATTCTTTTAGATATTTTTTTTTATAAATACCTTTCTTTATAAATGAGAATTAAGGAAATTTATGTTCCATTTTATGTTCAGTCCTACTTTTCGCTTCAAGCAATTCAGAATTTTTAACTTAAAATGACTGGTATTATCAATGCATATGCAGACAAAACATTTAGGTTATGTTAGATTTGTTAAGATTCGACATAATTGAGTTGAAAATTTCGACATGTTTGAAATGAAAATAAACTTTCTAATGTTAAAAATTACTTTATTGAATTGAAATACTTACTGCAAAAAAAAAACCTCAAGACACTATTTTTTGAAAGTATCAAGGAATCAACCAGATCTTATATTATAGAATACTACTGTGATAAAAAAATAGTAAGACTCGATTATCGTGGTGTCGTGCATTATATTATCTTTCACCGGGCCAATCTGTTAACAAGGGATATTATTTGAGTCGTTTGCGTGAAGATATTCGCCAGAAACGGCCAGAATTGTGGGCAGAAAACTCTTAGTTTTTGCATCATTATAATGCGCCTTCTTACACTGCAATGGTCACTCGAAACTACCATATTTCGCCTAAAATTCGACTTATATCATTCCGCAACCACCCTATTCACTGATTTAGCTATTCCCGAAACTAAAAAACCGCTCGACGAAGGTTTTGAAGTCCATTTCAGAAATTAACTTTGACAACTGTTTCGAAAACTTGAAAAAACATTAGCATAAGTGTATTGTATCCAAATCATCTATTGTTTTTAGGTTATTTTCATGACACTGATCTTTAATGTAGCCCCATAAAAAGAAATCACAGGGAATGAGATCTGGCGAGTAAAGTGGACACTCTATTCCTTTTGCCCTAGCAAAGCGCGGGTTCCCTAAGCCAATAACTCGATTTCCATAAGCTTTATTGATTGTTTTAAATACTTCTTGTGTGCGGTCAGGTGCTGTTCCGTCTTGCACAAAATAAAAAGATTTAATCAGACACTCTCTTCTTCGCATTACGGAAGAATTTGGTATATAACATGCGTATGTACGTCTCTTCAGTGATAGAAAATTCAAATAAATGCAGGCAAATACTTTTTAATGACAGGGTTACCCGCCCCAATCAACTTTACATAGTTTTCTAAAAAGTTAGATCACTCATTTTCACTAACTAGAATAAAACTAACAGACATCAGATGTATATTTTTTAAAACGTAGGGCTACTAGAAAGTTCGGAAAGTTGTGGATCATTCATTTAGTTTTCACACTTTCCCATGGGACACCCTATATAGACAAAACAAAACAAAATGAAAATGTAATAGATTTAGCAAACAATTAGACACTCTCGCACACGTCCTACTATAAATCGATTTTATAATAAGCATTTAAGTAGATCAATTATTCTATTTGTACTTTTGACAGCTAATATAAACTACATATAAACAATATTATCTGATGATAAAATGATGAAAAAGCGACTTGTACGAACAAACCATAAAATCAACCCCGCAGTATAGGGTGACCGCCCCCAAACCTAATAAAAGTTTGACGTCAATATGCAACGACGTCAATTTGTTCGCCATCATGTTTCTGTCACCGCAATCACCCTCTAATTTGCGGATGAAATGAAAATTAAACTGAAATTATCCGCTACGCGAGTTTATTATCACGCCAAATCCTGTCATCCCATTATCACCGTCCTCCCCCCGATGGGGCTTGGGCCGGACTAAAACCAAAGCGTCTCCATCGCGACGTTGTCCTTAACTTAAGGCGAAGGTCGTCTTGTTAAATCATGGACGTCACGTTTTTTCACGTATATCATCAGTAATACGCCACGGAAATATTCCAGCTTTTGAGATTGATGTAACCCCATCAAGGATGCAAATTATCCAGTCCCACCCCCCCACTGAATCGGTGTTAGGTTCCCGAAGGATGGCTACCTCACGCCCCTTTCCGGCGAAGTAGGGTAGCAAATCGGTGCTGCTCCGCCCTATTTATTGGCCCGGCACGGCCCGGCACGGCCCGGCCCGTCCCGGTTGCCCTCATAAAATCCCCGGGACGCGAGACCCGCGGGTTTGGAGGGATTGGGGTCGGTCTGGGTATCCATCCGGCTGCTTGAGCTTGAGAATCACACGTCAATTTGTGATTTAAGAGCAGTTTAATACCTCGGCGAGGGCGGGCGAGTCATGCTGGTGCCACGATGGGTGTTGGGGAAGGTAGCCTTAATGGGTCATTAATGATGGGAACGTCTAATTGCGAATACATTGCAGGGGTGATTAAAAGCCACTTTAAGAACAAGTTGCTCCATTGCTGAGGTTAGCACTGGAATTTTACGACTTTTATGGGGTTAAAGGTGTGTCAGGCTCTGGGTAACAAACGAACTTTAATTAGGGGATCTAGGGAGGGGGCCTCCGGTTATGGGTAATTACTCACCACCACCCTGCATCATCCTGCTGCTTTAAAGGATGTTCTCCCGTGATACCTGTGACACCAATTGAAAGTCTCTGGGAGGATCAAGCCCACATAATTGCCGAATTGTTTTATCAGTTTGAGCAGGTCCTTCACGCGGGCACTCTTCGTGGCGCGCAGCAATTCATACAATTCAAATTTTCTTAGGATGATGAGAGAAGTAATTTCGGGCGGGGAAAAATTAATCTTTTCAGGGTTTCAAATTGCACCAAATTCTTTGGAGGCGGATGCTCTAGCACAAAGTACTGAAGAATGGGGTCCTAAATTAAAGGGGAGGAACTTTATTATCTCATTTTCCGCCTCAGCGGAGACAGTCCTCGCTTCTGGGGGAGTTTTTTTTTTTTTTTTTAACAAGGAAGTTGTTACATCATGCCAAAGACATGCGGAAATTCCAAATGTCGATGGAATAAGATCATCCGAATCTACTTAAAGTAATTCCGGACGATAGAACAAGGTATTTCTTTCTGAAAATTTATTTCCGTTGCGATCGAAATCGAATTTTATTAATTCAAATACATCAAATGGAAATATAGAAGCGTAGAAAAGAAAAGGCTTTAATACTGCTGGCTTATATGTATCTGGGAATTATTCGAAAAAAGCGACCTTCGAATTGACGCTTCCATACTCTAAGCAAATGAGCTATCAGTGGCTGGTCAACCATCCTGAAAATGCATTTGCTCTCAAATGCACAGCAATCAACGTGTAACTACTGAACTGTGAATTCTGCTGCATATTCTCATCCCACTTCTGACATACATATAACAGGAGTCGCAGCAAGTAAAACATGAATCCGATGGCTCTGACTGCAATTACATATTTATCATATTTGATTGGATGATTTTTACAGATTCCACGACTTTATCTATCACCATTTAATTGGCTCACTCAAGATGGACAATAAAAAAGGATTCCCCTTATACATTCTACTATATTCCTACGTCATCTTGTTTCCATCTTTTTAGTTCGCGTATTATGCGTTGTTATATTTTTAATTTAATTTTTATTTACGACTTTTTTTTTTTATAAATATATTGTTAGTTCCTGTGTACAAATACTGTTTTGATAAGTACATTAGGAAATACGACAGAATCATTCATTACGCAATACAAATTACAAGAAATATGTAGAGATCCTACCTACACATCTTTCAAGTTGTATTGTACAGTTTTTAAACAGAGCTGTAATATAGTCTAGGAAACATCATCATCTTGATTTTTAAAGACGAATTCAGTGATATGCCACTCAATATGCTACAAAAAAAATTGTTTTCCGTCTCTACCGCCATTTTGAAATTTATGGCCACCATTTTTTTTTTATAAAAAAAACCTATCCTATAACCATAGCACGGCTTAGACGAATCGATAGACACCTCATTAATTAATATCCATCCAGCCGTTGCGATGCATCGAGGGTATAAAGAAACCTACCTACTACTACCACCTATTAATTTTTGTTTAAACAATTACTAAAAAACTATATCTTTTGTGTACACGTAAAAGCCTTGTCAATCTTGAAAAATATAAATTAAATCTTAATTGTAGCAAAGAAATCAACCCTTTTAGTGTATTATACAATGTTTACATGTAATTTAAATTTTTTAATAAAAAGTTATCTTTATTTTATATCAAAAAGTATCTCGAAGGCCATAGACACTAGTTCTTATTTCATATTAGAGAAAAGTTCTTTAAGTAGAGAATATTTATTTTAAATCGAGTATTCTTAATGTTGGACCTATTATTGGTAACGTACATCTAAACTTTCTACTTTCGACTAACCTGACCTCAGCTTCCCCTAATATTTGTTTTTATAGAAAACAATGGATTTTTTAAAAACTCATGGAACTTAAAAATACACTACAGAATGGCGCAACGGAATGCGCCAGAATAAGCGATCACGATTACAACTAACCAACTTACGACCTTTTTATCCAAAGTTATACAGCTCAAAGCTCAAACTTCAACAGATAAGCGGAAGTCCTTGCTATTAAACTTCCCAGAAAATGCAACTTTTGCTTATTTTCAAGTTTAGTAAAAGTTCCTTTTCTTGCTAAGCAATGTTACTATTGAATTTTTTACATTTTTATACCAACGGGAAATTTACATAAGCTGGAAATCAAGAGGTATAAAACGTTTGGTTCTTTACGTCTCATTATGTGTCTTTACTAATTTCCCGTCTTATATTTTAAGCATCCAGATGCATATTGTCCCCATACATCTAAATTGGTTTTGAAACGACTTTGTAATATGGGAAAATTTTGTTCCTGCTACTCTAGATACACTTTTATACTAAGAACTCTGAGAATTACGAAGCTTACGTAGATACATTCCTTTCGGAAAACATGTTTCTAAGAAATCTAAATCTCGTACTTCCTAAAATTTCCAACTGGAGTTTTAAAAATGTCTCTAGTTGGGGTATTTATTAATTAGATAATTTTAAGTAATAAATAAAAAATGTCAACGTTTATTATATTTAAGATCTTAAATAAAATTAGAACAACATGCGCCATAAAAAAAAACTTGATTCTAATGGTGTAAATAAATTTAAGCTAAAATACAAGACTAATATGATTAATAATAAATAGATTAATGTAATCAGAACAATTATACCATTTTAGGCACATTACACTGTGCGACAAAATTAAATATTTAATTTGTTACAGAACAAGTCATATATCATTTTTATATAGTTTTCTCCGTGGGTTACATATTCGTAAGAAAAAATGTCCTACCACGTCATGTTTTTAAAAAAAAAATTAGGGTTGAAAAGTACAAAATATCGTATTTCGACCATTTTTCAAAATTCAGCAAAAAATAACGTGAAAAAAGATCGTGACACGACTCACAAGAGAGCTTGAATCATTTTCGATATATATGAAATACCACTAATCTATAGCACTTACGAAACATCTTCGGGATTAATTTTTTTATTTTTTATGAGCCTGCGCAAACAATGATCTATTGTATGAAGTAATAGGCTTATGGTAAAAAGTGAATTCCACGGAATATTTTGGCAAGTATTAAAGCCTCTCGTATTTTAATATAATATCTAAAGGTTCATACTTTTATTTGAGAATCTTTACAAGCTGCTACAATAATTCGTTATGTTTTAATTAATTGCAAAAATGGCCAAAATACGGTCTTCTATAGTTTTCAAACCTACTCTTTGAAAAACATGACGTGAGTTTTATGACCAGGATTTCTGGTGGGAATTGAAACCACAACCTGTTTTATTATGAGAGTTATTTGAATTTGGTGTTATAAATGAGATTTACGATCGTGTTTTTAAATAATTGCTTCAAATCGTATTTTTTACTAAATTATATTTTTTTCAAAAACGTAGCTTTTGATGTGTATATGGCAGAGAAGCCAATCATCAGTCCTTTTGAGCTCGTCTACTTCAGAGGACGAGATATTTCTCAAGGAATTCGCCGAATTGTAACAAAAGCGGTTATTATAGCTTTGTCGGCTAGCCGATCGGCGGGCAAAATTACAACAGTATTACACACAATATATTTAAAATGTCTTAAGGTGATGTTTACTTTCTAAATCGAAAACAAACACACTTTTAAACAAAATTTAAAAAAAAAAAATCTATAATATTTATTGAAAAAGTCACGTTTTACACGGTGAGACACTTTTTGAGCTTCCTAAAAAAATCAATCATCAATTATAGTCCGCAGTCCATCGCCCTTTTTTTGTGTTGATTACTAACAGGCTAAATTTTCGTGAGCAGCTTCCTTTCGCCGAGACGCCCAACTTTTCTATCAGCGAAAATTCTCGAAAGTGGTAGCTAACAAATTGCGGAGGCGTCAAACATGTCGATCTGGTGAATGTAAAAATTTTAATACTAACAGTTATTTTTATAGTTGAATCTAGAGATAATGTGATAACAAACACGTCAAAACGTTTGTCCTACAAAACCGATGGTTTGACGGCGGTAGTCCCCCACCCTCAACATGTCGAAATGAAGAGTAGTCCAAACTGACTACTAACCACCTGAATTTTTTGGTATCGCTTAATGAATGTATTTTAAATTAAATGACAACCTTGTCCTACAAATTTAGCGGTATGTTTGCCCAGTCCTACGAGCGGAAGTTGTAATAAAAAAAAAATTTACGTTAATTTGACAACTTCCGCTCGTAGGACTGGACAAACATACCGCTAAATTTGTAGGACAAGGTTGTCATTTAATTTAAAATACATTCATTAAGCGATACCAAAAAATTCAGGTGGTTAGTAATCAGTTTGGACTACTTATCTCTAGATTCAACTATAAAAATAACTGTTAGTATTAAAATTTTTACATTCACCAGATCAACATGTTTGATGCCTCCGCAATTTGTTAGCTACCACTTTCGAGAATTTTCGCAGATAGAAAAGTTGGGCGTCTCGGCGAAAGGAAGCTGCTCACGAAAAAATTTAGCCTGTTAGTAATCAACACAAAAAAAGGGCGATGGACTGCGGACTATTATGTTCCTTACACATTTTCCTAGGAGATATACCTTAAACAATTTTTTGTTCGTCACTTTATTCAAGATTTTCAAAACGTGTTGGAAAATCTACATTTTCTTGGAGTGAACTACCCCTGTAAAAAGGGTGGATTTGTATATATACAATTTTGTATTTGTATATCCCCTAATATTTTATATAAAAAATCTAATGCTACTTGGTTTTTTCCAAATCGGATGATTTGAGCCAGAGAAATGTGTCTCACGAGTTCAAAAAATGTTGTTTGGAGAAAAACGGGTTTAAGGGGGTACATGGGTCTTAAATGACTAAACTTTGGACAGATTTTTTAATGGTGCAATAAATACAATTATATTGAAACTATTGTTTATTGAAAAAAGCAACATTTGAACAAGATTTTGTGAAATTTTTTTTGAAAATTTTAAAAATTGACCCTCTAGTGGCTATTTTTCGAAAACTTGGTGAAAATGCGGTAGGCATGATATCTTGCTTTAGATTTATCAGAAACAAAAAAAGTTTTTTTTTCTTGTAGTATACGTGTATAGCTCCTTCGAAGAAAATCGAAAAGAAAATCCTTCGTTCACCCCCTAGAGAATACTATGTAGAAGAAGTATGCAAAATATTAGGATGATCGGTGGAATAGTTTTTAAGTAATCGTGACTACCGACTTAAAAAATGTGTTTTCGAGAAAAATGCGTTTGAAGTTTAAATTTAAAACCAGCGTTGTGAATATACGGTTCGAGCAGATGGTAGAGCTTAGTGGGTGAAATCGCTCGCTCTCTTAGAGTTTTGCTCCGATCGATTTGAAACTTTGAGAAAATACTCTTGTTATGATATACTTTAAAATGAAACAAAAAAAATTAATTTTTTCAAATTTTGAAACCCATGTACCCCCTTAAAGTTTTTTTTTTTCTATAATCTTAAGGTAAGACAAGCGTACTGCTACAAATATATCTATAACTTTTTTTTCTATGTTGAATTTCTCAAAACAGTTTTGGGAGTATATTTCTGTGATGTTTTAGAACACATTTATGAACAAACAAAAAATCGATTTTTTTCGATTTAGAAAGTAAATGTCCCCTTAAATTAGAACACTTCAGACGTTTTAATATTTAAAACACTCAAAAACGTTTTAATATTGGGCACATCAATGTAAACACTAAAACGATTTAAAATAAATTAAGGGAACTTGACAAACCCAAAAGTTGAGATTTTTTTTTTTTAAATTGGAAAATTGAAGGAGAGAAAAAGGATATATTAATGAAACTTTGTATATTTATTTCTTATTCTTCAAAGAATACAAAAATAGATTTTTCTAGCCTGTTTTCTGGCTAGTGGAATTTTTTCCAAAAAACCTTAAAAAGCTCACGGTGAGTCACTAGAACGTCTGACAAAAAAGCAAAGGGTTTTAAATGGTATGAAAATACCTAGGGATTGAATCAAAAGGAAGTATTTTCATCGAAAAATTACAAAATAGCGGGGGATTTTCAAAAACGCACATTTTTGTCACGGGAAACCTGGTAAACAGCAGAACATTTTCGAAAAAAAACTTTTTTGTCCGTGTTTCAATCCTTGGAAAATCACGTTTCAAATAACATATCAAAATTTCAGACCGATCGGTCCAAGAGTTTTTCTTAATCGTGTACACCAACTCCAAAAACGTTTTGAATCGCTTTTAAAGTTTTTAAAAGATATTTTTAAAGGAAAAGCTTGCCTAAATTTAATCTGCAATACCTGCATCGAAACCGAATTCGACTTTAATATAGTGAAATTCTTATTCTTGAAGGTATTTCCTATCAAAACCAATCATAAAAAACATATTGATTTTTTGAAAATTTAGGTGTGTCAAGTCCCCTTAAAACATTAGAAATTGCAGTGAATAATTATGATTAGATCGACTTTAATCTATCGAAAATAAATTTATTTCTTCATTTATGCATATATATATGTTGTAGTTATCAGCCATTTAATGAAATTAAATAAATAAATAAATAAGTTATCATCCCTTGTGTTCGAAAATATGAAGAAGCTGCAAGGCCTAGCTTCAACCCCCAAAATGCTTTTGTCAAAACTTTCAAAGTTTGAGAAGAACGACCTTCATTTCCAACAGGCAGCGCTGTGTAAGTTCATCTGTACTAAAAGTCCCCTCCGACCCTTGAATTCCCCACACAACCCCTCTTTCGTCAAGTTTAACCCTCTGGATCACCCCTCAAAACTTTCATTCACTCCAGCTCCAACACAGCGACACCGCACCACCCTGCGTTCAATTTCCGTCTACCGATTTCCTCCGACAGCCCGCACCACCGGGGCTGCTCCTGCACTTAACCGTGCATGCCTCCGTGCGGAGCCCCGAGGAGCCCCCGCTGCAGCCGCCTGTCCGCACCTAGGCGTGCTATTTCCAAGACACTATCCGAAGTGAGTCGTGGGTGCTTTTTGCTTTCATTCATTATTTGGACATTACCCAAAGGCCGAAGACAGTGCTCCCGTCCGGTTGGAATGGGGCCCAAGCCGGCCGGAGGAGGCACTGCTGAACTCGGGCTCAGAGCTCTGAACCAGCCCCACCGAAATTGACTCCCACTGTACAGTAGGTATGTTGATTCAGGCTCGTGTGGTTCCCCGGGAACTCGCAAAAGGTGAAACTTTTGTTTATTGCTTTTTCGAAAACATTTTATTTTGCTTCGTAAGCGGTATTTTTATTCCAGAATTGGTTTTCTATTATTGTACAAGTTCAGAAATTCACAACTGTTTCCAGGTAGAATTTCCTGCATAATAAATTTTAATAATGCCTTACATTTCAACTAAAATTTTGAAAAAACTTGTTTACTTTTTGGGTAAGAATAGATAAAATCCTTTTATGCTGTAGCAAAATGATTTATTCATTCGCTTATTTTGTAAACACAAGTTGGAAAGTTTTCACCAAATTCACTTCTTTCCATGGAAGTAAAGAAATACAAACTCATCCGCTTTCAAACGATGTTCGCAAAGTTTCTTCTTGAAATTTCAAGCTGACTTTTCAATTTCTATTTGTCATTTTAATATATTATCACTTTATGTAACCAACTTTAAAATTAACAATTAAAAGAAAATTAGACTTAGAAATTATTTTTCGACAAACGTACAGCCTTGTTCAAAAGTATTAGGCACCCTCGATATTCATTGATATATGGAGTCTGAATGGATTCCAGAAAAATTTAACATGGTAGGTGTTCAAACCCAATTGTCACTAGTTTATTAATGGGGTTTGCCGGTCGTAAAATCCCAGTAACTATAAAAACGAGGATATTTTTCAAATTTTCGCTCATTTATGGTTTTGTGTTAGATGCAATAAAATGCAACTTAGAAACGGTTTCAAGTGATTTTAAAAATTGGTTTTAAGTTTTTAACAAGGAAGTATAAAAATATAAAGTTTTTAAAAAAAAAGTATAAAATGCTAAAAATTAAAGAACTAAGCCAGTCTTTAAATTCAGAAATAGTTATTTTGGACGCAAAAGGTGTTAGTCAAACAGCTATTGCAAAAAAACTAAAATGTTCACGTTGTTCTGTACAAACAACACTCAAAAGGTGTAAAGAGATTCAATCCTTCGAAAATAAGCCCAGAAGCGGACGAAAGCGTGCCACCACATCAAGGCAGGATCGTCTTTTAATATTGATGTCTCTTCGGAACCGCAGAAAAACATCGAAAGTATTCGCTGGAGATCTTCAGGATGAAGCGGGAGCTAGTTTTTCTGCAGTAACAGTTAGAAGACGACTTATAGGCGCAGGACTACGTGGTTGCAAGGCAAGAAAAAATCCATGGCTTTCTGATCGAAACAAGCAAAACCGGCTTGAATGGGCGAAAAAATATAAAAATTGGAAATCCGAGGACTGGGAAAAACTCGTATGGTCGGACGAATCAAATAATCGAATAAAAAAAAAAAAACAAATATTCTGAGGCTCTTAGTTAAGAAAAAAAAATTTTTTTTAATTGTTTCAATTTTTTTGTTTACATTAACAGATTTTCGCCCAACCTGGGACCTGTTCGTGCGACGGAGGAAGGAGGAAGCTTTTCGTCCGGATTGCTTCATCCCTACAGTGAAACATGGTGTAGGAAGTATTATGATCTGGGCCTTTATGGCCACATCAGGAATCGGAAAGCCATTTTTTTGTGAAGGAAGGATGAATTCCAAAAAATATACAGCCCATGCTGGAACAAAATTTGGAGCCATCCATAATACAAATTCTCGGAGGAGTACTTGATAATTATATTTTTCAACAAGATAATGCTCCTTGCCACACCCTAAAGAAAATTCGCGAGTTATTAGTGAACAACAACATCCAATTCATTGATTGGCCTTCACAGTCCACCAGCCTTATCCCCCATCGAGCATCTTTATCTCATATTAAACGCATGAGTCCACCAACGTAACTGCACTTCACTTTCGTCCCTACACCAAGCCGTGTTTGAGGAATGGGAGAAAATATCTCCAGATATTTGTGCCACCTTAGTCAACAATATGACGAAAAGGACTGCAGTGGTGATAAAAGCAAACGGGGGAAATACAAAATATTAATAAAATTAATAAATGATAATGTTTTTTTTTAGAAAATATGTGCATTTTTTATTACACATGTCTTAAACGGCTTGTTTTGAAGAAAACTAGGGGTGCCTATGCCTAATACTATTGAACAAGGCTGTATTAAGGAGACTTTTCCTTTCTAAATTGGAAAAAAAGACTATTTTTAAATATTTTTAAAACAAAAACTATTATATTTATGGTTATAATTTTTTTTTATACATTGTTTAGGAGGTTTTGAGGTACACAAAAGAATTTTTTTTTTGGCATTTTTAGTTGTTCTTCGCCACTGCAGAGGGCGTTTTCCAAAAGATGCATTTTAATTTGGGAGACACTTTTCTGCCTTCCTGTAACAAATTTTTTTTAAATTCCAACAGGATTCAATTCGTGAGACTTAAAACTAATAAATAAACAGTTAAAAAGTTAATTTTTTTATATTTTTATGGCCTTTATACGCGATTTTATAAAAAGTTAGAAAAAACGCCTGTTTTAGGGGTGAATTTACCCCTGTACTAAAAAGGTGTAGTGGTTTTTTTAACTTCTTAAAGATTTATTTAGTAGTCGTATATATAAAGTATCATAAAAAATTTGGTTTACTGAGATTGGTTTAGTAGATTTTTAGAAAAACGTCTCCCAGTTTTGAAAAATGTGATTTCGAGAAAAACGCGTTTAAAGTATTTTTACTGTAATTTTGTCGTATAAAATGGTCATATTATGGTTATAAATACAGCTATAACTTCGTTTCTATTTCGAATTTCTTAATAAAATTTTAGGACAGTATTTCTATGATACTAAGAAATGTTTTTACGTAAAAAAAATCGATTTTTTGAAAATTTAGAAAGTAAAAGTCCCTTAAGATATCAGACCTTGTGCTCAAATATTTTTTGTATGCTCTTTTGAATAAATAATGGGTCAATATTTTATATTGAAATTCGGATTTGATAATTTTGTTCAACTTCCCCAAAACAGAATATGATGGATATTTTGTATCAACATTTTAAACCTTATGTAAAGTTTTGCTATCATATTGATTGGTTGTGTGTGATACTAGATTTGAGTTATTAGTTTTAATTATTATTATTATTTTGATTTGAGTCCACTTTTCTAACTTAACCTTTCAGCAACTTCTCCATTACATCTTAAAGTGTAGATAGTCCTTATTGGAGTTTTTTGAGAGAAAACCACTCTCAAAAATATATAAAAATTCTTGGACCAAAACGTCACTACCCTACAACATTGTCACTCCTTTGACTAAATATTTTCCCCTAGCCTCGATAAAATGCAAAATAAAATAGGAAATATTACTGGCCTTTATTGTCTACATTATACCCTATATACCTTAATTTTTTTCTTTTTTATGGGAACATATATCAATTATTTTAATTCCTAGAGAAATTTACATATAATATGTGTATCATTTTGGGAAAACATTGTCAAATATTTTACAAACTGCCATTTTTGTAATATTATATTTCGAAGTGTTGCACAAACGCCTATTTATTCTCTCTTGCACTACACATTAGGAATACTAGGAGTACATACTACGATTATATTACAAATTTTTATTTATTTGTATACGAACGATTGTATATATGTTTTTCCGGTTCAAAATTTGTACTCGAATTTTAACTCACTTCCTATCATCCGATTTTGATGAAATTTTACGGACTTACGTAAGTCTAATGACAACATAATAAAGCATATTTAATATCGTTCTAAATCCAATATGGCGTCCACCATAAGATGGCAGATTACCTTTTTTCTTCACAGCCACCTTAACATGCATATTAAGGTACTATTACCGTCTAGAATGCTAAAAAATGACATATATTCAACAATTTTTTTTTCACTATCTTTATTATATATGGTTATCAAACTTTTTTTACAGTATTAAACAGTTCTTGAAGATTACGAAAAAATTTATTATTTTTATTTTCTATTAATTGTACATTTAATAGAGGGCGCTCAAATTTTCTTCTCAAAAAAACACTGCTGCATGGCGGTCAATTAATCTCTGGAACGGTAAGTCTGAAACATAAAATTCAAAAAGAGTTACAAAAAGGAAATGCTCTTACGTGATATGTAGTTTACCAGAAAAATTGAAAAATCATTAAAAATAAAAAAATGGCGGACATTTGACATTTTTTTTCAAAAATCGCCTTTTTTTCGACCTTTTTTCAGACTCAAAAATTTTATATATTTTTTTTGTGGTCAAATTGTGGTAAACTATCACACAGGATATAAAAACGAACAAAATGCTTCAAAGTTTATTAAAATCGGTCGAGTAGATCCGGAGATTAACTGTCCGCCAGTTAAAAAAACCTAAACTCGAGAAAAACGCGTTTAAAGTTTATTTAGAACATAGAACAGCCGAGAGCGCGCTTCAATTGAGTCGTTATATCTCGGCACTGGCTTCGAATTTCGATTTAATATTTTAGACAGTTATTATTGAAGGTATAAAGAATCTAAAAATGTAAAAAAAATTCATTTTTTGAAAATTCTAGACGGTATAGTACCTTAAATGAATATTCATATTCCAATAATCCACTGATTCGACAACTACTGCCTAGCTAGTTTTGTAAGAAGAATAATTAGTATAGATTATATATAGAATAGTATGTAGGTAATTTAGTGCGGTTTAAAAAATAAATGTGTACCAAAGGTAATGAAATTCACGTACACATATAATTTCTAACAATGAATAGCTAAATAAAAATGTTATAGTCGAATAATTTATAGTTTCCAGCACTTAAGCATAACACAGCTCCACAAAAAAAATTGAAAAAATTAGATCTGACGTCTGACCATACCTACTATATGTTTCTGAGGTCACTGAATCCGAATCCGAGGTCTATTTAACTCCATCACGTCAGGATTTTTCATAACCTCAAAATTTAGCATAAAAACGAGAATAATCCACAAAAAAATCGAAAAAATTAGATCTGACGTCTGACCATACCTACTATATGTTTTTGAGGTCACTGAATCCGAATCCGAGGTCTATTTAACTCCATCACGTCAGGATTTTTCATAACCTCAAAATGTTAGCATAAAAACGAGAATAATCCACAAAAAAATCGAAAAAATTTGATCTAACGTCTGACCATACTGACTATATATTTTCGAGGTCGCTGAATCTGAATTCTAGGTTTATCAACCCCTATTACTTTAAGGTTTTACATAACCTACAAATTTTAGTCCAAACACCAAAATAATCCCTTCAATTTTTAATCCCTTTATTGCTTAAAAGAAAAAAAACCGGTCACTATTTTAGCCTTTGAATTGATACATTGAATACAATATAAATCGTATTTGAAATATATGTTTGGCCTTTGCACTATACAAAAAAAAAAAAAACAAAGGGTCTCAGGGTTTCCTTTATTATTTATATTTACCTACGTGATACAAATATTTAAACTTTGCCTCTTTTAAAGTACTCGGAGTGATGTTTCCACGTAATATGAATAAGAACGCTAGCATTACTTCCCGGTGTACTTGAAATTAATATTATCAAGATGAATATACACTTCAACTTCTGAATTTCCGAAACATTTTGGATAAGAAGCTAATAAAGTAGTTGAACGTGCTCGCTCTGAAGAATCCAAAGATTTAAGGGTGCAAAAATTGGATGAGTTGAGCTCGAGGAATAAAGAAAGCAATCCCAATCCGAATTTCGCGCATTAAGGGAATGTCCTTTGAAAGTGCGCTTACCCAGCCAACTACCAGTCACATTACGAGTCCTTAATCTTTCCGATAGATTTCCGGAAGGAATAATTCATTTTGAAAAAGGGAGCATTTCATGTGCAATTTAGCCGGGCAGCTTTGCGATAAACCCAAACATTTCAAGCCGCAGAGCAGACACCACCGGGGAATTCTGGGAATTTGCGTTTCGTCTCATCCTGTTTACTCCCCGGGGGTTGATGTTTTCCAGTTTCGCCAGTTCTCCGAAAACTCTCAACTGAAGGAACATCCGCTGCCATTCTAAATCCCGCCCGAAATGCCCGAGAACCGGGTTCTAGAGCCGAGACCAAGACCAGGAGCAGCAGTCGTCCCTGGATCTGGGATGTCCTTGCTATTGGGTGATCTGGTGCATGCACGTAAGATATGCAAATTTGTGCTTTCTTTTTCTTGGATCTTTTCTGAATAATTTCATTTTGGCAAATACATTTTTTTTTTGGATTAGTGATAGCGCGCCAGGAGCACAGAGAAGACTCCACCACTCTGGCGGGATTGCTCCACCGCAGATAATGCGGACGGAAGCTGGAGCAGTTTCCAGCCCGAAACCGAATGCGGTGCGGTGCGATGCAATTCACCTTGGCGGCAGGCGACGCGACGATGCAACGAAGGCAAATTGCGTTAACGTGTTTGCTTTCTTGTTTCGTCCACCCCCGCTCCGCGCAGCATCGTCGTTGCCGGGACTCCTGGTGTTATTATGATTTGGAATTTTATTTCCCAGCACTGCGGAGCAAACAGGAAGATCCTCCGGGAGTCGAGTGGGAGCGCTTTCAATGGGTTTTGAGGTAGGGCTACTTAAGTGACTTCGCCTGGTTTTGTGTTTGCTGCATTTTCAACGAGAGCAAGTCGAAATCGAGGAGTTTTTTTGCATATTAGCTTCACTTTGAAGTTTTTCTACAACTCAATCTGCAGTTTGCATTTTTCAGCTCTGTGGAAAATTCTCAGGTATACAAGACAAAGAACATTTGGAAAAGATAATTTAATATGATATCAAGATAAAAAGAACAGGTTTTGCAGATGCTGTACACGTACTTCTTATTTTATTTATTTTATCTTTTATGTCGTCAACATTCTAAGCAGAATTCTTAATTCGACATCATAAAACAGGGTTGAATGATATACATCGTTGCATCGGAAGCATCGATGTATTCCATATATCAGTGTTTTTCATCCGATGCATTGAAAATATAATGGGCAATGTATTGTGTCACAGAATAAAGACTTATTACAAATCCGTCCAATTCCAAACCTCTCAAAAATACTCATACAAATACAAATACTTATCTGCTTGCTATGTAAAGTTTACAAAGAGTGACCACCAAAAAATAGGTTTTCGCCTGTAATATAACGTATAAGTACCTACTCAAAATTTGTGTCTGGTCATGAACTTGTGCAAAAAGCAAGATTTATTGTTCTACAAGCTAAACATCCCTTTAAACAAAAGGTTCCGACTTAGTCAGTGGCGGATTTACCAGCAGGCTGAGTAGGCTGGAGCCTAGGGCGGCAGATTTTAGGGGCGGCAAGTTTGGGGCCAACATTTTTTTTATATCTTACACAAATTATAAAGATTCATATTTATATATCTAAATGTTATTAGGTCCACACAAACAATTCAAAATGTAATTTGTTTCACCACTTAGATAAATTTTTCTACAATTTGCTACCTTAAGCCAAAAAAAGTTAAACACCTTAGCTCTTTTGTGCATAAAGTCAGAGCTAATGAACAAGATGTCATACGACGATATAATTGATGACTTTGTGAATAGAAAATCGCGCAAAAAGGTATTGTAAAACTTTCATAACTTAATTAATTGAATTTCATCGTCATTATCAGCCAGATTGTTACTAGATAATTGAATATATTGTTTTTAAACTGTAAGCAAGCGCAATAAAAATTATTTAATTACGTTTACTGAATGTACATTATTGTGTAAGTAATATGTTACAGCGATTCTCTAGCACAATATTTTTTTATGAATGTTCGGATAAGGAAAGGTGTTGGGCCAAAATCCTACGGCTTGAAACACGCTGATTTAAGTAAATATATATTTTATTAATTCTTTTTCTTATACTAAACAAAATCAGTTCTTTTCCTTTAAAATGCAAAATAAACAATATATAACAAAATTAACAATTCGAACAAAATAAACAATAACGAAATAAATTCTTCTTAAATTTACCAAAATCTGCTTCTCTCTGTAAATAAAAGAAACGGAATTGGTTCAATTAATTCATTCAAAATTATTCGGTGTTCGCGACGTATTATATCTAATAATATTGTCGGCATATACCTAACAATATTATCGAAGGGGCTATTTATTTTAACTAACAAGCACTCACGGCATATACCTATGACCGCTTGTTCGTTTTCGATGTGATTCTATTTGACGAAGTATATTCAGTAATATCATCGGCCTATACCTAACAATATTACTGAATTTTCTGTTTTAAGGGAAAACCAGCAAGCCACTACGGCATAAACCTATAATTGCCAACTTGTTTTGTCCTTAATCGTATTTTGCGGCATATACCTGCAATTTCAATCTCCTCGGCATAAACCTGAGTTGAGACTGAATTTTCTATGCACCCCAGCCTGCTTATATAGCAAAATAGCGCTGGACTGGGATGCGTGTGGTGCACAGGGATTGTACGAATCCTTTTGTACACTGAACTGTAATTCTTTACATTTCTTCATGTAAACGCAGATGGCGCTCGAAGAGTAAAT
This sequence comes from Dysmachus trigonus, assembly GCA_949715965.1. Lineage (NCBI taxonomy): Eukaryota > Metazoa > Arthropoda > Insecta > Diptera > Asilidae > Dysmachus > Dysmachus trigonus. Next base: position 55,853,628 of record OX454322.1, read on the forward strand.
GCTTTATATACCGTGTTTTCATGCAGGGTTCAACTCGAGTTGAACTCGAGTTAGTGTTCATGGAAACTCAGGTTGAGTTGAGTTTCGTTAAATCCAAGTTAACTCCACGAAACTAGTCGGGTTGAGTTGGGGTTAGCTTCAAATGTCATTCCAGTTTATTTTGTCAACTCAACTCCAAGTTGCTCATGGAAACAGTTCAGGTTTAGCGGACATTTTCTTAACTCAACGAAAACTCAACTCCAACTCAACCCTGTGCATGGAAACATGGTAATAGTTTGGTGGTCCTAAATATCAGGGCAGCTGATTGCAAATGTCACCAAGTCAAAATGACATTTTCACTGTATGGGGTAAATTTGTTTACCATTTCTTTTTTTAATTAATGCATTATCTTTTCAGCATGTCGAAGCTGCGACATAATATTAAGGCGTACCTTACACCGCTTTATTATTAGTACATGTTTGAGTTTTTATTAGCTCAGAAATATACCCAACAACTATTTCTTGTGCAATCTTGACTACATCGTTGGGTTGTAAAAATAATCTAGGAACTGGCACATAGCTCCCGTAGTTCACAATCGTACTAATTACGTGAAAAAGGTGGTGTAATTAGGACGACAGTGTACAAATCATAAATTGGCAAAAAAATTGTAATTAATATGATTGTGAACTAGAGTATCGAGTTGTAGAGGTCGGTAGGGGCGGCAAAATTTGAATAGCCTGCTGGCGGCAAATGTGTAAATCTGCCACTGGACTTAGTAATCAGCCATACCTAAAACTCTTTAACTCGATTTTTCTTGAGATACTTTATGATGTACTGCCTTTTTGGTGATTGGGGGTAGTTTAAACCTCTTTGTGGGGTGAATTTTTATCAAATCCAAGGGTGATACCCCTTACATGTTTTTTATGTTTCATATTACACAAAAATGTGTTCATTAAATTGATAGAAATATTTTTTGTATTTTGTATTTTTTTTAATCGGTTTAAAGGGATTGACTACACCCTCTCTATACGGATAGTCTTGTCTACGACTTTACAATCACTTGAAATTTATCATTGAATGTTATTTACATAAGTAACAATATTAACTAGTAAAATCACAAACAATCATTTTTTTTTAAATATTTTTTTAATCACGTTGCTTTATGCAAAAATAAGGGGAGTAGTTAACTCTTTGTGGGGATGTTTAGCTTCTAGAACAATAAATCTTGCTTTTTGCACAAGTTCATGAGCCGACACAAATTTTGAGCATTTATATGTTACATTTAATCAATTCCAACCGAAGTTACAGGTGTTTGAAAAACAGGCGGTCACTTTAGCATGGACAAAATATCATTAGTTTTTCTTCACTTTTCCAAACGCTATGACATCCAAAACTTGTGTGCAAAGAGTCAAGAAAAAAATGGATTTAAAAGAAATAATTAATAATATTTTATTCTTGTATTCATGAATGTATAGTATAAACGAATATACACTGCAGTATTATGTTACTAGTGTAAACTGCTAAACGAATACAGTGAATTCAAAACAAATCAGAACTTGTGGAGATGGTGCCTTATAGAACCTTGCGAATAACAAATTTTCACTTTGTTTTTTTGTTAAAAAAAGGTGGTTATTAAAATCCTTTGCATTATAAAGGAAAAAAAGAATTAAGCTTTAAACTGCTTATTTTTTATGATTAATTTTTAGTTACTTGCTTGTTGTCGGTTTTCTTCACATTTTTTGTAAAATTGAAATCTAAAATTAAGAAATAAAGGAAATGAAGATTATAGAAATTACCCTATATGAGAAAATTAATCTGGTATTCAGCTCATTAATTTTTCTTAATTCTAATTAAATTAGAAATTAAATATTTGTATATAGCGTGAATCTTTGCGTTGACTGAACTTATAATTGGGGAAGTTCAGAAATCCAAAATGAAATAAACCAAAGGAACCCCAAAGTCGATAATACCAAGAAGACAACAAGAAATTTCACTACTCTAACCATCCATTTATCCTGGCAACAGACTTTCAGCTGGGAAACTTCGAAAGCCTCGGTTATATCGGAAGCAGTCCCGACAACGCAAACATGGAATTCGCATAAAATATCCAATTATTGTCGTCGGAATGCAGATAAAGCAGCGAGGAGTTTGCACCCATCCCAGGCGCCAGCAGCGCTCCTCCCGACAGCGATGCACGTCTTTTCGTGGGTCGGGAGTGACCTGGATTGCAAGATGGCTAAAAGCCCAAGGTCGGGCAGACATAACTATTCTGGAAGCCTGTTAGGCGGCGAGCAGTCCTGAGAAGGGTAATTGAAATTTTTAGTAACTGTGCAGCTCGCTTGTTCTCCCGACGACCTCTTTGGGATGTGAAATAAGTTCCTCCGGGAAAGGCGCTCCTTCTCGGGCCTTGGTGGGGCTCCTTCCAAGGATATCTGTCCGTGAAATTATAAGTAGCACTGTGCATCGAGCAGAAAACTTAAGAGGTTCGGCATACGTTGCCCCGGGAGCTGGGAAACTCCTGTTTTGTAGATTTGAAACTGCAGCAACATTTGCAAAACTCTCTGATTTCAGGGGATACATCTTTGAATTTTTTATTATATGCATATGACCTGTCCATAAAGGAATCTCCGAGATTTGTATAATTAATTTTAAAAAGATGTTATCACATTCTCTTGGGAAATATGTACTTATACTAAATTTTATTAAATTGCTACCTGGATATACCCGTTCTTTACTATGATGATTACCAAAGAAGAAAATTGAATCTAAAATGTGAAAATAGAAACTTGTAATATGTGAAGCTTAATTACTGGTAACTTGAAACTAAGAGACACCATTTAAGCTTTTCATGCTCGATCTGTTTGTAAATTGGTTAGAAATGACGCAATATTATTTGGCTTGAGATGGTAAGCTCAGTTTCTGTCAAAGATTAAGACATTATTGTATGTTTAAGAACAATAAAATGGACGGAAAAAATAAACTTGAATTGAACTAAACATTCTTAAGAAATCGCATAATAAATATGTATGTACAGGGTGACAAATGGAAAGCTGCCTAAACTAATCATTCATAATTTTAAAATGAGTACAGGGGAAAAAACAAATAAAAATACGTATAAATTCAGTAAAGATGTCATTTTTATTTTAAATGAAAATATTATTAATAAATGAGTTCATATGATGAAATCAAATAATTTTTTTATAATTCTTACCTTCTGAGTGTTTTGGCTAGCTACATTTTTACTTCCAAACTTGGTATGAAGTGCTCTCTATATGCTTCAGTATAGTTTTTACCTTTAGAATAAAAGCACTAGATTTTTCTTCGTTTGTAGGATTACTCATTTTGAACTACACGTATCCCTCTTTATGACGTCTCAACAGAAAATGATAACACGCTAGTATATAACTACGGGGTCCCAACCTTCTATGACATATTATAGAGGAAAAGACATAGGTATACTTTAGCTAACTTTTCATTTGTCACCCTGTTTATATCTTTATGATATAAACGCATATATTTAAAGGTAGCGTATCTGAAAGCTCCTCTAAACCAAATAAATTAAATTTAAATTTAAAAGAGTCCGTCCTCTTGATTTCTAAAATTGCGGCAACATATTCATAATCAGCGTTCCAAAAATACAACCTTTTTTATCTAATTTTATATATATTCAATGGATATTCAAAGTTCCCCGCATATTTTATCCACCATAACACGAAATTTATATTTTTCGATCGCTGGTATGTTTATTTTTATAATCAATAATGATTAATGAGTTTTAGATTTAAATATTCGTACCAAGACGAAATTACATTATTTTGAGCATATTCAGTTTCGCCCAAAATATATCATTATTAACCATTAAAAAAATAAAAATTTTGAGGTTAACGCTTTCTACCCTTCCAAAAATAATAATTTGCTTATTAACTCGTTGTTTGACTATCGGAAAATAAAAATTAATAAATATTCTTATCTATAATATCTATCATCAGCAAAATTTTTATAAATATAATACACATTATTTAACTTTTAAGCATGATATGATTGATATATCTATATGAAATCAAAATGGAACGTATACAGATTGAGGGAAAAGATTTAAAAAAGTAAAGTTTAAATAATTTTCTGCATATAATAATACGCTGCAAATAATGTTGTGGGTTCAAGAAGGAGAAAGAACTTCAGGTCAACTCTACTCATAAAAGTTTGAGACGATACTACATAATATCAATAAATAGGCAAGTTCATTATTCTGTACCCTTTTTATATGAAATTCTTTAGCAGAATAAGTTAAAATAATTGCTAAAAAAAATATCAGAACTTGGCGACTAGTGTTTTCATTCATGAAGGAGTCTGACTGTTGATTCCCCATCACTATTCAATATTCAAAGAACTCCGTAGCGAGAGAAATCACAAATTCCGAACAATACCATTTTCTCCAGGACAATGCTACGATTTTCTATGCTCCGGTTGGTGCCCTCCACCCCACACTGTGCCCATCCCAACCATCTCATTGTAATACGTACTTTGGGGGTTTTCCGTAAATCAAAATTGAATGCAACTTTGTGGCAGTGCGGGCTACTTCCTTTCATAACTTTTAAATGAAAACAGACATTTCCCTGAGTGGCTTTCTCCTTTGTTAAAGAGACACTAAAATACACTTTTGCAGTGTCCTTTCACCGGGGCAGAGAAAGTGTGGTAAAAACGTAAAACGACTACTACTGTAGGGCAAAAGGCGGGTAGGGCTCTCAGCTTTGCTTTTGACAACTCAACCCTAAAAATTTGCCCACTTCACACCACGAAGGGACACTTTGGCTGAAAGAATCCTCTTAGCGAATGCTTTCCTTCAATTAACTTTTGTGCCAAGATTTACACAGGCGAGTGGAATGGGCGCGCGGAATAAAGCCGCGCGGCAGCTCTGGACCCGGGTGCTCCCCCAGTGCAATTAATAGCAAAAGGGGGAAAGAGCTTTTCGGATATTTGATACCGTAGGAGGACCGGTGCCCGGCATGCAAAACGGGCCCCGCAGATAACTCTCCCGGAGGTCTCAAATGGTCCCGAGGACACGGCGGCGCTCGGTCCCGTGCACATGCATCGCAGGCGGCTACAATAAAGGGAAGATATATTGGTCTAATGGACAATTTAATTAAAGCCATAAGTCATACGACGAATTGTTTCTTTTTTGCGTCGAATATTGCATTCATGTGTAGGATGCCATTTTCGCGGTAATAATGGGACCAACTGCTGGGCGATGCTATGACGATAAATTAAAAACTGCATCCGAATCCGTTCTACTCAAATTACATAGATGAAAAGTTGAAGACAAATGGCGACCGCGGTGGACGGCTGAAGCCACTTTTTGACCGCTAACAAATGCTGGTCCGGCGGATTTGTTTTCTGGACCAGCTGCACTTAATTCCGGATACGGGGACAGGATAAGGGCTAAGGAGGGGCCAAAAATAAAGGGAACGCAGCAGGGATGGAAAGAAATAAAGGACAAGTGATATCAACCGGGGCTTTACAAGATTTATATAATTCACATTCGATTTTGTTAATTGACTTACTTAATTAACTGATAAATGAGATTTAACAGATAAAATAATGATCTTCAAATTATTCTGAAGCTAGAATCTGGGAAGAATCTCTCAGTTTTTTTTTTTTATACTATTAGTTCAATCTAGGTAATTTATTGAAATTTGCACCCTCAAATGAAATGTTGGCAGTAATTTTCTAATCCGGCTGATTATATTCATAATGAAAAGCTCGTCATAAATAAGAATAATGGCAGACTGTCAATCAGTCAACCTACAGATGACTATCTGACCTCCCCACATACTTCGATCGATTAAAAATTGTATCATAGGTTTATTGGATTCTTCTAAAAGATATTAAGAAAAAAAATATTCTGAATAGTGAAGTGCGACTGTTTTATTTGACTTGACACCTCTGTAAAGTTGGAATTTTACAATCGATTTTTCGCACACTCCCACGTATCGAACTTTGTACTTAAATTATTAAACCCTGAAGGGGTTATGTAGCAGATAAAAGGGAATGCCATGAAAATTGGCACTGAAGATTTTTTGGAGTCGCAAATTTCGGATCCTCATTAAAATTTTAAATCAAGAGATTTGCACCAAAACGAGCACAATGTCCCAGGATTGCTTATTGAACTTGCTGTAGAAATTTAGATAGGATGATTTTTCTACGTTTTCTACGTATTTAATTGGTTACACACTTGAACAAATTTCGCATTTCGTAATATCAAACATGTATGTATTAGATTATCATGTTTTTAAAATTGCTTGTGGATCGTCGTGCATTTAATAATATTTTATTTTAAACAACTATGGAAAGCAATAAATAAGACACTCAACAAAACTAAATTTGAGTGTTACAACAATAAATTATTAATGCAACAATGTTTTTTATAAAACTTTTTAGAACAATCAGGCAACATATTATATTAAATAATTTTCTCCACTTTATTTCAAATATGTATACAGCATACATTTCCGGTTTTGTGTGTACACAAAAAACTTATTGTTTTTATCGTTACAACATATATTTTTAATATAAAAAGAAAAACGTTTAAAGCAGCACCGTTTACTGTAATTTTAGTATAGTAAAGAGTTTTATTGTGTGCAGTTACATTGCGAAGGTAGTTGCCGTTGTTTGGTGAACACTGCAGCTGTAGCACGGACGAATCCCACGGAGCCCTGCAAAATTAAAATAAACAAAGAACGAAGACATAATAAAATAATAGAAAGGAACACTTATCTAATTATGTAATGTAAGGTTAATGTAGTCCTAGCTAGCGTAGAAATAAGTAGAATCCTATAAATATAGAAATTAATTAATTGTAGAAGAAAATGAATTTATAATAGTCACTTACCTTTAAAATAAGTTAGTTAACATGTCAAATGTCATCAGCACGATAAATCAGGTCACAATTGTTATAAACGGTAGCACAAATCTAGTACTTCAAATTAGACGAAGCTTTCGCTACCGGTAGGGCAGAACTAAATAGGAAAACCGGGATCATGTGTGGGAAGGAGAAATTGAACCCCCCTTTATGCCCGAGTGGCGATTTATAACCATATATGGCAACGAAAAATCTAGAAATGCAAAAACGGCATAATGTACCGATTAGAAAATATATCGGGGAAAATCGAGACCAGTTCCCACTTGAATCCCGGCGCGATCGTTTCGGATAGTCAATATACCTAGATAGAATAGTTGTAGAATCTAGAACCGAAGAAAATTTGTGAACTAAATATACCTTGAAATAAAATTAATTTAATTTTGTTAAAAACTAAACATTGTATTCAATCGGGCTCATCACATAAAAGTCCCTAGTTCGAATCTTGGGGGACAATTAGAATTCGATCTTTTTTGCTCTACTTTCATCTTCGATTTTATTCATCTATGCAATAATTATTTGCATCCTAAAAGAACCAGCAATCTAGTTTTTCGCTTTTTCAGTGGCATAGAGACGCCACATTTCATTGGTCCTTCAAACCAGATCTCGAATAGGTGAATAAAAAATTCAAAATCTCGGAAAAGTAGAGAAAATCGTAAATAATTGGAAAACTGTGAAAAAGGTGGTGTGAACGGTTAGATAACGGTCGTGATCGCGCTCGGTACGGTTATAGTGAACATTTTCATTTACTGCAGAAAAGGAAATATTGGTAAGTCGTCTTCAGCATTATATCTATATGTATTAGTCTTAGAAGGGTGACTTAAATTCGCATATCATCAAAAATGGAAGCATTAATCGTGGAACAATTGGCACAGCGAGAAATGATGGAAAAATTTGTGGCAAATTATAAAAAGGACGGAAAAGACAGAAGAACATCGACCTACTACCAAAAACGGCTAAACGATTTTCAAAAATTGTGGGATAATTTTTCGCACCGCCATAGTCAGATCTTGGTTTTAAAATATGCAAGCAAAACTACGGATTTCGAAAGTGTTGAGTATCTGGAAAACGACATCTTTTCGGAAATGGAAGAATTTTTCACGAACAATTATGCAGCCATGGAAGAAAGGTTCCATAAGGAATACACAATTAAGTCGAGTCCCACAGCAGCAAGTTCTGATTCCATTTCGAAACAAGCTAGCGGAACTGTGTCGTCATCTGGTATTAAATTGCCCAAATTATCACTTGATAAATTCAATGGTGATTATCGCAAATGGCCTTCATTCCACGACCTATTTAGAACTCTCGTACACGAAAATAAGTCTTTAGGTGCAGCGCAAAAATTGCAATATTTAAAATTGCATTTGTCCGGAGAACCCGAACAATTATTAAGACATTTTCAAATAACGGACCAAAATTATTCTAGTGCCTGGGAATTGCTAACTGATCGTTACGCTCATCGTATATTTTGTTGTGCAAAAATTGCCGACTGAAAGCCATCAGTTGTGGGAGCAGCATATAAGTTTAAGAAAGGAATTACCATCGTGGCAAGAGTTAAGAGAATTTCTCGAAGGGAGATTTAGAGCTTTGGAAGCAGTGTCGAATAAAAAATTCGCGTCGAAAGATCAAAAAATCACTCAGAAATCGTTGCCCGATAGCAAAAATTCAAGACATCAACCGTCTTCTCACGCCTTCCACATTGATGCTAGTACTTCCTGTCCAGTGTGCTTCGAAAAGCACAATCTAAGGGACTGTCCTAAATTCAGCGCTTTCACATTTGCGAAAAAATTGGAGGTTGTTAAATCAAAAGGTTTTTGCATTAATTGTCTGGGAAGCGGTCATTTGATGTTAAATTGTCCTAGCCAACAAAGATGTTATTACTGCAAAAAGAAGCATCACTCTCTGCTTCATCGAGACACAAGTATTACGGCTGCGGTTGTTGAGAATTCGGCTAGAGCTTTGCCGACTATGGAAAATACAACTAGAGCGTTGCCTACACTAGAAGAGGCTCATTCTACCCGGCCCAGAGACAACAGCACAACTTTCGTCGATGCACCAGAATTTATTCCGATAAATGCAGCAAGCTCATCTCAAAAAGTCAATGCGTTTGCGACTCATCATGTCCCAAAACAACAAGTCTTATTAGCCACTGCAATCGTCAAGGTTGTTTCCGCAACTGGAGAAGAACAGATAGCCAGAGTTTTAATAGACCCAGGTTCGCAGGCCTCGTTTATCACCGAATCGCTTGTCCAAAGGCTGAAAGCGCTTTAGGATTGCAGTGGAAACCACAGACAGATGTTTTTGCCTATCAAGTTAATATAGAGCTCGAGAGAAAGCAGTGGACTAAAAGAACTATCTTGTCAGAAGTGTGTAAGCTCTTCGATCCACTTGGTTGGTTGACTCCTTTCATAATCACTGCAAAATTAATGATTCGAAATCTCTGGCTACTGGGTTTGAATTGGGATACAGAAGTACCATCGGAAATCGGAAGTAAGTGGGAAAGTTATCGGAATCACATAAGTGATGTCGAGAAAATCAATATTGAACGATGGGTCAAATTTTCGGAATCTGATGAAACAGTCGAATTACATGGATTTTCGGATGCGTCAATAAACGCATATGCTGCAGCCGTTTACATCTGCACGACAAATAAGAAAGGAGATAGACACGCGTACCTTCTTGCAGCAAAAAGTAAAGTAGCTCCAATAAAAACTGTATCTCTCCCACGTCTCGAGCTTTGTGGGGCAGTATTGGTGGCGAAACTGATGTGCTATATAGCTAAAGCATTAAATTTGGAAAAGCCTATGATCATGTACGCTTGGACCGATTCTGAAATTGTTTTGGCTTGGCTGCGATCAGAACCTACAAGATGGACCACATTTGTTGCCAATAGGGTATCGAAAATTCATGAGCTACTTGGTGAAAATATCTGGCGTCATGTTCCGTCAAAGGAAAATCCAGCGGATTGTGCGTCGCGAGGAATGAATCCTAACGAACTCCGAGAACACAGCCTCTGGTGGACTGGGCCAAGATAGCTCGAAAAGGAGAAGAAACATTGGCCGCAAAATTCAATGAACTCACCTGTCGAACTGCAAAAAAGAAAAATTAAGGTGCATTATGCTGCTTGTTGGTCAGAAGAAATGGAAAGGAAATATTCTTCGCTGACGAAACTTTTACGTATAATCGCCCAGTGCTTACGTTTTTATTCATATTGCACAAAGAAAATGAAAACACAAAACAGTGGCTATTTAAAAGCTTCAGAATTAAAGACAGCTCTTAATATATGGATAAAACGTACTCAAAAACTGCACTTTGGAGATGAAATTTCTAGACTTCAGAAAAATCAACAAATAAATTCAAAAAGCAAATTGATAAGACTGAACCCTATATTAGATTCTGAAGGACTTTTAAGAGTAGGTGGAAGAATTAAATACGCAGATTTATCCCACGATGAAAAGTTCCCAATTATTCTTCCTGATAAATGTCACCTCACAAAATTGATCATCGATAAAATCCACAAGGAAACACTGCATGGAGGACCTCAGTTAATGCTGAACATGTTAGCCAGAAGATACTGGATAATAAATGCAAGAAACACTATTCGCTTCCACGTCCAAAAATGTATTGTTTGTTTTCGGCAAAAGGCAAACACCCAAGTTCAATTGATGGGAGACCTTCCGAAGCCTAGAGTGCGAATGAGTAGACCATTTGCACATAGCGGAGTAGATTATTGCGGGCCATTCGATATAAAAACCCACAAAGGAAGAAATCCGAAAAAATATAAGGCGTACATTGCATTGTTTGTCTGCATGGCTACTAAGGCAGTTCATCTAGAGCTCGTAACCGATTTGACTGCAGAGGGCTTCGTAGCAGCATTTCGCCGATTCATTGCTAGACGAGGCGCATGCACAGCACTCTATTGTGACTGTGGAACAAATTTTGTGGGAGGGAAGCGACTTCTAGCTAGCCAGTATCGGGAACTATCAGATCAGCTAAACAAGGAAGTAGCCGCAGTAATAGAGAATCAAGGCACAGAGTTCCATTTCAATCCACCAGCATCACCTCATTTCGGTGGATTGTGGGAGGCGGGTGTTCGCTCCACAAAATATCATCTAAAAAGAATCTTGGGAACTACTCTACTGACGTATGAAGAATTCACAACTATATTGATCCAAATTGAGGGATGCTTAAACTCACGTCCTTTATGCGAGATAACTCGAGACCCAAATGATTTGAATCCCTTGACCCCAGCTCACTTTCTAATTGGTGAGGCTATAATGACACCGCCCGAACCCTATTTGTTGGATCTAAACATTAGCAGATTAGATCGTTGGCAGTATTTACAAAGATTATACCAAGACTTTTGGAAGCGTTGGAATTCTGAATATCTTAGTCGACTGCAGCAGCGACCAAAATGGGTAATGAAGGAAAAAAATGTTAAAATTGGAGACTTAGTAATCATAAAACAAGAAAATCTACCCCTTGTCGATGGATGTTAGGACGAATTATGGAAACTCATCCTGGAACAGATGGAATTGTTCGCGTAGTCACCCTCAAGACGAAAGATAGTGTTTTGAAACGACCCATTGCCAAAATCTGCTTACTACCCAATAACCCACCTAACACAAAAAAAAAAAAAAAAAAAAAAAAAAAAAAAATTTTTTTTTTGAGCGCGACCGTCGGGATTCAATTCCGCTTTTCCACTAAATTTACCTCCCCATCCTTACTTCCGGATAGTGAGTCGGGCACTATAAAAACCCTATCCTATCTTTACTATTTTCTCATATTTTCTCACAGGCAATAAGGCTTGTAAAAGGACAATCATCATTCTCCATGGCTTGAGCGAGAATCATATCTAGTACGGCAGTAGACAGCAAAAGTTGGCATCTTTACTCTGCAATGATGCCAAGGCCGGGAGTATGTTTGGTGAACACTGCAGCTGTAGCACGGACGAATCCCACGGAGCCCTGCAAAATAAAAATAAACAAAGAACGAAGACATAATAAAATAATAGAAAGGAACACTTATCTAATTATGTAATGTAAGGTTAATGTAGTCCTAGCTAGCGTAGAAATAAGTAGAATCCTATAAATATAGAAATTAATTAATTGTAGAAGAAAATGAATTTATAATAGTCACTTACCTTTAAAATAAGTTAGTTAACATGTCAAATGTCATCAGCACGATAAATCAGGTCACAATTGTTATAAACGGTAGCACAAATCTAGTACTTCAAATTAGACGAAGCTTTCGCTACCGGTAGGGCAGAACTAAATAGGAAAACCGGGATCATGTGTGGGAAGGAGAAATTGAACCCCCCTTTATGCCCGAGTGGCGATTTATAACCATATATGGCAACGAAAAATCTAGAAATGCAAAAACGGCATAATGTACCGATTAGAAAATATATCGGGGAAAATCGAGACCAGTTCCCACTTGAATCCCGGCGCGATCGTTTCGGATAGTCAATATACCTAGATAGAATAGTTGTAGAATCTAGAACCGAAGAAAATTTGTGAACTAAATATACCTTGAAATAAAATTAATTTAATTTTGTTAAAAACTAAACATTGTATTCAATCGGGCTCATCACATAAAAGTCCCTAGTTCGAATCTTGGGGGACAATTAGAATTCGATCTTTTTTGCTCTACTTTCATCTTCGATTTTATTCATCTATGCAATAATTATTTGCATCCTAAAAGAACCAGCAATCTAGTTTTTCGCTTTTTCAGTGGCATAGAGACGCCACATTTCATTGGTCCTTCAAACCAGATCTCGAATAGGTGAATAAAAAATTCAAAATCTCGGAAAAGTAGAGAAAATCGTAAATAATTGGAAAACTGTGAAAAAGGTGGTGTGAACGGTTAGATAACGGTCGTGATCGCGCTCGGTACGGTTATAGTGAACATTTTCATTTACTGCAGAAAAGGAAATATTGGTAAGTCGTCTTCAGCATTATATCTATATGTATTAGTCTTAGAAGGGTGACTTAAATTCGCATATCATCAAAAATGGAAGCATTAATCGTGGAACAATTGGCACAGCGAGAAATGATGGAAAAATTTGTGGCAAATTATAAAAAGGACGGAAAAGACAGAAGAACATCGACCTACTACCAAAAACGGCTAAACGATTTTCAAAAATTGTGGGATAATTTTTCGCACCGCCATAGTCAGATCTTGGTTTTAAAATATGCAAGCAAAACTACGGATTTCGAAAGTGTTGAGTATCTGGAAAACGACATCTTTTCGGAAATGGAAGAATTTTTCACGAACAATTATGCAGCCATGGAAGAAAGGTTCCATAAGGAATACACAATTAAGTCGAGTCCCACAGCAGCAAGTTCTGATTCCATTTCGAAACAAGCTAGCGGAACTGTGTCGTCATCTGGTATTAAATTGCCCAAATTATCACTTGATAAATTCAATGGTGATTATCGCAAATGGCCTTCATTCCACGACCTATTTAGAACTCTCGTACACGAAAATAAGTCTTTAGGTGCAGCGCAAAAATTGCAATATTTAAAATTGCATTTGTCCGGAGAACCCGAACAATTATTAAGACATTTTCAAATAACGGACCAAAATTATTCTAGTGCCTGGGAATTGCTAACTGATCGTTACGCTCATCGTATATTTTGTTGTGCAAAAATTGCCGACTGAAAGCCATCAGTTGTGGGAGCAGCATATAAGTTTAAGAAAGGAATTACCATCGTGGCAAGAGTTAAGAGAATTTCTCGAAGGGAGATTTAGAGCTTTGGAAGCAGTGTCGAATAAAAAATTCGCGTCGAAAGATCAAAAAATCACTCAGAAATCGTTGCCCGATAGCAAAAATTCAAGACATCAACCGTCTTCTCACGCCTTCCACATTGATGCTAGTACTTCCTGTCCAGTGTGCTTCGAAAAGCACAATCTAAGGGACTGTCCTAAATTCAGCGCTTTCACATTTGCGAAAAAATTGGAGGTTGTTAAATCAAAAGGTTTTTGCATTAATTGTCTGGGAAGCGGTCATTTGATGTTAAATTGTCCTAGCCAACAAAGATGTTATTACTGCAAAAAGAAGCATCACTCTCTGCTTCATCGAGACACAAGTATTACGGCTGCGGTTGTTGAGAATTCGGCTAGAGCTTTGCCGACTATGGAAAATACAACTAGAGCGTTGCCTACACTAGAAGAGGCTCATTCTACCCGGCCCAGAGACAACAGCACAACTTTCGTCGATGCACCAGAATTTATTCCGATAAATGCAGCAAGCTCATCTCAAAAAGTCAATGCGTTTGCGACTCATCATGTCCCAAAACAACAAGTCTTATTAGCCACTGCAATCGTCAAGGTTGTTTCCGCAACTGGAGAAGAACAGATAGCCAGAGTTTTAATAGACCCAGGTTCGCAGGCCTCGTTTATCACCGAATCGCTTGTCCAAAGGCTGAAAGCGCTTTAGGATTGCAGTGGAAACCACAGACAGATGTTTTTGCCTATCAAGTTAATATAGAGCTCGAGAGAAAGCAGTGGACTAAAAGAACTATCTTGTCAGAAGTGTGTAAGCTCTTCGATCCACTTGGTTGGTTGACTCCTTTCATAATCACTGCAAAATTAATGATTCGAAATCTCTGGCTACTGGGTTTGAATTGGGATACAGAAGTACCATCGGAAATCGGAAGTAAGTGGGAAAGTTATCGGAATCACATAAGTGATGTCGAGAAAATCAATATTGAACGATGGGTCAAATTTTCGGAATCTGATGAAACAGTCGAATTACATGGATTTTCGGATGCGTCAATAAACGCATATGCTGCAGCCGTTTACATCTGCACGACAAATAAGAAAGGAGATAGACACGCGTACCTTCTTGCAGCAAAAAGTAAAGTAGCTCCAATAAAAACTGTATCTCTCCCACGTCTCGAGCTTTGTGGGGCAGTATTGGTGGCGAAACTGATGTGCTATATAGCTAAAGCATTAAATTTGGAAAAGCCTATGATCATGTACGCTTGGACCGATTCTGAAATTGTTTTGGCTTGGCTGCGATCAGAACCTACAAGATGGACCACATTTGTTGCCAATAGGGTATCGAAAATTCATGAGCTACTTGGTGAAAATATCTGGCGTCATGTTCCGTCAAAGGAAAATCCAGCGGATTGTGCGTCGCGAGGAATGAATCCTAACGAACTCCGAGAACACAGCCTCTGGTGGACTGGGCCAAGATAGCTCGAAAAGGAGAAGAAACATTGGCCGCAAAATTCAATGAACTCACCTGTCGAACTGCAAAAAAGAAAAATTAAGGTGCATTATGCTGCTTGTTGGTCAGAAGAAATGGAAAGGAAATATTCTTCGCTGACGAAACTTTTACGTATAATCGCCCAGTGCTTACGTTTTTATTCATATTGCACAAAGAAAATGAAAACACAAAACAGTGGCTATTTAAAAGCTTCAGAATTAAAGACAGCTCTTAATATATGGATAAAACGTACTCAAAAACTGCACTTTGGAGATGAAATTTCTAGACTTCAGAAAAATCAACAAATAAATTCAAAAAGCAAATTGATAAGACTGAACCCTATATTAGATTCTGAAGGACTTTTAAGAGTAGGTGGAAGAATTAAATACGCAGATTTATCCCACGATGAAAAGTTCCCAATTATTCTTCCTGATAAATGTCACCTCACAAAATTGATCATCGATAAAATCCACAAGGAAACACTGCATGGAGGACCTCAGTTAATGCTGAACATGTTAGCCAGAAGATACTGGATAATAAATGCAAGAAACACTATTCGCTTCCACGTCCAAAAATGTATTGTTTGTTTTCGGCAAAAGGCAAACACCCAAGTTCAATTGATGGGAGACCTTCCGAAGCCTAGAGTGCGAATGAGTAGACCATTTGCACAT
Organism: Dysmachus trigonus; assembly: GCA_949715965.1. Classification (NCBI taxonomy): domain Eukaryota; kingdom Metazoa; phylum Arthropoda; class Insecta; order Diptera; family Asilidae; genus Dysmachus; species Dysmachus trigonus. Next base: position 55,869,409 of record OX454322.1, read on the forward strand.
AGCGGAGTAGATTATTGCGGGCCATTCGATATAAAAACCCACAAAGGAAGAAATCCGAAAAAATATAAGGCGTACATTGCATTGTTTGTCTGCATGGCTACTAAGGCAGTTCATCTAGAGCTCGTAACCGATTTGACTGCAGAGGGCTTCGTAGCAGCATTTCGCCGATTCATTGCTAGACGAGGCGCATGCACAGCACTCTATTGTGACTGTGGAACAAATTTTGTGGGAGGGAAGCGACTTCTAGCTAGCCAGTATCGGGAACTATCAGATCAGCTAAACAAGGAAGTAGCCGCAGTAATAGAGAATCAAGGCACAGAGTTCCATTTCAATCCACCAGCATCACCTCATTTCGGTGGATTGTGGGAGGCGGGTGTTCGCTCCACAAAATATCATCTAAAAAGAATCTTGGGAACTACTCTACTGACGTATGAAGAATTCACAACTATATTGATCCAAATTGAGGGATGCTTAAACTCACGTCCTTTATGCGAGATAACTCGAGACCCAAATGATTTGAATCCCTTGACCCCAGCTCACTTTCTAATTGGTGAGGCTATAATGACACCGCCCGAACCCTATTTGTTGGATCTAAACATTAGCAGATTAGATCGTTGGCAGTATTTACAAAGATTATACCAAGACTTTTGGAAGCGTTGGAATTCTGAATATCTTAGTCGACTGCAGCAGCGACCAAAATGGGTAATGAAGGAAAAAAATGTTAAAATTGGAGACTTAGTAATCATAAAACAAGAAAATCTACCCCTTGTCGATGGATGTTAGGACGAATTATGGAAACTCATCCTGGAACAGATGGAATTGTTCGCGTAGTCACCCTCAAGACGAAAGATAGTGTTTTGAAACGACCCATTGCCAAAATCTGCTTACTACCCAATAACCCACCTAACACAAAAAAAAAAAAAAAAAAAAAAAAAAAAAAAATTTTTTTTTTGAGCGCGACCGTCGGGATTCAATTCCGCTTTTCCACTAAATTTACCTCCCCATCCTTACTTCCGGATAGTGAGTCGGGCACTATAAAAACCCTATCCTATCTTTACTATTTTCTCATATTTTCTCACAGGCAATAAGGCTTGTAAAAGGACAATCATCATTCTCCATGGCTTGAGCGAGAATCATATCTAGTACGGCAGTAGACAGCAAAAGTTGGCATCTTTACTCTGCAATGATGCCAAGGCCGGGAGTATGTTTGGTGAACACTGCAGCTGTAGCACGGACGAATCCCACGGAGCCCTGCAAAATAAAAATAAACAAAGAACGAAGACATAATAAAATAATAGAAAGGAACACTTATCTAATTATGTAATGTAAGGTTAATGTAGTCCTAGCTAGCGTAGAAATAAGTAGAATCCTATAAATATAGAAATTAATTAATTGTAGAAGAAAATGAATTTATAATAGTCACTTACCTTTAAAATAAGTTAGTTAACATGTCAAATGTCATCAGCACGATAAATCAGGTCACAATTGTTATAAACGGTAGCACAAATCTAGTACTTCAAATTAGACGAAGCTTTCGCTACCGGTAGGGCAGAACTAAATAGGAAAACCGGGATCATGTGTGGGAAGGAGAAATTGAACCCCCCTTTATGCCCGAGTGGCGATTTATAACCATATATGGCAACGAAAAATCTAGAAATGCAAAAACGGCATAATGTACCGATTAGAAAATATATCGGGGAAAATCGAGACCAGTTCCCACTTGAATCCCGGCGCGATCGTTTCGGATAGTCAATATACCTAGATAGAATAGTTGTAGAATCTAGAACCGAAGAAAATTTGTGAACTAAATATACCTTGAAATAAAATTAATTTAATTTTGTTAAAAACTAAACATTGTATTCAATCGGGCTCATCACATAAAAGTCCCTAGTTCGAATCTTGGGGGACAATTAGAATTCGATCTTTTTTGCTCTACTTTCATCTTCGATTTTATTCATCTATGCAATAATTATTTGCATCCTAAAAGAACCAGCAATCTAGTTTTTCGCTTTTTCAGTGGCATAGAGACGCCACAGCCGTTGTCCTTCGTACTTAAAAATTTGTCAAAAATGCCATGTTTTTCGAACTAGGACAGATTACTCAAAAACTGTTGGATAAATCGATTCGAAATTTTGACAGTAGCTTCACATTCTCTATCTCAGTCAAAGTTAGGTTTTTTTTCCCACCACTAGAGTGGCGTTACTATTTAACTAAAAAGTTTACTTGTTTTTTTCAAATTTGTACGATATGATGACTACCAAGTAGTTGATCAGTAGATAGTGACTACCTGACCAATTTTTATTTACTAGTGACATGCTGCAACTAGATTTATATTTATATAATTTTGCGCGCCAAGCGGGTAGCCGGCAAAATTACAAAATGCGCCTTCGTTCGCAAAACATTTGTTAGGAATTTTCTTGTCTTTCGATCGGAGAAGCCAAGCTGATCTCGTCAGTATGGCGCGCGGGTTCTCTGCCACAGCCACCTACAATTCACAAAGGAGGGATCGAAAGCTAATCCCTGCCCGATTACAATTGCAAGTTTGAATTATAACGAAGGCAAATTTTATAAAAAATTCAAGAATTTTAAGAAATTCCGTAGATTGATGGATTACCTGCTTCATGGATCCGCAAGCTGAACGTCATTCCACTTGTAAAATTCTATCGGTCTTTGAAGCCCAAAGGGCCGCTCCTGCAGCTAAGTAAGATGCCTTTGCCCTTCGCCTGGATTGTAATTTTTTTTCCCTAGGAAAAGGTCACCCGGCAAAGTATTCTTGACTCGCAGGATAATTCATCCTTCCACTTATTCCGGGTCCTTGCACTGAGGAGAGCAGAAAATAAATCCAATGCCCCGAGTCAAAGTGCTTGTTGCTGGGGCCTGGAGTGTGGGTCTTCGACAGAGGCGGCGGAGTTGTCGCGCGTCTCCCAGTGATAGCGGAGTCACCGTGGGGTGACCATCAGTCTTCTTTAATGCTTAATTTATCCAACTGCCTAATGTCCCCGCCGAGTTAACAGGCATCGTCCTTGTTATCTCCTCGCAAAATAAATAACTGAGTAGTTGTCGTCTTGTAAGTTGTATGCGCCGCCATCACGCTGCCAGGACGCTCTAAGGGTCCATTAGGAGACGCTGGCGCAAATGGAGGAAGTAGATAAAACTTTCCTTTTTTTCCGTAGTGTCCGTTCCGCCCCGGCCCGCCCCCGCCGCCATTGTTTCGCTCTATCTCTGCGGGCGTCTTATGGACGGGGTCAAGTTTTTAAACTATAAAACTTGGCGGTGCACTGCTCCCCGGGAGATTTTCAATTGTCTGCTGATGCTGCACTTTTTTCCCAGGATCACCTCCAGGAGGTGCTCTGCCCTCTTTGAGATTTTTTCCCCCGGTGCACTTTGCTCGCCGGTGTGTCTATGTGTGTGTGTGTGTGTGGGTATGTATGGCTTTGGGGCGGGAGGCGCACCATTCCCTTTGTTTTGTTAAGAAATCCCAGGAAATAATATTTCTCCCGGAATAGCATCAGTGGAGGAAAGGATGTGTCTGAACTTGTTCTTCTTCTACTGCTGGCTGCGGCCTCGTCTTGTTTTCTTCGGCTTTTTCAGAATGCACCTTGCCGCATTGTTTTTGCTCTTTTCGGGGGGATTTTATGCGAGTGCTGTGCTTTATAGTGTGTGCGGTTTCGAGGAGCCGGAAGAATTATTGTTTGCTTTCAACGGGGCGGTATTGTTCGGGATCGGGCCTTAAGTGAATCCTCGGCGGTGGGATCATTTTCGCCTGGGTTTTCTCACTTTCTTCACAGAATGGAACAACTTGCTCTTGATTTAATCTTCAGTTTTATACCGTTTCACATTTGCAATATTTCGTTTTTACTTTCGGACACTCTAAACTGAGGTGAGTTCATGTAATTGGGTAATTTCACTGAAAGGAGTCTAGTGTCTTTCGAAATGGTTTCAAATCTCATAAAATAGGTTCAACTTTGTGATTCGGAGAGTTTCATTTGTAAGTAAATTTATTCATTCTTTAAATCGTAACATATTCTCGCTTATTTTCGACATTTTACAAATCTCCTTTAATTTCTTACTTAAGGCTTCCAAAAAGGTTTGAACAGCCTTCTCATTTCGTAATAGTCCTTAAATTACTTAGTCTAGGTTTCCCAACTCTAATTATTAAGTTTATTCGCTCTTACTTGCTTACATATCAGGTTTTTTTTCATCGTGCCAGCTCGAACAAGATTTGAGCTATGTACGTCAGGAGTCACGCTGGGTAGTCATTTAGGTCCACTTCTTTTTATTTTATCTATTGATGACATCTCACAACTTCTTAAATGTGTAAAATCTTAATCTAGCAGACGATATGACCCAAATATATTCTACTTGTAGTGTACACACAACAATTTAGAATTAAATATTAGTAAATCCGAAATTATGACTTTCTTTAGAGACCGTAGCTCTCTGCATTTCGTTTATACTTTATCAAATTATGATCTAAGTATCATTGAGTATAAAAAAGCCATCATTAAACATAAGAAAAAACCCAAAGTTACGAATAATAATAACTTTCAAAAAATCTACTATTGGCCTAAGCTTAGGAGGGAGACATTTTTGCTTTGTCCTTTAATATTTTTCAGTACAAAAACGGCTCATAGAATCAGCTTAGAACAATAAAATTGACTCCAAATAAATACTTTTATTATCTTTAAGCATACAAAACAAAGTTCAGTCATTCTGTTGACACAGATAAGTTAAGCTTCATGAAATAGTAACTCCTATCAACACATTGGGAGTTATTTTTTATATTATAATATATATTTTTTCATTCTTATTTGAAGCCTTTGAAAATTTAGATTCCGAATATCACCAGAATAAGACGTATAATACACCCGTTTTGAAAACATACTTTAGTATAGATTAGATTAGATTATTCCATTGAAAAAAGCAATTACGTTCTATGTACATATTCTACAATGTGATTGCAAATCGAAATTGAAAGTTTGAATTGACTTCAGATTTCTTTCGCAATCGCATTGTGGGTAGGGTCCATTATTTTACAAAAAGTACTATACAAAGCATATTTAATTATAACTTAGGAAAGCTTGAAATGTCAGTTTATTCTTATAAATATTATTTTATTCAAGACCTTTTTTTAATTTCGTTACCACTTAGTTCACTACAAAACTTGTATAACCAAAAGAAAAATATGGAAAATCTCTAATCTCCATGTTTTCAGTTCAGCAATATAATAAATTTTATATATTGCATTTTGAATGATAAAATATTAGCAAAAATACCTCAATATATTAACACTAGGACAATCAACTGGTTGATTTTAAGAGTCTCGCAATTATTAGTAATTTACTCTAGCTTAAATAAAATCTAATTTTTCCCGACTTTGATACATTAAGATTAAAGGTGTTTCACTTAATGTCTAGTAAGCCATATATAATATATAAAGTAAACTGAGTATTTTTACTCAAGCAACAAATTTATTACATAAAATATTGGCGCGAGTGTGCTTTGTATAAAAGTACTTATGTATTACTTAGGCGTGTTTATTCATATCTTATTGATTCTATTATCTTTATACATAATACTTTAGAAGTACCAGGAAAATGTATATAGAATGTATAAAATAAAGCTATTTTAACACTAGAAACATTGGAATTTAGTACCTATATACCTATATTGCCCAAAAGCAGTCAAAATGACTTTGTAAAAGCATAACTAATGATTTTGGGCAATATATTTAGGTATGTATAACACATACATATATCAGAAACAAAGAGAGGGGAGGTAAATACAGCTATTAATAAATGCATTTATATCATGTGTACAAAGTCTCAAAATTCTAAGAAATTATGTCATTATAAATATAGTTTTTATCTAAACGAAATTAAAAACCAGTCAAAATGACTTCTTTGGGTAATCTGGTGTTAAATAATAATTTCTTTCTGCATTATACTATATACATAACTTCATCATATTGTATTATATTGCTTTTTTAATGATGAACCATTTAAACACGAATGGCCATATCTTATATTAACAATTAAGATAGATTTAATTTAAACGGCATAAACTTGCACTGTTCCATGGCCCATCAACACAAAAGAGGAAGATTAGGCCGACTTGTTTAAGGAACCGCAAAGAATGATATTCGTAAATAGCTACGTCTACCCCTTTTCTTTTAAAGATGACCTCGGGTTATTGCTCCTTTGCTCCGTCTTTGCCACAACTTTAAAAAGGTGATGAATGAGGGGCACGACTGAACCTTAAAGCCTATGAAAAGTCCCTAAAAGTTCCAACTATTCCCCGGATAGCCCGCAGCAGCTACTAAATTTCCACGGATATCTGCCAAAAGGGATCAAAGGGACTTTTGCCTCTTTAAAATGCGCTGCCGGCTCTTCACGCCATCCTCTGGAAATTCCTGTCGCAAATACCTCTCCCGGCCGAGGACATGATGTTCGTTCATGTTTTTTTCCGAGACCAAGAGCGATTGCAGGTCCTTTGTGGAAATTTCAAATTTCGTTTGCTTGATCGTACGGAAAACTGCAATAAGCCCGATTTCAAAAAACACGTCCGGCAACATAAAATCATCCCTCCCCGTTACAAAAGAGTCCCGGATGAAGCCAACAAAATCCTCCAGGTCCAGGTCCTTGTTCGATGCGACAGTGCTTGTTTTCCCGACGACGAGTGGCCGAAGCCAGGATGCTCCCAAGTGCCACACGTGAAGTCATTGCCCATCATCATTAAAAATAGGAAGCTGGAAAACAGTGTCCCTTGCAATTATACAGGCGCATCCCGGCCTTCCCGGTCCCGCACCTCGGAAAAACTCCTCTATGAGTTCTGTGTGTTTCTAACGTGGGACTGCTGGCACCAGGTTTTTACGGTCGGCTGACACGAGGATTACACGGGAATCGGGATGCGCCCGGTAAGGGCTTTGCTGCAGTCCGGGCAGAACGGCCCAAAGGGGAGCTCATCCGGAATTTATCGTCTGTTAAATACTGTTTTACATCGCTGCAGCATCCACCCAGCAGGTGCGGCTCCCTTTCGGGCTGGACCACTTCACCTCTTCACCTGCTCCTGTCCGTCAAATTGGCAGGACGGTTAAGTTATTTTGAGTGGAGTTGGGCGAGCGCCGCTGGGCCCTTCGGTCTGGACTTCATGTTATCCAGAGTCAACTTCGACCGGAGGAAACCCAGCTGTAATTAGGGCAGAAACTTCTATGAAATTATTTCAAATTGGAATGTTGTGGATGAAAAATTAAACGATTCGGTTCGCATTGTAGACAAATTCCATTTTAGCGCTCTAAAATAATAACTTCTGAACCTTAAAAGATAATTAAATTATATTTAATAGGTAAAAAGTTAACATTCGAAGCTTCAATCTCGAATTAAGAGAATTAAGGGTGTTTGCTCATTTCGCAGGGTGTAAAGTTACAGAAGAAAGTTAGCTAAGCTCACTACACAACAACAACATTTTAGATAAAAAATCCTAAAAACACCATAGTTCAAATATTGTGTGCCTTAGCAGGTAAATGGACTGACTATCTGTAGAAACTTAAAATTTTAAACGCGGTTTTCTCGAAACATAATTTTTGAAATTTCTTGCCAATACTGAAAAGAAACTATTATATAGTTGTTTTTTTTTTTTTTTTTTTTATTGCACTTGGAACACACACGGGGTCAAACTGATAACGGAATATTTTCAAACTGCTATATCTCGCAAATATGCTTTTTTTTAGAATTTGTGTGTATTTTTTTGCTAAGAGGATGAACTTTTCGATAGAATCGTCGCTAGTTTGAAAAAACTTATTTTTAACGACGAACCGGACGCCTCGAATAATTCCTACGCATTCTCAGATATGTCAGATGTCAAAAAATTGTTGGGATTCAGATGTCCCAGGGTTAAAGCACACCTCTTCTTTTTCATGTCACGAAATTCTTCCACTGCCTGTCATCCCTTATAGCACTTTTTTCTTCCCTTTAGTGCGTAGCATACTGGAATAGGCTTGCCAAGTTTGGAATCCTCTTTATGCGACCTATTCGGTCCAAATTGAATCTGTCCAAAGAAGGTTCACAAGGTTCTTATTAATTAACTTGCAGCAATCGTTGCCCGAATACATAGAGAAACTTAATTTTGTGTAGATATCGACACAATCTGACTCACAATTATTCTATAGCGGAATTAATAACATATTATGCTGCCCAGATCTTCTGTCGAAAATTAACTTCCATGTACCTTTTCGCGTAAGTAGACAGCAAGAATTTTTTTACCGACCTGCAAAACTAATTTAATTTAATTCAACTTGCTATGGTCGAGATTTAGATCAATGGAACCATTTAAGTAAAATTTCCTGCTTGAGCCGGCATATCCCATTTTTTAAACTATTTTATAGGTATCCTATATGAGGTTCGTATGAGATGCTAATTGTCTCGATAATCCAGAAAATGCGTTTAAAAACAAAACTCTTCCACGCATTTTATTATTTACAAACGACCGAATAAGTTTACAGTACAATAGTTGAATTGGAAACATTTGTTTTTTGTATAGTCTGCAAATACTTACATGTTTAATAATACAAAGGTATGAATTAGAACGACTTGACGGCCTACTTCAAAAGGATGTTTAAGGTAAACACTAAATTTATGTAGCACCGTCTTTAACAATAATTGGTAAATTTTCAAAAACTTAACTACTCTGTTCATCGTATCGTTTTGAACTAAAGATGTTAGTTTTGTTTCTTACTTGAGAACTGTTATAAATAATCAGATGTAACAAATACTATATGTATATTATAAATCCGATACTATATGATAAATAAACAAATAAATAAATCAATAAATAATAAATCAACCGTCCTTGAGAGTTTTTTGCGCGAGGTCATAGTCTATGAGCATTTCCGACTATATTTGTAAAAAAAATTAATGTTGTAGAGTTTTTATCAAAACTTAAAGGTATAGTAAACTCTAGATCCAAATTCTTGTACAGTTTCATATCTTATATATATACTTATCGATTTTTAAAAATATTAATGCATATATTTATAACCAGAGGGTATAACATGCTGTGTATGATTACTATTATATTAGTATTAAGTTTATTAAAAAAATTAAAAATTTATCTTATTTATTATTTCTTATAGACAAAGTATATAAATAGTATACCTTAAGTAATCATTATCATTCAACTAAATATGCTGCAAAATGACGAACAATTATCTTGGGTGGATTTATTCACCTGTTATAAAACGTTAAATGATAAAAGTAAAAAGAGACTATATTTTTCTCTATTTGTCGAGTTTCATGAATATTATGACATCGTTCCTGCTGAGATCTGCATATTTAAAGTTCAAATTCAAACGATAAACTAGTGTTTATTAAAAATTATATTATATATTATATTTTCCAAAACGGTATAGCAATTGTACATTTTAAAATCGCTACAAATACTAGAAGATACAAATAAGCTTTCTTATAAGTTTTCCTTTAAATAGACCTTGGAACCTAGAAAAAGGAAGACAATTTTACTTTCTTAATTGTTTCTTCAAATTTGCCAGAGAATACAACTTTGTTTTCAGATTTGCTTAAAATATCTCACTCGTTTATTTAAAAAGAAAATAATAATTTTCCTACTTCCTAGCGCTGATTTGGCGCTTTTGCTCACTGTGCCCTCAGACAAAGTTAATGCAGTTGTGGAATCAGAGCTCCTCCTAGTGCTCCAGGCTGTTCCCGCGGGACGACGAACTGACGGTCGGCTCCGTGCTGATGAAACTTTTGACGGAAGTCTGCCGCTGAACTGTTTATTTATTTTGAGATGTTTAGCCATGAACGGAGCAATTTGCATCGAGGCTCTTTCCCGGCCGCCACCGCTGCCTCTATCCTTTGGGAACTCCTGGCCACGGGGCGACGTGACTTGATGAATTGCTTCAAAATTTATCGTGGTGCGAAGCTCATTTAGCGAAGTCGATCCACCTCGAGGGACGGTTTTTGTTGCAGCCTGGCTAGCTTAAGCGCAAAGATTTGTTTAACGTCTGCAACTGCCAGATAAAGTTTTCTCGTGTTTCATAAAGCAAAGCAGCACTCAGCTGATGAATGGAGTCAATTTATCGGCCAGTTTTTTTGCTATCGTTTTTTTTTTACAAGACATCCTCGAGAAAAGTTTTTAAGTAATTTGCCTTGTTGGGATAGAACTAAATCCGTCGAAAAAAGCAAAGTAGTTGCATGAAATTAAACTTGTGCAAACTATAGTTTTCATATCCAGAATTAAAAATTAATTAAAATAATGAAAAAGACCTACCTGCAGTTCAAATTTAATAAGTAACGCAAAGTTTAAAATTAATTTTGAATGCTTGCAATCAGAGGCTATTCTAAGAAGTCAGACAATTGTCAGTACTTATGGGATTTTATAAAAATCACAAAATATTAAGTATTAATTTTCAAAAGACATTCTTATGGTGCCTAGTCTCTCAATTTGATGCAATTCAATTCAGTTGATATACAAACTATAAGTTAGAGATAAGATGGCAAAGCTTGTACTTTTCTACAGTATCTTACGGTCCTTAATTTGCATTAAAAAGATTAGGAAACAGATTTTTGAAAAAATTGTTCATTTTTCGACAAAAGATAAAACAGATCATAAGTGGAATAATTGCTTGATCACAAAATGGGTGCATACACTTCTCTAGAAAAGGAGACGAAAGTGGCCAAAGTTTGTTTTATAAGAAAAGCGATTTTCGAATGTCATAGAGATTTATCTTAAACTATCAAATGAGTTATGTCTATAGCATAATTTCCTTAAACCTGACAACTAGGTGGAAGCACTATTTCATATCAAATAATACTGACTTCAAAAATTCTATCAAACACAATCAGTGTACACATAAAGTCAACGTTACAAAGAACAAGGGAATTAGTTCTTTAGTGTGAGCGCACCCTTGAACCACTATGAATTTTTAATATGTTTTAGATCAAATATAGTATACCTTAAATAACATAAATTATAAGAAAAGTTTTATTTATTTATTAAGCTTAATACAAGCTATACAAACATACAAGCACAAGCATACATACCTAAACGCTAGAATATATGAATAAATTAAGAACTAGGGCGGGCGTTTCAGGGCATTCCGAAGGGATGACTTGGAAAGGTGGAAGTCGAATGATGGTGAGGAGTTGGCTTTACGTATCATGCGGGAAATTGGTTCGGAAAAGCCATAATTGGTGCGGTGATGCGAGGGGCGGAAGAGAGGTACTGATCTGAGGCTACGGGGGTTGGTGTGAAGCGATATCAGCTGTAACAGGGAGGGGCAATCGATGACACCATTAAGCAGCTGGTGAATAAAGAGAATGTCGGCATAGTCGCGTCGCTTACTTAAGGGTTCCAGATCGATAAGTTTCAGGCGATCTTCGTACGGCGGCAAGTTTTGGTGGTCTGACCAAGGAAGATCGCGTAAGGCAAAACGAAGGAACCTACGCTGGACAGATTCAATCCTGTTGATATGAGTTGACTGAGTGGGAGACCATACCTGACTGGCATATTCAAGGAGAGGACGGACCAGAGAGATGTATAGGGATTTCGCGACGTAAGGATTATTAAATTCTATGGACCACCGTTTCACGAAGCCGAGAGCTGAGTTTCCTATCGCAGGTGACACCGAGATCGCGAAGAGAGTCAACCGAAGGGATATGCTCGCCAGATAAAAGATAGATTCTAGGGGAGGAAGGGAGCCGTTTACGTGAACAGGTGATGGATTGGCATTTTGAGACGTTTAAATCCAAGAAGTTTTTACAGCACCATGTGCAAAAAGAATCCAGATCTTCTTGTAGAAGGGGGGGTCAACTGGGGAGGAAATTTGTTTAGAGATCTTCATGTCGTCGGCGTAAATTGAAAGGTCCGAGTGTTTAGCGTTTAGAGAGTTAGCCATGATTTAGAGCCGAAAATATACTGTAATACGATGTAAGACAATTTTTTCATAAAAATTATCCAATAAATATACTTTAGAAGTTATGACGCTTTTCATAAAAATAATAATAAAAATAGTTTTTCGCCTGTATATTGTATAATCAAATATTTCATATATTTTGAATATTTTATATATAGCTCTTTAGATCTGCATAAAATTAGATTGATTTCGATTAAACCAAATTTTCGATTTTAATAAAACCACTTCTAGAATTTATACGACTCCTTTGTTATAATATTTATTTATTTTTTTGAGATTATCTGACTTTCTAACTTCTGAAACTTTTGGCCTAGAATGCTGGAAGATATAGTTGTAGTAATATAAAATAAATATAGGCGTGAAATAAAAAAGTTACTATTGGCTTTTAATTTTCTTAGAAAGCCAAAAAGGTACAAAAAAAAGTGCTACATAGTAACTAAATATTATCAAACTGCTTCATTGTACTACCTGTACTAAAGGTATGAGATCACGTGTGATAACACTGAATACATATGTATGTTGATAAATACTTTACTTACATTGCTTTGCAAAACATTTGCAACTTCCAACAAACATTAAAAGTATTATCTCTTTACTATATACAGAGAATCCCAAAAGTAGTTTCTGAAACTAAATTTATATTTTCCCCCTTTACAATTTAAGTAGTGGCTGTATTTTTGAGGTTAGCATACCTGAGACTCTGCAGTTTTTCTTGTTATTTAAGTGTTTTTTTTTATTATATGTACCACTGACCTCTGTAAATGTTTCATGTAAATAATGAAATATCTCTGTACAAAAGCGCCCGTTTGTACGTTACATAAGGTACAGTCGCCAAATTTCTTCCCCAAACCGGATTTCGTCCCCTTCAATATCTACTCTTTTAAAAACCGTCATCTATTATCAGTGACCCAAACCGACAGCTAGTTGCATCAGTCGGCCATTGTGTAGAAGTGAGTGTGTCACGACGTTCGTACCGACAGAAATTCGAAAATCAAAAAAAGTGTTCACGGTGAGTTTTTCATTGAAATATTCTCAGATTCCATAAAATATTGAGATACCTGACTTATTGATACAATTTTTTTGTCAAACTAACTATTAATATCTCAGATGTTAATCGATTAAGTAAAATTTTCAGGTTATGACACGTTTTTTGCTTAAATTAATGCGACAAAATAAATAGAAATTTCCTAATATCGTCCCCTTACGTTAACCTTATATCGTAACATGTAACTTTAGAATGTTTTAATTTTTTATTTTTTAGATGCCGAAAAAATGATTAAAATAATTAAGAAAGGGCTGATTAGATATTAATATGATAGTTAGGTTCAATTTTATATAATAGAAAAGGAGTAAGTACAACTCCAGTTCACGTACTGATTATTTTGATCTCAATATCGTCCCCGGGACGAAATTAGGAGCACAAAAATATATTTTCATAATTTGAGTATTTTTATTAAAGCTATTTTATAGCTTTTTCTAACAATGTTAACGCGTTTTTGATTATTTTTAAGGATAAAGGAATATTGAACCTAATGTTTGACGTTTCATTTATTACTGTTGTATTTTTTTCTATTTTTTTAGATTTGTTTTACAAAAAGGGGACGATATTTGGCGACTCTACCTTATATACTCACTATACTCAGATAAAACCTCCATCTTTTCTCTTTCAAACGCTATTTTTTTGAAAAACTGCAAACTCTAGAAAATGACAGTCGATTAGTTTCAGCAACTACTTTTGGGACACCCTGTATACTATGCTATTTTAAATTAATGTTAAGAATCGAGTGTAGAAAAATTATACCATTTAAAAGATATGCAAATATTTTAATACAAGTACTTCAAAAGTTCGTAATCTATGAAATTATTCATTTGGAATAAAGTGGAGTTTGCTTTTTGTGTGTAATACCAACGCAAAGCTCTTCATCTAAGTTCAACATTTGCTGAGTACGATTGATTGCTTTTCTGATTTCGATCAGCGTGAATTTATTCGGATGATTTCGGCCATAATCATCAAAGGATTACCCGGGCCTCTGCGCTGCGCTGCGCTAACTGCCATCGAAAATTCTTAAAAACTTTTCTGCTTTTCACTCGAAGCCCATTTGCTCGGTACCTAAATAATCAAACTCTGAAATAGGCTATCCCGCCAAAAAAACATTCACCCCGCACTCTCCAGAAAATGGATCGCTGGGTAAAAATGCTATGAAAAATCCAACCATCTGAAGTGGCCCGAAACTTCGCCTTCTAGGAGGACAGGGGATGTCGGCGAAGAAACTTTGTTTCGTATTTTGTTTCAGAAAAATCCACGTCGTTTTTGCCTGCTTGTCCTCCTACATCCTTCGAGCACTCCGACCACTTTCAATTCCGGGAATAATAAGACAATTGGAGCAGTCCGGCTCCTCTTCCTTGAGGAATGTGCAGCGTCTAGTGCACGGCCAAGGAGCGCTCCCCGGGAGGATAAAAGGTCAGTTAAGAAATTACTTGTCAACATTAACACAGTTGGGAATGTTTTTATTGGATTTTCGCTGCGGGAACTTGTTTAAATTGAATTTACTACGGACCACAATTGAAATTTTGTTTGAACGTAGGAGGGAATTCAGGCGAAGAATTCTCCGCGCCCTGAGGAGCCCCCAGCGACCCAACTCCAGAGGCAGAAGAAAAATTACACCGCTGTAGTGCAGCTGAGAGCCGTTTTGGAGATTCCTTCAGATGGGATTTGGTGCGGAGCAGACGGATGATAGAATCGTTAAATATTTGAGTGAAAGCTTCAGCACCTCTGGGAAGTTTTCTCTAATTAAATTAACCAAATAAACTCCGAGCTTCTGCGGATTTGGATTTGGATTTGGATTTGACTGTTTCTCAAGAGATAACTAAGGACTTTTGTGATGCGACGATAAAAGCAGGTGTTTACTTTGTTCCGACGGCAGTTACTCACCTTCAAAACGCTGCTAAAATGAAAAGTAATTATAATTCGCGAAATTTACTATGAGTTATCATTTTAATTGCATCTTAGTTAGCATTCTCCAACACCTTAAAACCCTTCGAAATGTCCCTTAATCTTTTAATTTGATAAAAAAGACTTTTTAAAATAAATTGATATTCAACATGTTTAAAATTTAAAGAGAACTTAGTCCAAGTTCAACACTTTATCACTGTATATTTTTGCAATTGCTTTCCCTATTGTCATTATTAGTATTTTGTTTTATAATACTTGTCGAGCTCTGTTAAATAACACCTCGCATAACGTCCTATCCAGAATTATCTAGAGAATCAAAAACTGGCTTAAAAAAACTTCATGACTCAACACTAGAATATCTAAAAGAAATCAAGAATATAAAGATTGACGTCCAAAACTGAGACCCACTTATGTTACATCTTATAATTGACAAATTAAACAACGAATCTCGGCAAATCTTTAAAAAAAAAACCCAGAGGCACTAGATGAATTTCTTAAGTTTCGAGCTTTGGAATCTAAGGAACCAATGAAATCTAATCAAACTATCATGCTACCTTAGGGTCAAAATCAATCTATAGCTTCTGCAAATCTCAAGGTATACGCTTGTGAAAAATTTAACAAATTGACTCCCTCTCAAAGAAATGAGAAAACTTGAAAAATCAAACTTTGCTCTAACTGCTTCATAAAAGGAAACTCAGCCTATATAGGTAAAAGTTGGGCAAATTTTAGGATATGTAATAAAAAGCATCATACGCTATTACCATTTGGGTCATTCTACAGAAAATCATCAAATGGTCAAAGCCGCACTATTTTTGATTTCGACGAAACTTGGTGGGTATCTTTGTTTAGATGTCAGAAGAGAAAATTCAGCATCATTTAATTTTTCTGATGTCTCAGCTTCGGTGCGCGACCGCTAGAGCACTCAAAAAGTGTAATTTTTACGCTCTACTACCATGCGCTGTCAAAATTGTTCTATTAGAGATATTTGAACATTTGTGGTCGCAGTTGAAAGCTACAATATAGTAGTTTTAGGAAAAAAATATGGAAATAGAAAAATATTTTTATTCGAAGTATACTAGCATCCTGAAAATACGATTTTTTTCACATTTTTATATGATTTTCAAATGGCTGTAGTATCTTTCCTGGTAAATTAAAAAAATTTAGTTTTTGTATACATCATGTCCATATATTAAACAAAACAACAGTCCATTATAGACTTGTTCGACAAATTTTGTATATTAAAAAAATAAGCCTGAAATTTGAAAATTTCTGAAAATTGCATATTTCGAGCTTCAAAATGAAAATGTGGGACAGGAGATAGAGAACTGAAATTCTCAGGAAATTTAGGTGTAACCTTGAACTTTAAAGACCCGTTGAGTTTGTTTTGTTTTTTGCATCCCTCTAGTAATTACAGCCATTTCAATACAGCTAGTAATGCAGACTTTCCTTTTTAATTAGTTTCTTTTCTTACTTCACAATACGAGGAAACAATAATGTAGTAATAAAAAAAGAACAATGTGTAGCAGATACTCTGTAAATGCTAGCAAACAAAATGAGATCAAGCCACTTTACATCCTTTTGTAGTATATCATAAAAAAGATAGTTTGATAAAGTTAAAAACATTTTGTGTAATTAGCGACTACTTAACCCATAGTACTGTAGCTTTCTATTCATTTCAAAAAGTGTTCATTCAATACATCAAAAGATATTATCCAGAATTTAAAAAAGTTAAATATTTCATCGATGGATCAGCGGCTCAATACAAAAAAAAAGAAAAATTTTGTTAATCTATGTCATCATAATGATAATTTTGGGTTGGAAGCAGAGTGGTATTTTTTTGCAACTTCTCACGGGAAAAGTCCATGTGATGGTGCAGGGGGAACGATCAAACGAATAGTGCGGAAAGCTAGTTTACAACGAATTGAAGATCGTCATATATGTATTAACTACTAAAACTATGTTCAATTTTTGTTCCGAACAAATTTCTGGAATCGAATTTTTTTTTTTTTGTATGCAATGCTGATGTTGAAGCTGCGGATAAATTTTTATGTGATAGATTTAGTAATATTATTACAATAAAGGGAACAAGAATGTTTCATAGTTTTATACCCATTTCTCAAAGTAAATTGAAAATTCGTAAATTCTAGGCTTCAAATAATTCAAAAATTGTAAGTATAAGTATGTCTAACATGTCAAGCAATATAATATAAAATATTAATAATTCATTGTTGTATTAATAATGATATTAATGTTAGAGTAACAAAATAAAATTCTGATATTTGAAATCGCATTCTTCATTTACGATAAATTGCATTCTTCTTTTGGGATATATTTATTTAAACCGCCTTCTTCATTTGGGATGTACTTATACGGAGTATCTACTTATTGTTTTGTTTTTTATTGTTTTTGTTGTTCTTTTTTATTACTGCGTTGTTGTTTCCTCGTATTGTGAAGTAAGAAAAGAAACTAATTAGAAAGGAAAATCTGCATTACTAGCTGTATTGAAATGGCTGTAATTACTAGACGGATGCAAAAAACAAAACAAACTCAACGGGTCTTTAAAGTTCAAGGTTACACCTAAATTTCCTGAGAATTTCAGTTCTCTATCTCCTGTCCCACATTTTCATTTTGAAGCTCGAAATATGCAATTTTCAGAAATTTTCAAATTTCAGGCTTATTTTTTTAATATACAAAATTTGTCGAACAAGTCTATAATGGACTGTTGTTTTGTTTAATATAAGGACATGATGTACACAAAAACTAAATTTTTTTAATTTACCAGGAAAGATACTACAGCAATTTGAAAATCATATAAAAATGTGAAAAAAATCGTATTTTCAGGATGCTAGTATACTTCGAATAAAAATATTTTTCTATTACCATATTTTTTTCCTAAAACTACTATATTGTAGCTTTCAACTGCGACCACAAATGTTCAAATATCTCTAATAGAACAATTTTGACAGCGCATGGTAGTAGAGCGTAAAAATCACACTTTTTGAGTGCTCTAGCGGTCGCGCACCGAAGCTGAGACATCAGAAAAATTAAATGATGCTGAATTTTCTCTTCTGACATCTAAACAAAGATACCCACCAAGTTTCGTCGAAATCAAAAATAGTGCGGCTTCAATTTTTTTTAATTTTTGATGATTTTGTATGGAATGACCCATTTGTAATTAGTTCCTCTAAAACCTGATTCAAGTAATCATTAAACCAACGAAAAGGTGTCAAAGAAACCAAGTGTCACTATACTATCAACTCACGTGGTGAGCAACCATCAGTCGTGTATCGACCTGACAATAACACGATAACAACAGCTGTGGTCCTCAAAAAACTAACGATATTGCCATTGGATAAAATTATAAACAAATCTAGATGGGAGCACACAAAGAATTTGGTACTAGCAGATCCTGAATTGGAAAAGACCAAGAAAAATTGATGTGATTCTTGGAGCAGAAATGTTTGCGAACAATTCTGATGGGTAGGGTGCTATGAGGGCCACCAGGAACTCCCATAGCTCAAAGGACGAAGTTAGGTGCGGTATACAAATAGACGAAGTATATATAGCGTACGTCTATCATAGCACCTGAGTAATACGTATATGAAGTAGACTTAGATAAGGAACTATGACAATTTTGGCAAGTCGAGGAGTTGAATACGAAAATAGACATGAAAAGTAAAGATTTAATATGCGAAACTCACTCAGAACTACTCATCAAAGAAATTCCGATGGACAATATATAGTGATATTACATACCATTCAAAAAGGGACTCCGCAGTTGCCAATTTAGGAAGTGAAATTGTCATGATTACAAGATTTATCCGAATGAAGAAGAAATTCAAAGTGGATAAACCTCTGGTAGTTTTGAATGAAGATTTTATTAATGAATACCTGCAACTTGGCCAATGAGTATTTTGCAATTTCAAAATTTCTATTGATATTTAGAAATTCAGCACAGCCGGTCGTTACCAATAGGAAACCAATAATTTCAAAGAATCTCTATTACAATAATAATTTTCTGAGAAAATTTTCTCGAAATAATATTGGTAAATGTTTTTTGTATAGTATGTATAACATCGGACCAGCTTGGACTAAAAGAATAGATGGGCAAAATTTATTTTTTTAATTGTAATAAAAAACGCAATCTGCCTATTTGTACTTTTACTTTGAACTGTGATATGAAATCCTACAACCAAAAATCAAGCTTGCACTTGACCGGATTTTTGAATATGAAATGATTAATATAGGTAACTTCTCTATTTTTTAAATACTAAAATTTATTCCACAATGTTTAATCGAGTGATATAGTCGAAATTGTCAATATAAGTTCACTCTGCCGGAAATCAGAAAAGCAATCAATCACATTGAGCAAATGTTGACCTTAGATGAGGAGTTCTCGGATGATATTCCAGATCAAATAAGTTCGAAAACGAGCCGGGACATCCGGGCGATACTGAAGAAGTCCTCCGCCTGGACGGGCATGAATAATCGAAAATAAATATCCTTCCTCCTAGAAAGTGGCAGGATGGTGCGACAGGCTTCACCAGGAATCCTCGAAGCCCCAAATCGTGTCACCTTTAATTCCCGTCCTCGCCAATGACAAGACTCGGAAACAAATCAAAATTGCAGGGAATTCATCTTACAAATTGCATTTCCCCCAGAAGCCCAATTGGGGACGTTTCGCAATTTATGCAACAGCACCTGCCCCGGGAGGAGTAACTAGCGCCTATGCAGGCGCCAGGAATCGGCAGGACTCCGCCGGAAGGCGGTTGCACCGAAGGGGAGCTATGCAATAGACACGGCACCTTAGGGCGCTCGGAAATAAATGAAAAGCGCGCCAGAAAATTTATGGATTGTGTTAGGTTTTCTGCTGATGATGATGCCATTAAATGGGAAATTTATTTGAGGACGGATAGGGGCTGCTTTTCCCAAGAGCGCTTCGACTGCATGCATCTGTCGGGACGGGATCGTACGTGCAGCATCCCGGCCCCCCGCTCGTCTCGCAGGTGAGATGCGCTCCAAATTATAAGGTGCTGCGGCTGTCGAGTTCCTCGATTCCAGCCGAGTCCTATCTTGGCGCTCCTGCCAAGATATTTGAGCTGGAGTAAACCCTGCTCCGAGATGCATGAAATCTGATTTGTTAATTACTTGTCAGGGAATAGGACTGATGTTCTGCTTTGTGCCGCACGGCGGCGCTTGTTGTGTGTGCACACAGAACTTGCGAAAACCTTTTAAGGCGCACAAAACTTCTAACTTGCTTCTGCCGAATTTGTGCATCTTAAGTTTGGAGTTTTGGAGGTCCTTCGGTGGGTGCGGCATGGGTTCTTAGACACGAAAGAAGTCCCTTCGAGCAGCGTTGCTGTTGCACTCGACCGAGCGTGAAAGGTGACAAGCCATTTGCCCTTGTGCACAAATTCAATTTGAACTGTTTTTGCACCTAAGTCATGTTCGGGGTAAGAAAGTTTTCGATTGCGCTCCTTAGCGCTTGTCCCCCGGGAACCTAAGCCTGTTTGTGTTTTCAATAGTTTTGAGGGCGCTCTCGCAAATGGGGCCCCGCCGATTACGAGCGGGTCACAAGAGTTGTAAGAGTTTTGGCTTACATAACTTGAGTTATGAGCGGGGCGCTATGGGAAATCCTATTTATTTTGAGTTTAAAGTTGTGTTAAACTTTTGATAAGCACTAATTGAAAAGAAAAAGACAGTCAACTGCAAATTATACATTTATATAGTGGGAAAGTTAATAGCTAATATTATAGAAACACTCGCAAAATTTACTGTGGATCTTGTGGGGAAAATTTATTTACATTTAAAAAATCGCGAATAAAAGAAATTCTGCACGAATCTTTACTTTAACGTAATTTATTAGATAGTAAAATTTTAAGACAGTATGGAAATTAGAGTAATAAATTAATGACAAAACAAAATTATTTTATATTATAAAAATAAAAATAATTGAAATATACTCTTTTTTTTAATAAAACAAATTCTTATTTTAGCAGAAATAAAGGAGTTATATAGGGTGAGCCATCGGTCTGTTTCTTTTTAAAAATGTTATAAATAATAAACACTATTTAATATTTTTCAAAGTACATTGATTTGTTGAAAATGTAAACCTTCCGATTAGTTATGGAATATGATTTAATATAAACCCGCTGCCTTGGCTGGCTTGGTGCTAGCCGATCCTCTCAACCCAATTTTGCAACACATAGGTTTGGTACCCTATTTCACGAATAGATCGATAAATATTGTGCTTAAGTGCGTGAATTATTTCTGATTTGTCAGTGTAACATCGATCTTTACCGGAATCCCACAAATAAAAGTTCAACAGGGTCAAACCACAGCTGTAATGTGACCATGGCACATCTCCAAAACCGCTGATTACACGGGAGTACAAGTAAGTTCTCAATATTTCCCAACGTTTTTCAAACGTTAATCTATTCATTTCGTGCCGCGGAGATGTGATACTGCATTTCCGCAAATTCCTTGAGCGCGAAACAAACTGTCTGTAGCAAAACTAATACTTAATTTAAAAAGAAACCAACAAATGGCCTACTCTTTGCATAAGACTAAAATAAATGTTGCATAATGCAAAAGTTGACGATGCTTCAATACAAAAAGACATCACATCTCCACGACGTAATTCCCCACAACAAGCGATTTCATTTGAATTTGAATCTAATGAACTCATAGCCAAAATTCGAACAACTTCAGCGAATGAACCCGTTCAAGTGCTTCAATTTATCACGACTTGTGCATTTTAGTCGTAGCCGGGGACACCCATCAAAATGGCCCTTGCAAACGCATCCGTTTTGCCTAATTAATAAACAGAAGCAGCACTCAGGGCCTCCGCCATCGGCACGCTGTAGGTTTCCCAGACTGGATTAATTAACGCAAGTTCACAAGTCACAGGCTCCATAGACCCCGCAGGCTTCGGGGCGGGTCGAAGCCCGGACTCGCCATCAGAATAACTTTCCGTTAAAATCCTGACATAAATCTCTTCGGAAGCCATACGAGAATTACTACGGCCCTTATCCCTTTACAGCCGTTCGACTAACCAGATTACGCCCCCCGGACTTTCAGTTAAGTTCGGCTTAATGGCACGGCAGGATCAAGCCATGGAGCCCGAATAGTAATTTCCACAGTAAATAGAATAAATCCTGGCGGACAAGCAGAAGGACTAATGGCCAAGAAAATATACAAATGTTGTGAGCAACAATAGGCCCCAGGACCAGGGAGTCCTGTCCTCCTGTCTGGTCTGGCGATAATGCGAGCCCCGGGCCCCGCCGAAGATGGGTATCAGGATCGGGATGCCGCCGATGGGTCAGATGCCGAAGCTGCAGCGCTGCATTGTTCCCGGCTATTGTTCCTCCTGACGGCGACTGGTAGCAAACAAACCGCTCCCGGCCCAGCCAGACGGGACGGGCTCGTGCACAGATGTCGGGGATATTCCAGTCATGCTCCCAATGACCTACAAGGAATGCGGACGAGCTCGGCCCCAATATACCAGGAGAAGTTCATTAAATACCTGGCACTCATTTTGAGGACGCGGCGTAGGTGTACGGGGCGGCCAGGCGAACAATTCCCGTGGGAATGTGGAGCACTCCAAACATTTATTGCCGGAAAAGTAATCGGAGAAGTCATCACGGCCGTTTGGTGGGCACTGGGCGCCCATAAAATGCGTTGCGGCTGGTCCCAGGGAGTCCTTCAACCAGTGGCCGGCGCTTAATTGCTCCACATTAAAGACCTATCCCGGTCCAGAGGGATGGTCAGCACCTGACCCACCTGAGCCATGCACTGGCACTATATTCATGAAAATTATGGGAGTTCTGAGAAACTTTCTCTTGATCAACTCGACGAGCTCGCAGCTTCCTAGTTTCAGTAGTGTTAAAATCAAGAATGTTGTGATTTTATTAAATTGTTGTCTTCAAATTACATACATATTTCCTATAATAACTCTCCGGCCAAAAGTCAAAATATAAATGAAAATTGAGTTTTTCACCAAATTTCGAAACTTCGAAATTCCATCGTAATACAAATTATCTTAACATTAGCATTTAGTATTATGATTGTAAAATAGCCAAAATGTTAAATAAACTAGACGATAGATTATTAAATCTGATCGAATTAAATATATAATATTTACAAACGGGAAAACAACTTGAACCATATTCTTCTATAAACATATATAAGCAACTATACCAACATATTTTAATTATTAATTAGAGGTTACCTACCGCAAACTTTAAAAAAATATCTGAATTCATGATGTATTTCAAATTCTGGAAAAGTAACTACCAAAACCAACAAATAAATAAACTTATTAAAAAATGCTCTTTTTCTTCATTGATATAATTTTCTATTATTTTTATATAATCAATATATATTTTTACAGATCGATTTAAATCTTTAAATTAAAATAATTTTTCTAAAAAATAACACTTTTCCAAAAATACCCTTTCAATTGAAATTTCTCATGAGTAACAGAGCCAAGATATCAAATTTTTTTTTAAATATCAAATTGCAAAGACTTACATCCACTTTTGAGTAAATATTACTTTAAAAAGGAGTTCCATATTTGAAGTTTTTTATGGATGAAAATCATGGCAATTTGAAGCACATTTCCAAAAATATAAAATTTTTATTTTGGATAGTTCCGATCAATACAAAAGATTTTATTGGTCTGGATAGACGACAAAAAACCCCACTGTTAATTGGTTTTTTTGATCACAGAACTAAATTCCATTTGAAACAAGATTTAAAAAGTTTGAATGAAAATACGTGTGATCTTCAATGTGTAACTTTTGTGGGTCAGTTTTTATATTTATTTTACATAATTCTGCTGTTTTTTGTTGTTGGATTGTTAATAGCTAAATTGTTCCCGGGTAAATAGCAAAACCATACCTAAACACATATTTTAGAAGCAATAGTCAAATTTATACAAAAAATATTAAAAATTATTTTGGGGTAATGTGGTAAATAAAAATTCTACCAGTTTCTTTACTTTAAACATTGAAAAGGCATTTTAACTTACAAGGAAACGTTCTCAGGTGTGCCTCATCGATTTTGATGAAATTTAAATATGTTATAGACTATCGAAAAATAAGAGAAACGTTTTTTTTTTTTAACTGCGGATACGCACACTTAGGGAGTACTTTTATTTATTATTTTTCTTTATAAAAATTGGTGTATTTTTGAAAAGTTTGTCCGCCATGTTGGATCCGCCATTCTTTATTTTTTAAATTTAACATTAGAATCGTAATCAGCGACTCCAATAACCCCTTAATACTGGTTTTCACGAAAAAACTGATGTGTGAAAGAATATACATCATTTACGTGATAGTGCTAGGGGTTGTTTGGTGTTGTTGAGGAGCTTTTTTTACGAAAACGCAAAAACAGGTCAACTTTATTTTTCAAAATCGTATGTAAAAATAAATTTTTCAATGATTTTTAACTAAAACTGTTATTTTTGTGACGCAAAAATACAAAAACAAATCGTTTTTCTGCAATAAAAAATAAAACTTACCACCCCCGGGAACCGGATTACTTACAAAAGGTTAGTATATTTATGAGACATCATTTCCATTTTGTTTCATTCGAAAAAATTCATTAGAACTTGAAATATTTAAGAAAAACTGTTTTTGGGGGTAAACTTTAGGAGTTGTTTTCATCCCCTAAATGTGCGTATCTGCAGATAAAAAAAAATATTATTTTTCGATACTCTATAACATATTTCAATTTCATCAAAATCGGTGAGACACACCTAAGAACGTTTCCTTGTTAGTGTGGCATAATGGTCTGATCTAAAATTATCCGAGAGATTTTTTCGAGTATTCATCGGTACTGAAAACTCTTTCTTGTATAAAATCTCAGTTTGTGTACCACAAAGTTCTGTTTTTGACCCAACATTGTATATCATTTATACTTTTTATTTCTTAAATCTCACAAATTGTCATACAGTGCTGGGAATAATTATAGACTCAACTATATTTTTAGGTCTCTCATAAAAACAAGTAATTATTTCAAATAACTGGGTTCTTTTTTAGATTACATGCCTTCAATAAAATTTAGTTGGGGTGAAAGGGTGATCATATTCCTTTCTAAAATAAAATTAAAAAATAAAATTTAAAAAAATCGCTTTAAAATCTGTGAAAAATTATAAACTCAGCATAACTATGATACGTTTTTTTATTTAATATTTAGTCCATTTTCCCTTATTTTTTATTACATCTAATAATCGGCTCGGAACGCTATTAATAAGACTATTTAATACCCCATCTGATATCTCGTTCCACGCTGATTTTATTCTTTCCTTCAGCTCTGCAACATTTTCAATGGATGGCCTCTCCTGGTCGTAAACTTTCTTCGCTAAGATTCCCCACAAATTTTCAATAGGGTTCAGGTCGGGACTTAACGCTGGCCATGGTAATAATTGGATTCCGTAGTCCTGAAATCACTTTTTGGTGGAGGCCGCCGTATGGATGGGTGCATTATCCTGCTGGAAAATAATGTTTTCATCTTCCGCAAGTGTTACAAAAGGCAGTAGATGTTCCTCTAGTAACTCCTGATAGTCGACAGCATTCATTCTACCATTGACGAAGGCTATTTCGCTCCTAGCATTTTTTTTGAAAGCTGCCCAAATCATCACAGATCCCCCTCCTTGTGCTCTTCTTGATACGATTCTTCTTTCCTTCCGTAAATCGTGCCAGTAGTAATTAAATCCATCTGGCCCATCGAGATTGAACTTCTTTTCGTCGCTGAAGATGACATGATCCGAAATTTCACCTTTTTGTATGAAATTTTCAGCGAATTTAAGTCTAGCATCGATGTGACGTTTCGTCAATTTGGGTTTTTGCAAACATTTTTGGTATTTAAAGTTCTTTGAAGATGCAGCCCATTTTCTAACTAAGCTAGGGTCACATTGCAAGTTCAAACGTCTAACAATTTGCGATGATGAAGCTCCTGTGTTCGATAGTTCTCTTAAAACTGCGCGTTTCACATTAGGCGAATATTTTGGAGGCCGTCCAGATGACTTCTTCTTCCCATAATTCTCGATCCCAAGCTTCAAAAAGTTCTTTACTACACTCTGCGATCTTTTAATTTCACTCGCGATTTCTCTCTGAGTTTTTCCACAGTTCCTTAAATCAATAATTCTATGTTTTTCAACATCAGTTAATTTTTTTCCACGCGGCATTTTAAGCGGCAATAAAATTGTTCAACTGTTAAAAATCACACCCCCACGTCTTCAAAGTATTAAAATTCTGCATAAAAACTCGAATCCACGTTAGAAACTCTCTTGGCAAACTCCGAACGGCAAGTGAGTTTATAATTTTTCACAGCTGCATAATGCAGTTTTTGGTATTTTTACCTTGTACTTAGCGTGGTTGAAAGAAAGGGAAAGATAGATAATTGAAAGGGTTTTCTGGGATTACCCAAATAACATGTTCGGGCATCAAAATTCATTTCCTGAAATGCTTTGGAATAAATGTGAAAAATATGTTTGAGTCTATAATTATTCACAGCCCTGTATATCGATCTACGCTTACGATACAGGAGTGTTTTCTTCTTCGCATCAAAACTTATCGCCAATCTTAAAACTGCATCTAGTATAGCTTTAAATTAGTTCAGTAAATCGAAAATAAGAATGAATTCTAGTGAGGCTCAAGCTATTTGAAACATATATTTTCACCCCTACCAAAAATTAAACTTCATTCCTCACATATCGGATTGCGTAACAAGCTGAAATACCTTGGCACTACACTGAAAAAATAATATATGTATAGTAGGGTGCTTTTTTTTTCGCGACTATTTTTTTTTTCAGTCCCACCTCGAAGTTTTGTGGCTAATACCTAAACAAACATTCCCTGAAAATTGGAGCCCTTAAAAATAATATTTAGTACTAGACCAAGACGCATAAAGATTTCCCATATAAAATACACGTGAACTTTGATTATTTTTCTTCAAATCTCTACAACTCAGAGGCATTTTATGGCACAATCTTGGGCAATGGTAGGGTTTCTTCAGAATTGAATGCTCTACAAAAGTGTCCATTGCGATGTAACCCTAACTCCCACCAGCGAGGTAGTACGGGTCATTGACCCCAATTTTTCCACGAAATTCTCGCTTTTTGCCCCTATCTCGTAAATAACAAGAGGTACAGAAAAAGTGAATATGACAAACTAGTAGCAAATTCAATTTTCTCCAAAAAGTTCTTGAACACCAAATCGGTAACATCAATATTTCTTGAGATATTGGGTTTTGAAGTTGAAGTAGTGTTTCTACAATTTAGCTCAATAATCCATGACAATTCCACACTACCTCAACTTCAAAGCCCAATATCTCAAGAAATATCGACGTTACCGATTTGGTGTTCAAGAACTTTTTGGAGGAAATTGAATTTGCTACAAGTTTGTAATATTCACTTTTTCTGTACCTCTTATTATTTATGAGATAGGGGCAAAAAGCTAGAATTTCGTGGAAAAATTGGGGTCAATGACCCGTACTACCTCGCTGGTGGGAGTTAGGGTTACATCGCAATGGACACTTTTGTAGAGCATTCATTTCTGAAGAAACCCTACCATTGCCCAAGATTGTGCCATAAAATGCCTCTGAATTGTAGAGATTTGAAGAAAAATAATCAAAGTTCACATGTATTTTATATGGGAAATCTTTATGCGTCTTGGTCTAGTACTAAATATTATTTTTAAGGGCTCCAATTTTCAGGGAATGTTTGTTTAGGTATTAGCCACAAAATTTCGAGGTGGGACTGAAAAAAAAAAAATAGTCGCGAAAAAAAAGCACCCTAATGTATAGTATATACAACAAAACTAACTTGGTTAATTTTTTTTTTCAAAAAATTAATTTGAAACCAACCAAAATTATGTTGAGTCAACCAAAATGACAAGATATTTTAACAAAGCCGTTTGCCCAACTACGTTGCTTCAACAAAAATAAATTGGTTAATTTTGACTTTGTCTTTTAAGTTAATTGTAACAAAATTATTCGTTAATATGATTCTTTTTAACGCAATATAACATAGTACTTGTTTAAAACTGGTCCGTGTACTCTTAAATAAGTAAGCTTGGTTAATACAACTATTACGTTTGTTAAAAGTAGCGGCAAGAAACTAAACTAAAAACGTGTAAAACGCAGAGGACTAATAAAAGTAACTACACGATAAAACCAACATTGATCTTGTTCTGTCGATGTTTGTAATTTGCTAATATATACTCCTTCATACAAAGTGCTATGATTCATAAAAATGTGAACTAATCCCAAATTTGTTTCTATAAAACTGTCATATCTACCATATCTATCACATCTCAGTTTTTAAAGAACAAAGTTTATAATCTCTATATTTATATGCCTATGAATTCTCGTTACTTATTATACATTATTTTAATAAATTCTTTTCCTATTCTATTCTAGAAATTCTTTTTCTATTATGTAGTTTGTGACAGATATTATAAAGCAATTTATTTCAACTGCTTTCATAGTGTAGAGAACCTTAAGAATTCTTTCCTTGCTTTGCCAGAGATGTTATACATCTCCAAATCAGTGTACCTAGGCCGAATAAATAATTGTTCATAATTAGGAACCGCAAAAAGTCTGTAGTCTATACTTGCTAACTCTAACTGCGGGGTTGCCCCACACCTGACCCACCTGAGCTCCACTAACATACACTTTATTCATGGGAATCAAAAGGGTGCTCTGGGAAACTTTCTCGTTCCCAACTCGCTCAGTGCCCAGCACAGCTGCTAAGCGGTAGAGGGATAATTTAAAATTTTTCACGGCGAAATAAAAGTGTTGTCGGCCACACGTTACGCCCCGCTTGCGAAGTCGCATTTTACGTCTCGGTCTCATGGCAGACAATCAAATAAAGTCGGTGACAAATATTCGCTGATAGAAAATATGCCTTCAGTGGCAGCAGGAAGATATGGGGCCGCTCGGAAATTATCCAGGATATGGGCGCCCCATAAGCAGCAGATGGGAATGCTGCGGGATTCCGGTTCAATAAAATGAAATTTTTACAACTGCTTCCTCGTGCAAGTTTTGCGCTGGATGGTGGCCGGGACGGGCTCTTGCAAATAAGACATTTTAGCCCGAAATGACATTCAAAAGCTGCTGGAATCGCTTTAGATTCATGTTTGCAAGGGATGACTGCCGGGATAATGCGCTCTGTTTCCGGGATACAACCAAACGCTGGTTCTGGCAGACTGCAGCATTTAACTGCCCAACGGAGCAGATGGGAGCATTCGAGGATCTTGTCTTGTTTTTATTATTGTCCAGAAAAATTTATCTTTTGATAGTTTATTTCTGTCTCTATTTGGCCATGCTCATAATTTTTTATTCGCTTTTATAACCTTAAAACTCTAGAGCAACTAATCCGATTTGTATAAATTTGGAGTCAGTGGATTCTTATTAGTGACGAAAAAAACATAAACTCAGCAGCTCAGTGCCTTTTTACTAAGCTTACTCTACAAAAGTGGCTCGTTTTGATAGTATGATATCTTAAAATTTAGTTAATTAAACAACGTCATAAAATTTGAAATCCATGATTCATATAATTTTAGAATTATTCCTGATCTCCGAAATTAAATTGACCGGAAATCATAATTGCAAGTATCTACAGAAAAAAATTAACGATCATACTGCTAAAGCTTTAGGATATATAGTAATATGACACACATTATGACATTTATTTTTTTAATTATTTCCAATTTAACCAAAAAACTGATTAAAAAATGCAACAAGTGAATTAATTAAATGCCGCTCTTAATCGAATGAAGAAGAAACCACACAAGAAGATGAAAGCCTTTTCCAGACAATGTAACTTCTAGAACCTCATTTAACTGTCTTAAAAAAAAATTCAAACAGAAGTAATAATACCAACAATAAACAGACTTCCTTCCAATTCTCGGCAGTTTAGAGAAGGCAATGAGCATTATAGCATAAAATAATTCTTTGGTTCAAATTTGAACCCCTTCGGTTTGTATGAGCCTAGAAGAAATAAAGGAATACGTTGAATTATTAGGTGATCTCGATACCAATAATGAAATAATAAAGAAGAAAGCGATTTAAGTTGTAAATTTTAAGCCTAGAGAGGAGCAAATTACATAATTTAAAATACACATGGTCTTAAAATATACCATTATTCTTGGTTATGCACATTAAAAGAGAGTAATTATTAAATTAAATTTTGGTTATTTATATGTCATAAAAATTATTTGTGTTTAGTTTAGTGTAAAGCTATTTTCACTAAAAGTATGACAGATTAAACAAATATGTTTATTGTATGATATTTTAACTTCTGCTATGTGATCAATTAAATTCTAATTAATGCCAAATTTTAATATCTTTAAAGAGGTAGTCTGTGATAATCTTTTGTTTTTTAAAGATACTTTTTTATATTCTTCTTATTTTATTTATTAATCTTTTAACTATGTTTGATCATTCAAAAATGTAATAATAGCCCTACAATTGTCGGAAATGAAAAATTCGAAATTTATATAAATTGATATATTATAAGTATCGGAAAAATTAGGACTAGTAAAAAAAATAAAATTGAAACAAATTGCTAAAACATTTAAACATATTGATCTATAATGTTTTGAAAATTTACTTTGTTTTACAGTAATTAAAAATAATATGATCTTAATGTACTTCTAGTTTGAAAATTAACCATATGTTTGCGTAAGCTGTTTGGAAAACATTTACTTGATTTGCCGCCTAAATTATTAAAATTGTCATGCAAATCATGTAGGAAATACGATTTCAAGAAAAACATGTTGGAAGTATTGGAACCTAATGTGATTTAGTTTACTCCACATTAGTTTATAGTTTATTCGATTCGATTTCCTTCCTTACAAGATCATTTGTGTATCTGTCCACCCATGCGATCTAGAAAGTGGAAATTAGGCCTAGTAATACATCTTAAATATAAAAATTTTTTGAAATTTTACATATCTGGGGTATCATTTATTCCCTATATTCCCTATATATATTAGAGATGCCACGAATAGTAATTTGGCCGAATACCGAATACCGAATGTTCGGCGAGGCTCTTGGCCGAAGCGCCGAACATTCGGCAGCCGAATATTCGGCCACACTTAGTACTTTCCGCGGGCGACAAGTCACAACTGTCGCTACAGAAAATGTTCGTTCAGATGAAGGTGTGGAACAGAAAAATTCTGTTGCAAATGAACTTGATTTTTACATGGTATCTGTTCGTTTAAATCGGACAGCAGACCCTTACAAGCGGTGGTCAGCAAACGCGAAACAATATCCAACCCTTTCACAATTTGCTAAGATTTATTTATCATCTCCCGGTAGCAGTGTGTATAGTGAGCGGCTGTTTTCGGAAGCAGGTATAATTTATGAGGAAAAACGCAATCGTCTGCTATCAACAAACGCTGAAAAAATTGTTTTCTTTCATCATAACTTACCACTGGTAGATTTTAAATATTAATTTGTTAGCTATTTTTTTTTTTGGTTAAATAAATATATCTTTGTGAGTAATATTTTGAGTTCTTTTTTCATGATTTATTTGGTAATCCTTACTATATTTTATCATAAATACGAAATTAAATCTGTTTATCACGATTTCACGCCAAAATTGCTGAACCGATTTAAGGTACTATTACCGTCTAGAATGCTAAAAAATGACATATATTCAACAATTTTTTGTTCACTTTCTATATTATATATTGTTATCAAACTTTTTTTACAGTATTAAACAGTTCTTGAAGATTACGAAAAAAACTTTTATTTTTATTTTCTATTAACTGTAAATTTAATACAGGGCGCTCAAATTTTCTTCTCAAAAAAACATTGCTGCATGGCGGACAGTTAATTTCTGGAACGGTAAGTCTGAAACATAAAATTCAAAAAGAGTTACAAAAAGGAAGTGCTCTTACGTGATAGTTTACCAGAAAAATTGAAAAATCATTAAAAATAAAAAAATGGCGGATATTTAAAAATTTTTTTCAAAAATCGCCCTTTTTTTCGACCTTTTTTCAGGCTCAAAAATTTTATATATTTTTTTTGTGGTCAAATTGTGGTAAACTATCACGCAGGATATAACAACGAACAGAATGCTTCAAAGTTTATTAAAATCGGCCCAGTAGATCCGGAGATTAACTGTCCGCCAGTTAAAAAAACCTAAACTCGAGAAAAACGCATTTAAAGTTTATTTAGAACATGGGAACAGCCGAGAGCGCGCTTCAATTGAGTCGTTATATCTCGGCACTGGCTTCGAATTTCGATTTAATATTTTAGACAGTTATTACTGAAGGTATAAAGAATCTAAAAATGTAAAAAAAAAAAAATTCATTTTTTGAAAATTCTAGACGGTAATAGTACCTTAAATGAAATTTGGTACACAGATACATACTCTAGAGCCTTAGAAAGGACATGGGCTATAATTTACGCGGACGAAGTCGCGGGAAAAGAGCTAGTAATAAAAAAATAATAAATAAATTGCTATTCGGTATTCGGCCGAATACCGAATAGCGAAAAAAAGTGGCCGAATAGCCGAATACCGAATAGTTGCCGAATATTCGTGGCATCTCTAATATATATATAAAAATGAAAGTTCGTTTGTTTATTTGTTTGTTTTTGTTTGTTTGTTTGTTGCTCAATCACGCCTAAACGCTTGCATCGATATTTTTCATTTTTTGTCCAAAGGTAGTACATATTCCAACTTAACATATAGGCTAATTTTCTTTCGGATAATACATAGGATTTCAAAATGGCGGATATGTACTACCTTCGGACAAAAAACGAAAAATATCGAAGCAAGCGTTTAGGCCTGATCAAAACAAAAAAAAAAAAAAAAAAAAAAAAACCAAAAAAAAAAA